>JAQNCA010000009.1:7433019-7450948 GCA_029783725.1 Acanthurus tractus
ATAGTTGATTTTAGAAAAAAGGAGGCAAAGACACACAACCCTGTCTACATCAGTGGAGCTGAGGTGGAGCAAGTGAGAAGTTTTAAGTTCCTGGGAATCAACATAACAGAGAACCTGTCGTGGACTTAACATATCTCTACCCTGGCTAAAAAAGCTCAGAAACGGCTGTATTTTTTAAGGAAACTTAAGAAAGCAAAATTCCCAGGCCAAGTTCTTGTTAACTTCGACAAAGGAGCAATTGAAGCATCCTGACTGAAAACATCACAAACTGGCATGGGATGTGCACGGCCCAGGACAGGAAGACTCTGCAACGCGTGATTAAAACTGCCCAAAACATCATTGGTACCCACCTACCACGCATCAGTGATATCGGGGAGGTGAGGTGCCTGCACAGAGCCAAAGGGATACTAAAAGACAACACCCACCCCGGCCACAACACTATTATTTAAACATTAGCCATGCTCTTTTCCTGGGCCTTAATCAAATAGTTTTGTTGCACTGTGTCCATCCCGTGAAGTGCTTCTAAGAAAGCTTTATTTTGAAAGTCTAACCAGACACATTCACAACACCTGACACTTCATACTTATTATTGCAAACAGCTTGATTGCTGAATGGGAATGTGTACTTTTGACACTGACACAATGACACAATGGAACTGTGGGTCTATGGGACTGAAAAAGTGCTGTGAGCACAGAGACATTTATTTTGATGAAATATTTGTTTTCCTGTACTAAATTGTATGTCTTTTTTGTTTTGCAGTACAGTATTGTTACATATTACTACCATTATATTACTGAGTTACTGTATATAAGTCTCAGTGAGGAAATTATTTAAAATTTTATGTTGAACATTACCACCAAGAGGCAGTTGTACACTGCACTGCACTGTACTACACCATTAGTTGTGTTATATAATGACATATAATGTTAACTCCAAGATAAATGCCATTTTTTGCATTATTTTAGTTAATGAAATAGTTTTAACAAATAGCAGCTTTTTATTTGAATCAGAAAAAAATCGGAATAGAACCCATATGGAGTGATGTGACATTGTTAATTTCTTCCACCAGAGTGCAGCACACTCCAGGTTTAGCTCCAGATACCTCTGCCTCTCAGCATATCTATCCCAGTGCATCCAGCCTGCATACTGTGGACAGCTGTTAGAATATCTGGCCACATTGATCTCTGTCCCTCAAGACAGAGCATCAGTGACAGTTTGACAGCCATACTTTTACTGCCTTTGTCGTCCTGCCAGTCAAGATGATTTCATGGACCTTGGTTTTGTGGAATGTTTCTGAGTGCAAGTCCATTTGCACTCAGAAATGATTTTTGCTTCTTTTCCTCCCACTTGGACGTTTGAGTTATAGTGTGCAGAATGAAATCTGTGTAGAGTTTGTTTACATCAAGAACACTTCTCTCTGCTTATCCTAGATCTCAGTTTTACATTTACCAGCAGTACTTGGAACACCATTCACTGTTCAATAGTCAAGTCAAGCAGTAACTTTCAGGGTAAACACATTAAGAGGGGGCACCTTCTTACTTGCCACTAAAAGGCTATTTAATTGAGATTTTAGTGTTAAGTCAAATGTCAGACACAAATTATTCATTAAAGCAGAGTATCTTACGTCTCAAAACATCTGGAGGAGATCTTCATGTGTATACTTTATGTGCTACCTGCAATAGATTGACTGTCATATTAATGTAGAGTTAATAGTAAAAACTTGCTACAGCCATAACCCTAAAACACAACTCACTATATCTAACAATCACTCAAGAATGATTTAATCTAAGATTTATATCATTTTAATGAAAAGAGGACAAAGAAACTGAGAGAATGGCTAATGAGAAGAGCTAAAACTGCAAAGATGGATTCCTCTATTTGATAACACTCTATTGGAAAATATTCTATGTAAGGTACTTTAAAACAACATCTGCCACATCCAAGTATTAACAAAACCATTGCAGTTGCCAGAGGAGATGTGGTAAAGTAATGCTGACCATACAGAATTATTCTTTATATGCAAAAAATACTAAACTATTAATCAGAAAATTTACACCAAAAAAAGGTGTATGATTCTCCACGCAGAAGTGTTGTTGCTGAAAAAGCTGCCGTAGCTATGTGTGCATTGTTATCAGTAAATCTATACTGAGAAAGCTAATGATCAGTGGTTAAGTGAAATCCTGTTGGTGAATTCATTAGGGCAGGATAAATAAGGCAAGTGAGGCTAAAGCACTGCACAGTGTGACACAAAGACACACTGCCCACTTAAACAGGCAGGCAAAAAACATTGATTTTTTTTTTCTTTTTTTCTTTGCAAATGGACGACCTGGTTTTTAGTGGTCCTGGCTTTTCCTCTCTGCTCTTGATCATTTGCAGTTGAACAAGTGAATAAACGGAGCAGAGAGCAATGAAGACAACACTGCCTGTAAAATTATGGACATCTCTCAGATTATGATTGTGCTTCAGACCCAAGATGAACTGGTCAAGCTTGCTGGAAAGTGAACACCAAAACAAAGTATTTTTGCTGCTTTCCGTTGGAGGAATGAAAGGGGATTAAAACACTTTAAAGCTGTGTTTGAGACTGTGTTTCCTTTACATTGTTTGCCCATGGTTGGATTTATCACTTTTCACATTACTTAATGTTTTAATTGACTGTTTTAGTTTTCCACTGAAACAAATTACATATGTCAAGCAACATTCATGTCCTTTCATTTAAATATGGTGCAAAAAGAAATAGAATGTACAGATTGCCTAAAAGACCGGAAAAGCAATTTTAATCTGACAGAGTACAGCAAAGGTTTGATCAGCTGTACACCAACAACAGTGTCAATTCACAAAGGAACACTAGCCTCTTTGTTCAACTGATGACATAAATCTTTTAAAAAGTACACAACAAACTCTGCAACAAGTTATTAAATGAAAAAACATTTGCCTGACACAACAGCTAACTTATAAGCAAATCATTACCAGCTCCATTTGAGCTGCAGCAAAGGTATCAGTCATTTACAGTTATACTTCCAGTTACCTGATGAATGAAAGTCGGTCTATCCACAGGTATAAGAACTATGTCTGGCTCTTTTGCTGATGAATAATCCACTGAATTGTTAGGGATGGTTCCTCTTAACAAAGGTCACTCTAACAGGGGGAAATTTGCATTTGTTGGGGTCTATTTTTAGCACAGTGGAGGATTTACACAAATTTGGTGTTCTAGTGTTTATTAGAGGCAGGAAGATAGTGCATGTGACATTGAGTCAAGTGTGTGTGAGCTCGTGTTTGGACAACAGTGGAGCTCTGTGGCTAAGAGGATAAACGCACGCTAGATTTTGATACTTATACTACTTCAATACTTGTGAGTAGGACACATTCATTGCTTTTAAAGCAGCATATTTAATTTTGTGAGATATGGAGTGATGAAACCCAGACTTTGTCCTGGATCACCTCACAGCTAACCACCACTTCCTCCCTCTCTTCCTCTTTCATCCCAGCCCCCCATCAGGACCCAGTATTGATCAGCTTGGCCACAAGGGTCGGAGAGGGAGCTCCTTTGTTTCCATGCTATCATGACCTCTGAACTCTGACCCCCACTCGCTCACGGCCCCTCCTCCCACCCTTCCCTCCACCTCATTTGCACACCACATCCCATTGTTGCTATGGCAGTGGCCACCTTTGACCTCTCTCAGGCACCTACATCTGTTATCAATTAAACGGATAGGATCCTTTCCTCCTCTGGATGCTACATTTATGTTTGAGAGAAAAGGGGGAACATATGAATGCAATCAAACCTATAGCGGATACTTAAAGACGGGAAGTTGTGGGATTTTTTTTTATCATTGCCCTCTATGATTAATGAAATTCAACTTAATAAGATGCTATCACATTAATAACTCTGTCAGATCTTAATGGTCTACAATCTGCAAATCAAACTCCTTTTATCTTAACTGCCACATTCAAGTTTTAGAGCCAGTTACAAGAACATCTGAATGCAATCAACCCAGCAGGTATTTAAAGACAGGAAGATGTAGGATTCATTTCATCAATGCCAGCCGTGATTAATATGTTCAAATCTACAAGATGCTATCAAATAAAAAGCCTCAGTGGATCTTAATTACCCAAAGCTTCAAAGACAAACAGGGCAATTACAAATAAATTACAGTTTCCCCCAGCAGTGTTCATTTATAGCCTTAGAGTTTGTGTTTAGCAACAATAAGATCAACTTTGAATTGATGAAACTACACTGTTGCTGGCCAAGAGGCCAAGAAATGAATCCGGAAAACATAAAACAACATATTGATTCAGCTCCTTCTGCAGCTCCACAAAGGACCAATATCTAGTCAGCAAAACGCTTTCTGTTTGGGAAAAGCTTTTGAACTCAAACAGAACTTTCATCCATAGATTATAAACTGGCATCACATTTAAAGTGAAGTTATAAACACTGCAAAAATCTCCCTTTCTTCAGGTCACTTTTGTCTTTGTCGAGACCGGTTTTAGTTTGGTTTGTTCGTCTACAGGATCGTTGAAAACTACTGGCCCAATTTTCAAAACACTTTGATAAAACAGTACCAGGAAAGAACCCATTAAATTTTGGAGCCAATCTGAAAACTGATACACCAATTACGTTTTCAATCTTGTTAACATTATGAGACAGGACATTTGGCCCTGGTAGGAAGCTTTGAAGGTAGCTGCATTTTGCAATGCTGGCTTTTCTTTTTAGGACGCATCTACTTGAGTCTTGCAAACTGTTGGCTAAGCAATGCACAGCCTGTAAACATGCAAGAAGCTGTGGTGAAACCCCAAGTTGAGACGCATATTCCAAAAGCTTTGTACACGTAGAAAAAAAATCTCCTTAAACCACATTAATATGAGCACAATTGGAAAGTGGTTCATTGGAATAAGGCTTAATTCAGAGTTCTTAACAGACTATGGTGCTTACATTAACCCATATAAAATTCTATATATTATTACATTTGGAATAACTATGGCTCTGTAGCTGGAGACTCTGCACAGAGGTGTTGGATGAATAGGTAAACAGTTTTGGATCAAGAAATATTTCATAAAGAATAAAAACTAGTTATTTTTTAGCCTCAGACCACTCGTGGGAGTTTACCTTGTCACAATTTTGTACAACAGCACTCTGTGATAAAGGGTAATTGATTCACCCTTTTCAAAGTCTGGTGATGACATTGAAGTTAGGGGCAAAAAGACATGCTAAAGTCCAAAAGCACTTAAAGCCATAGCCGACACTCTAATCTGACACATCCAAAGTAATGCTCTAATGCTCCTATGATGCACAGATTTGAACTTTCATCAGATTTGAAATTCCAACTCCACAGAACCAGCAGTATTTTAAGAAATCATCCTTTATTTGTGTGTAGTACATTCTAACGTACATTACATACATTCTTCTCTAATGACACAGACGACCTCATGTGCACAGGGACAACCAGCAGAAGCATGCAAAAACACACATAAACACATGCAGCCCATGTCCAAAACTAAAGAGGTTTCAATGTTATGTTGCTCTGACTGTTTCCTCTTTTTCCACAATATTATTATATTTAACATAGCAATTTTATCCTCAGATAAGCACCCTGAGGGGCAGAATTTGATCACTACTAATGAGAGATTTTAATGACAGTGTTTCCAAAAGTGCAATGCAGGACTCTCTCCCTCTCTCTCTCTCTCTCTCTCTCTCTCTCTCTCTTTCTCCCTCTCTCTCTCTTTCTTTCTCTCCATTTTCTCAAACTCTCTTTCCGTACCTGCACCTGTAGAAAAGAGCTTCGGTCATTGGATCAACAAGTGATGTTCTAAAAATCAAATTAATGTCATAGTTGGGGAGTCAAAGCAGTTTGACGCCCCTCATAACACGTAAGCTGGTGTTTGTTCTTTAAAACAATGTGTGCATTCCAAAACGCACACATCAGATGCTTTCAGTGCATTTGGGCCTTTTTGCTTTTTATGTGCATTGCCTGTTAGAATTAGTTAGTCGGAACCAAAGTTTGAATGAACTACATTGCATAAGTCTGGAGACAGTGAAGAAGGCAGAGTTGGTGACAGGGATTGAAGGCGTGGGCTGCTGGATACACTTCCTTGATGGCCTCATACCCAGAAAGATGAATGGGGAGATGAGCCTTGTTTCTTATAATGTAACATTTGTAGTTATTTAATATCCTGAAATGGTCATTGCGCCATCTATTGAATTTGTTGTGCTGGGTGTGGTTAATTATAATTAAACTTAACAAGAGAAACTGATTGTGAAACTGTCAGAAAAGATTCTTAATCAAAACAAAACTCTGAGTGCTATCCTAGTCTTTCTTTTGATAAAAAAATAATAAGCCCCTGTCACTTAAACATTTCTGTTTGTGTACATTAAATAAACAAACTATAACACAATATTTTGTTAGGCTTTGATGTACCAGCAGCCCTGTTTTTAGTTACTTAGAATAGAGTCAGGCAAACCTCCACTGCAGCCAAAGATGCTTCACAGAACTACTTGGTGAATGGATTAAATGTTTGTCCAGAAATGGTTTCAGTCCTGTCCTCCACACCCGTACATCCTGACTTCATTTTTCAAACAAACATGAAAATGCAATTTGAAGGACAGAATAGAGATATGGGAGTGGGGGGGGGGCTGACCATTTTTCACTCTTTCTGCAACCTTCGCTGTTTATTTTTTGTATTCCTTATTAATGTTTATCACCAATTTGTACTGATCCAGGAAGAATGACAATTTAATTGTGTTTGTTTTCCATTCTTCTGCTCTTTTGTACTGATTTTAACATTTACAATGGATTCTAAGCCAATTTCATTCTTCTCTCCTGTTTGTCCGTCGATTTTCATATTGTAACCACCTCCTTGTGTTTTTTGTCTCCTTTCTTTCATTCAAAAGAAAGTAAAGACAGATATACTTAAAAAGAAAATCATCATTAATAAAATGTTGAGCAGTTCATGTTATTGTCCTCAGACTGGTCTCACCTGTCACCCTTGGCACGTCTTTTCTGGGCACTTTTTGGTCTCCTTTCACTGCCCAGACATGCTGCTCCGTCAGGCCCAGTGACCTGAACAGACTCCAGCCCTTTGGATGATTTCTTGAATGTGAACTCCACGGCCTCACCTTCCCTGAGACTGCGGAAACCCTCCATGTGCAGTTTGCTCTGTATCGAGAGAGAATGAGGTTCAGAGGACTTAAGAAGTTGTCATAGATGGTGGTATCTAAAAGCTAAACTAGGCTCTTAGATAACTTTTTGAAAGTTAACATCTAGAACTTTTCAGGCCCATAATTTTACTGTTTTTTCTCATCACTCCCATTGCGTCATTTTCAGCTGCATTTAGAGAGAAAGCTCTAAAACCCATTTTACAGTACCTGCTCAGCACTAGACAGGTGATACAGACAAAACGGTGAATATAGTGAAACATTTAGCACCTAATTTTTCCCTCAGGGGTTGGTAGATACTACCCTGGACACAAAAACTCCACAGGAATGCTGACATTGCTCCTTCACTGCTTGATGTGTACATGGAATGTTTTGTTGGTGGTTTCTTACAAGTTGAACAATGTTATTTCAAGGGTAAAGTTGCTGGATGTCGAAGCTTAAAAAGAAAAAAAGTTCCCCAGTGCAGCTTACTTAAGCACTGACCGCACACTTGATATCATTTCTCTAAACGTTGCGCAAATAGAAACATGTGGCCACTGTGACAGAGAATCCTCAGCTCCTTTATTTCATTTAAGAGTCTGACCCTGTTGACAGCCCTGTTAAAACATCAGTGCTTTCAAACACCCCTCCTCCCCTTGTATATCTCCGACCAAACCTCCAAAGCATTCCTCATCCCAACCCCCCTCTGCTCCCTCAGCACCACCACCTACACGCGGCCACAGATTCTCCGAAATGAGTCCATCTGGTCAAGTCTCCTGATGACCATTGCACTGGAGGATGCTGTTTTGTGTCATGGGAAGGAAGAGCAGTCCGGTGATAGTTACCCAGAAGAGGTGGAAAGAATGTGTGTGTGTCCTGAGAAGACTAAATCACCAAACAGTGGACTGCACTATTGATCTTACACTAATTAGCTTTCCAGTTGGAGAGGTAGACTGAATGAAGGATGAACGGCCACACAGTGGACATGTCCAGCACCAGCTGCATACTTTTTTTTACTTGAAATATCCAAACTTTATAAAAAATCACAAAACAGAAAAATATAACTTATTATCCTTTTAAATTTCTTCAAAAAATGCAGATATATGTCATTATGAATCATCTCTGGCAGTGAACAACAGTTTCAGTTATAGTTCTACTGTTATATTGCTATATAAGGCCCAATTTGAGCTTAAAAAATGATAAACTTTATTTTAAAAGTTCTTCTTGTTGCAGATAAAGCTTTAATGGTGCTGACAGCAGCTTTTCTTACCGCCAGTCTTTATTTAGACATTTTCCTAAAATGTGAAGGGTGTCAAGTAAACTTTTTAAGGGATCACTATTCTTATTTGATTGTCACCTTTTCTGAAACCCCATAATTAATGTTTTTGGTGTGAAATCAGTCAAGGTTTGATCTCCCTCAAGCTTTAAACATAAATTCTTGTATACCATATGTGTGTTTTAGAGGAAACTGTTTAAAAGCATCCATCTATATTGCCAGTTGTGCAAATCATCACATTTTAGCTATAGTGAGCATAAGATAAAGGTTTTGGAGAGAGATGTTTGCTGCTGTTGGGAGTCGTTGGGAGTGTTGGTTTTTTTAGACCACAAGGAGGAGAAGACCCCCCGTCTTGTGGTGGGTGGGTATAAGCTGATGGGAAGCTGGAATGGGCAACAGAACCAGAGTGATGCAAGCAGGCCAAGAAACCAACAAACTCGGCAGCCTCAACAAACTCTCGACCAGTGAAGAGACAGACGAGGATTATTGGCAAAGAAGCAAAATAAGAGAGAGAGACCTAGCAAGGGGCTGAGACAGGAATGATGTCCAACTGGCTTTCAGTCATTAGCAAGAGCTTTACAAAATAAAAGGCTGAAAGACTGATGGTGAATGTTGGACTAGTAGAAAAAATAGGAACATTAGCTGGCTTGCTGAGTTACATTTTATTAGTGTCATACTTACTTGATGTTTGGTTGTTAGCCCATTTCAACAGTTTTAGCCAGTGAATGCTATAGCCAGATGTTAGCAGCATATTGTCCGTAGTTCAGACGTTAGCCTAGAATGCTACTCTACTTTTGTCCCTTTAGGACAATACACTGTAATGATGCCACCAAGTTTTGTTTTTAGTGAGCGTGTACATAACAGCTGACAATAATGCTACAAAGACATGTGAATTGTATTTAGGACATGGGTGCACAGTAGTACTGCACTCAAAAACGGAGAAAGTAATGAAACACACTACGTACATTTTTTTTTTTTTTAATGTTGCTTCAAGGCTGGGAAAACATGTTTTGAGTATGTGAAATAGTCTCAATATTCAACGTGTTACATAAGTCACAAATAGTCAAAAAATGCAATCCAGAGGATTTCTGTACAATATCAAATCAGGAAGAGCCGATTGTCAAGAAGAAATGGACAATTCATGCATGTATATGCATCTTCAAGATAAAAAATGTAGTTAAACCACTTTTGTTTGAGCATATAGAGGCCCTGTGCTATTGTTTCATTTCCACCAGAACCTTCAAAACTGTTTTATTTCAACATTGTCTTTCAAACACATTTCTAACAATGTTTTGCTGGTCATCACAATCATTGCAGACTACAATCTCTCATTCTCTCATCTGAACAAACCTCTGCCCACCTAAACAAGCAAGTACAGGGCCTTCGCATGCTCGCTCTCATCAGATGATTTACAGCAACACAGAGGCAGGAAACCTGAGAAGAGGTCTCCACCAAAAGACTCCACATGGGAGGTGAGACTGAAACTCAGGGTTGGGTGGGCTCCCTGGTGCTTTAACGACTTTCTAACAGGAAGTAGGGCTGGATGGGGAGGAACGAGCCTTGTTTTCTCTGCTGTAGCCTCTAACCTCTTTTAAATAAAAATGTTTGAGTTCTAAACCTCTTCACCTTTGAGGTTCTACAGAAAATATCTGTCTGTGACATGAAGCGAGTTGGGGAGTGAAAGAACAGGTATGGGAAAGGTTCACTTAAACATGTGTTAATCTTTGCGTAATTTTACACAAAAACACATCAGGTGTCTAATACCCCTTTCACACTGGACATAAATCCTCTAACATGTTTTTCTTCAATGCAAATGGGTTCAGTAGGCATTCATTTCTGGGTCAAACAACTCAGCAGTAGTCATGGGTATTTACCAGCTTCTACATGTCGGCTTTCTTTGAAGCATTCTGTGAACTTCTACTTTAAATTATGGGTGTTTGCCACATTTGTTTAACAAGGATGTCAATCAAAAACCAAACTTTACATATTCTTTCTTTTTGTCACTTTTGCACCTCTGTTGTCCTCTAAAGACTACGGCTTGTAAAGATAGCATGCCTGTGGGACTGACCAATCCTAGAATATCTTAGGTGTAAAATCTCAAACAAACTTGTTTAAGTCACACCAGGAAAACCATGAAGCCTTAACCAAGTTTTATTCTAACCAAATAATAATTAGTTATTACTGTATCGGAGACCTTTTTGTTATTTAGGGTCATTAGTTCTGGTCATTTGGACAATACAACCACTGCTTCAGCGTAGTCTACAGTCAGATATGGTGTAGTATTTATTCAGCAACACATTTTTCATTTGGAGTTTTGAAGGTGTTGATCTTTTTTTGATTTTAATAGGTAGTTTTTCTGTAGGAGATTTTTTTTCTTGCGGATTTTAACTTTTGTACTATTCTGTCAATAAATATTTGGTTAATTTTTCATTGTTTAAAATGTAATTGTATTTTTGAATGTGTATTGATATCTTTCTGATATCTGAGGCCAATGTAGTCAACTTTAGGAAGTATACTTTCTTTTCGAGGACCGAAAGAACGAGGCATCGAAGCTTTTTTTGAATTGTGCCAGTCTCTTGTGTTGCAACAGAAGCTGCCAAACAGCAAGCCAGTGTTCGACCCAACATGGAGGTAAAGGTAATTTTAGCAACCATCGGGACATCTTCCAGCCATGTTTGTGGTGACAAAACCAGGTATTTTAAGCCGAAGCATGATCTTTTCCCTAACCCTGACCAAGTAGTTTTTGTGCCTAAACCAGAACTTAACCACAGGAACGTCAAGTTTCAACATAAGAAACATTTAAAAAAAACATAACAACATATCTGTGGTTTGTAGAAACGTACAATGCCAACACCGGTTTTAGTGAGTGGGTTGTAAATTGTCATTGATACATCAATTTTATGTTTTGAATGAACATTTTAAACACAGGATTGCAAGAAACACTAAAAATAATATTGTTGGTTATCAAAGCACGTATGGGTAGCGGATCCATGCATGTAAATTAATGCGATTGCACGCGCGGACGTCATACTTTATGCCACCAGTGCAGCACTCAGGCCATCAGTGGGAAAATTCTGGACAAATCAAGGAAAGTTTGAACAGTTCAGAAGTAAAGCGATGAGATTGACCAAATCAGCACCCAGCACCTTGTAGCGCGGCGGCGTCTCACCTGGTGGACGAACACGTCGAGCGGCTCGTCCAGGGGAACTCCGTCCCTGCTGCTCATGGAGAGGAAGCCGAAGCCCATCCGCATGTTGAACCACTTGCAGACCCCGCTGCCCCGGGACAGACCCACGGCCTCCTCCTCGCTCTGCTCACATCCTCCTGCACAACACACACAGATACAATGTGAGAGTGGTCAGAAGGCCTGATGAGCGGCAGCCCAGGAGGACTTCAGGTTCATGCGTCTGACGTGGTGCGTAATGGCCCGAGAAATACAGTCAAAGCGTCTGTAGTAAATTTATGTTGATATGGGACGTATTTAAAAACGATTTTTTTCCAGTCGACATGTGCTAAAAGTTGGGATGCAGCTAATGTTCGTTTTAATCAGTTCACTCGCATTTTTTTTATTCAATTGTTTTTTGTTGCCTTACTTTTACTTTTCATATTCTCCATAATTACTATTACTTTCTCTCTCTTTATGGTTCACTTTAATGTACCTACAACTCATGAAACATAAATACGGGGAAATGGAGATTATTATTCTAATACTTCTCATTAAGTTCATTAATGATTTTAAACACACGCACACACACTGTGTTCGGTCGAAAATAATCACATTTTATTAATATTTTTCATAAATTCAGTGTTTTGTTCACTATTTTACATTGTAAGTTATTGTATAGATATTAATTAACAATTGATCAATTAAATGATGAATGTATACGATTACACAGTTTTCTATATCAGAAGAGCAAATTCATGGTGTTTTGCAGTTCTTTTCTGGAATACACATATGTGCGTGTCTTGGCGTGCATGGGTCTTTTTCACTTGCGTTAAAATAAATCCTTTCAGTTTCGAAATTAAAATCGATAAGCTGCCAAGCAAAAATTTTCTGTGGTCCCATCTTTCAAAAGTCCTTATCTGATACTCCAAAGAAATGGTCACAAAAGTTAGATTTCTCAGTAAATGGTTGTTTGCGGTCTACCTGCGAAACTCTGATTGGAAACAGAGCCCAACTCGCCGCAATCTGCTGCTCATCCCCGACTTTTAAGTGCATTGAACCGCTGCCAGCCTCTCACACCTACGTTCTATCTCCACATCAACAAAGTCTGCCTCTCCCCAGACATCAAGAGATTTTCCTATACAGACAAACACCCAGCCCTTCAGAAAAGGACAGTACAAAAGACAAAAACACCAGCCATCCCATTCGCTTCTCCTCTGTTCCAAAGCTCCTTTCTTTACTAAGAGCGTCTGCAGAGAAGCTCTTCATACCTTCTGCCATGGTGGGAGGTTTCTACAACCTCCTGCAGAAACAGGTCCGACTCTGGCCCACAGTGTATCAGATGAAATGAGTTGACTGCATGCTGGACACCCGTGCACGTTCCCTCCGTGTGTGTCTGTGCGTGTGTGTTTGTAATCCTTCAGGAGAAACAATGTCCTCTGCCTGCTTCCTGATCTCTTTTTGCACAACATGCAGAACCCCATTGACCCTCCCACATCTACCCACCCCCTCACCCCCACCCCACCCCACACACGGACAAGCACACGACCACCCCACGCGCACAAATACACACCACAACATTTTCGGTCAAGTCCACGTGATTTTCAGTCACAGATAAATCACTCATGTTCAGTCAAAAAGGGAACCAAGACAAGTGACAAAATGACCAATCAGGGCTTTAGACCATACAACATTAGTGTTGCACCCACGGGCCCTTACGAATATCCTCCGCCCACTGTTACACACACTCACACACACACACAGCAAATTCTGTAAGAAAAGGCATTTTGCAGCTGCAGTTTTAGTCAAAGATGGTCCTTTACACTTTTCATGAATCTAATCCATCCTTCCGAGTTTCATCTCTGGAAACTATTATTTATATTGTCAAATAGTATTAGAACCTATTTGACAATATAAAAGCATATAATGTTGGAAAATAAAAACATAATCCGCAGACTTAAATTTTCTCAAGTATATTTTAAAAATGGAATCTGCTCATTCTCATATTTTGAACCTCTATAATATTCACTTGATTATATGTACAGTTAAAGGGCTTTATGAAACTGACAAAATTGAAAAGAAAAAAACCATGAAAGCCATCCCTTCATTTATACCTTTAAGATGAAACTTTAGGAAAGGCTTTTGTACTCTTTTGCCAATTTGAAGGCTATCTTCTCTTGAAAACCTCTTAAACTCTCCCAGTAAATTGTGAACCCTCTTCAATATATTACAGTTTAAATATTTATCCATAATTAACCTTGAGTCAGGTGTGAGTCCCTGAATTTAGACCATATCTTAAAAATCTAAACTTTTTTGTAGAAAAAATTGAAGGTATAGTCATTTTCATGCGTTGTATATTTTAAGAGGTGTTTTTTTGGCACTTAACCCAAAATTTTTGCAAAATAAAAAAAAATGGCAACATTTCTATCCCTTGACTTTTTAATTAATTTACTTTAAATATGAGTGACAATACATCAAACACATTGGAAAGGGAATAGGAAATGTAATGTAAATCCTATCTATGTTGGGTGCTTATAGATAACAACAAAAAAACAAGAATACTGATATATATATATATATGTGCATTTTTATATCATCCCCTTTATTATTCAGGAAACCCATAAACTGGCAGTTAACTATATTTTAATATAAAATTTTAGGATTAGGTGAAATTCATACACTATTTGAGATCTGAAAAAAATGTGAGTTTTGATGATTTTTGTTTTTTTTTTTGAGAAAGTTCCTATTTTTTTAAAGCCAGAATAACCGCCTTAATTACTTATTAATAATAATAAGTAATAAGTGAAACATTGCAATTTCATGTTTAAATTTAAAGATCATATTACACTACACAAATATTGTTACCTTTCAAAATAAATAGGCAAAAAAAGGATCTCTGACTCCAAAATCCTTTCGATAAACGTATTTGTTATAGTTTTACCACTAAATAAAAGATTAAGTGTATTTTAAAGGTCATTGTTTTAGTGATAATAATCATTTTTTTGTCTATTCCATGTTTCTGGACACTATCTAATAAATTGAAACTGCACATGTCAGTTGGTGTGCTGGTGATGTATTTATATTATCCATGGTAGTTATACAAACTTATAGAAGTAAACGTGGACACCAGATGGTGTCTCCTTCTTCTTTATTCTTTCAGGATGAATCATTTTGGTTGCTAAAGGTTTATTGTATCTGCTGAGGTGATTCATGCCCACCTGCTACAGTTGGTAAAAAGACACAAGTTTCAGGTTTTTTGGAGTCAGTCACTCACACTCATTAATAGTTAATTGGACGCTTTCAAGCTGCTGTACAGGACCACAGTCCTGCTCTCATCACTACTGAGTCATGGAACTTCCTGTAATGACACCCAAATATACGGGCACTGAATATGTGTAGAGACAATAAGCAAAAGCCAGCAGTTTATCTGACCCCCCGTGAACAAGTGCCACTTAATATCTGTCTCTGTGTTTGTGTGGGCGAGAGAGAGGGGGAGAGAACTGTTGCCTGATAAAAAACAAATGACTACCTCCATTCATGCGTTTAATAATCCAGCCAAAAGCCCTCTGAAAGTCACCATGGAAATGAAAAAGCTCACCGGCTGCTGCACAACAATACAGGCCACCCTAAGGTGACCCGGGTCACCTCAGGGGGCTTGTGGGAACAAAGCCTTGGCACGTGCTCGTTCAGCAGCCATTACTGAATCAACACACATGTACACAAAGGCCTGTTATACCACTGAGAGAGTAACTTCTTGAATCGCTAGAATGTGTGTTTTAAGTTTACATATTAAAATACCATTAGGAGTGAAAAGTATTTTACTTGATGTTTGGTTTAAAGCACACTTTGGGACTGACTTCCTGGCCCTTGTGTATTAGGACTAAAATAAGTAGCGGCCCCAGTGGGAAACCTGTCAGCTCACCTTTCACCCCTCCTCTAGAGAGAAGTCAATCAATAAACCTGATCAATAACAAATCTATAATGTGCTGCCATGTTGTGACAGATATCCCTCCCACAACAAGCCCCTTTGTAAGAGAGCCTGCTGCTGGCCTCCCCAGGGCCAAGCAGGCAACAATGACATGCTAAAACCTTCTTTATCGTGGAAACCTGTCAGTTAAAGGAATATAACAATATTATTTTGGGGGGATTGTTACTCTGATTGACTTGCTATTATGTGAAACAGAAAAAAGATTTATTTTAAATTTCCATTATGATGGACCTTATAGATTTTTAAAGTTACATTCTCACTGATTCTTAAATGACATCTGTCAGTAACGGCATAAAACTTAACTGTTTTGATAAAACTTGTGCAGTCCAGTTCATTCATCTCACTGTCCCCTGGTCAGATCCATATGAACATGCATTACTGTATCACAGGGCAGCTGACACTACCACCAGATGGCACCAACATAAAAACAAGCAAGCAAACAAACAAACAAAACATTTTTATTCCCAAACATAATGACTTTGAAAGATAACATTGGTGTGATTTTATCATTTTTCCACGTGGCCAAGTGCTTGGAAAGACCAAATTCAATGAGGTGTTGTTTGGTTTGAACAGGTGTAATCCAGTGGAGGTCAATAGTGCATTTTTATGAGACTACTGGTCTAAATGGTCCAACAATAACATTGGGGAAGAAGAGATATATCCAGCCTGATATAAACACAAAATGTTGTTTTGGGGCTTTTGGCAACAGAAGGCTCCTGCAAGAGACTTGCTGACTCTTCATGGGCATTGTGTGACAAAAGCAAAGCCAAAAACAAATCCAATTGAACCATTATTTGTGTTTGATGCTGTTGAAATAACAGGCATCTGGTGACAGGTCAGCGCACAAAATGGTATTAATGACAATTCGATGTGAGATTCTGAGCACAGCTTGCCAGACATTAGCACAGAATTACAGAAATTTTTGAAAGAAGACATTAAAAACTGAAAAAGCTCCATTCAAACTCATCAAAAGCCTTAACCACACAAAGGGTGGTGAAACAGAGGACTGTTTCAGCACCAAAGACAGTTCCACTAATGAAGCTACAGCTTCCTTTTGTGAACTCTCTTAAATCTCAAGCCAACAGATAAAGTATTTAACTATTTGAATAATTCAGGTCTTTGGAGGATACTGCCGTTGATAAATGCCTAAGACCACAGAAAGATCTGGCATCAAGTTCAGCATCAATCCTCGACCAATTTGCTATTCAGACTCATGGAATATCTAGGAATCACCCAGTGTCGTTACAACCAAAGTTGAAATTTGGAGTGTTCAATCAGTGTGATCATCAAATGTTTTTTAAGACAGAAAATACATTCACTGTAAGCATAGCACTTGTATAAAATGCAGATTTGTTCAAGTACAGAAGAAAGATTACCTGTAAAGGAGTGTGACAAAAATTCCTGAAATTATATGGTGATAATCAGTAATGTCATTGCAGAATAAAAAAAGATTAATATGAATTAATATTTTGAATTGATTTCAATTTTGTTTAATTTATTTTTTATTTTGTTGTATTTTTAATGGTTTTTTTATGTTTAATATTTTAAGTGAATTAATGAATAATTATATTCTTTGTTTTGCTTTGCCTTTTGCTTTTTTGACTTTTATCGGCTGCCTATAGTTGAATATGAAACTAGGTGATGTTTCTTCATGCGTAAAAATTCATGTTAAAGTAGGATAGAATCACTCTACTGTGTATTTTATTTCTATTCCAAATATAAAGACTCCTTCTATTGATTTTATATGGACATGCAGTCTAACCAGGCTTGGTTCTCTGTTCTCATTGACTGTTGGATGATAATTGCCAGCCTTAGTACACAGAGACCAGAGACTAACCCAAAAGCATGCAGATCATAAATGCACTACTCATCTTTGCCACCAGATGTCACCCCAGGCACTTTTTTCCTGAGACTTCTCAATAGTTTAACAAAAATAATATCAGAACAGCAACACCACATGATGTTGAAGATTATGCAGAGCAGAAAATTAGGCAACAGAGCTCCAGGATCTCATTGAAGCCAGCAAATATAAAACTGTTAACTGTCATTAAAGTTTTATTATTCGTATATATGTATGTTTTTTCACTTGATTTTGGTCAAGGGCCTCTATCTCTGTTTCGTTGGGTGAAAACTTCTGGGGGTGACAACTCCTCATGTTATTTTCCATTTTGTTCTGTATTTTCTAAATTTGCATGATTAAACTGAGATGAGCCCAAAGTGAGTGACTACTAAAAGTAGCTTTGTAGTGAAGAAGATATAATTAAAAAAACAGTTTCTGCAGTGTCAAAGTTACAGTATTTAATTCAATTCAATTCAATTCAATTTTATTTATATAGCGTCAATTCACAACAAGGTTGTCTCAAGACACTTTAC
>JAQNCA010000009.1:7451048-7470817 GCA_029783725.1 Acanthurus tractus
AATGCTTGTAGTAATAAAAAATAAAATAAAAATGAATAACAATAATAATAATTGCTCTAAGCATCAAGCAGAGCCACGGCAGAAGGCACAGCTTGGATCAGCAATCCAGTATATATTACAGCATAAACAGGAGATGAAGCTCCAATGTAATTGATGAGTGCTGACACAATTATGTCAATTATTTATTGACATTACAACTGCTTCTTTCTCTGACAGGAAGTGTGGCTTTTTATCTTGTATCATGTGCATTTCTTCTAAGTAATGATATGATAATGGCAATAACTAAAAAAGCTTCGGAGTCTTTCGAAGGATTTTTTTGTGCTCAACCCAAAGTCACATGTGTGTCTGTGAGACTAAAAGTATTATCTTTTCAAACAAGCACCATTCTGTGAGGGAGGATTAGTGCCACGTTGACAGTGCAGGTTTTTGCTCACCTAGCCATGACACCGGCATGTCTTTCTGTGTATCAAATGTTAAAGTAACAAAGAAGCTTTTTAAAAGCGGTCCACGCAAAAATGATATTTTTTAATGGTGTCCACTGTCTCTAGATATAAAACATTTGACAAATATTTCAGCATGTAGACTCTGATCATCAAAAAAATCTACCACTCACATCCCTAATTTTAAATATTATGTTATCTATGTAAAATGCCAAATAACCCAGAATCCCCATGTTATCCCCCATCTTTGGGTTAAAGAACACAACATGACACAACAGGAAAAAGGTTCATTCTCAAACTCCCAACAACAGCCACAGACAAATATTTAACAATTTTTTTTTCATTAAGTGAAAATGACAGTTGTCTTCAGGTTGGGCCAAGGCTGAATAAAAACTATAAATATCTTACTCAGAAATATATTTCACATATGACCCCATTATATTAAAGGAAACCAAGTTACATCAACTTACCTCCCTAATTGAGGTAAACTGTACAAAACAAGAACAGCAGAAGTAACAGCCGACACCACAAACTCCTGGACATCCATATCATGCACAGCAGTAATATTGTGTTAACTGGAAGATGTTAGAAGCACTGGAACTGAACTAACTGTATTATTTAGGTACTAATTGAATGAAAGACAGTTGCAGAGTTCTACCTTGTGCTGAATGGATGAATGAAATGCTTCCCCTCTTATACATTATTATTTTTGCATGTTTAGCTAACTTACTGTGTCAGTGAAATGAGGATGAGCCACTTATTATTTTGGAATTAGTTTTGGATGAGTGACTCTTCTTGTAGCATGTTGAAGAAGAGAGTTGCTGAATGCAGATGTGGCAGGGAGAGATGACTGCATGTAGGCTGACGTCCATTTTGTCAGACAGTGCTAATTAGTTTCTTTTTTTAAAGGTACCAGAGTAGATTAGTTATTTTAAGCTTCCTGCATAATCACTCACAAAGTTGAACTGCACATTCCTGTAATAAAAGCTGTATGGCTCATCTCTTTCTTCCCCCGGACAAACTTACTGAACAATCAATCAAACCAAGTCAATAAGACATAGATTGGCAGCAATGCTAGCATGTAATGTTAAACCATAAGACAGTTCTTGTTGCAGAAATAGCCGCCTTCTTGTTGATGGCCTTGGTTGTTTATTTAATAAGTAAACTAAAGGTGTCTCATAACTAGCTTATTAAATTAAATTTCGCACATTGCTGAACTCTCAGTAACAACACATCGAAAAAATTTCAGATTTTTCAGCTGCTGCTGCTGCTACACTTACATTTTGTTTTTGATTCATTTAGACCATGTGGCCTACATAAAGGCACATGTGTGCAGAAATCATCTGCCTATGAATACCAAAAACTTACAATATTGTGTTTCCTGTAAATACGAAATGATACCGTACAATTTGGCTTTTTCAGTTTTGACAATTTGCCACTTTTGAAAACCTGCACGTAACTGTTTCATCACAGGCTTCAAGCTCCACCTCCTTCTACTCGGGTGGCAATAATCACCCGTCATACATGTCTTTCCGGTTGGGGATAATCCCACCTCCCTCCTGCTCTCACCATAAAAACAAATGTTTCATTCTGCCGGCTAGCGTGAACGTTTTGAAAAGATAAACTGTTTTTTTCTCCCCCCATGTAGGATTGAATTTGGAAAGTAACCGAACAGAAAGCGCTTCTCAATTAACAGATGTGATCTTTTGTAGTAACGATGAGATGACAGGAAGATCAGCTGCAACAGCTCGATGGAGGAATGAGAAGCAGACGGACAGTGCAAACACACCGACTGATGGACCACAAAGGCAGCGAGACTCGCTTTATTAGAGCTGCGCTGAACCCTGGACAGTGATCTTTGTGAGGGACATGAGGGCACATATTTTCCTGAGGAGGTAAGAATGGAAACACAAATAAAATCCCACATGATCGTCATGGCTGTGTGCGAAAGCGAACAAGAGGCGCTGCGTTGAAGCATCAGAGCGCCGGATTCCCTCAGGTCGTGCTGATGGAAGTGAAATGAGATTGTTTTGGTGAACAAACAAGGTTATGTTTGAGCCGCTGCAGTGACTGAGCGCGTTTTCTTTTACCTGCCCGACAATTCAAGCCGAAACCCGATGACTGCATTGCCGGGCTGTCGCCGGCATTAAGAGGAGCCCGTGTTACTGCCCTGCTGGCTTCTGGACTGCCTGTCGTTCTGCAGCACCACGGACAGCGACCATGACTCGGCTGCGCAGGAAGGCTCTTGTGGCACTTTTCCTCTTTACGCTCTTTATTTTCGGGGCCATGATGGGGCTGAGGACGCTGAAACCCAGCGATGGCTTCTCGGACCTGGCCCCCGGCATGGCCTTCGTCGGGGAGAGATCCGACAAGAGGAGGTTGGATGTGAAAGACGCGATGGTGTCTCCGGGCCAGTTCCACATGGGCAGCAGCGACACTAAGGTGGTTTTCACTAAATCGGACCGAGATTACAGTATATTCTATGATGTGCACATCTTCTACTACCTGTGGTACGGCTCTCCCAGCATGGACAACAAGTACATTCACTGGGATCATGTGCTGGTGCCACACTGGGACCCCAAGATAGCAGCCAGTCATGCCCAAGGAAGGCACACTCCTCCGGAAGATATCGCATCAAGTTTTTACCCAGAACTGGGTCCCTACAGCTCCAGGGACCCAAAGGTGCTGGAGTCGCATATGGCCCAGATAGAAGCGGCTGCAGCAGGTGATTTCTTTATTCAAAACCCGTTCCTCATGTATCTCTGAGGTCAATGTTGACATCCCTGCAGGACCAGCCACCCAAAAGCCTCCACCCAGGGCATCAGAGATAAAGTTTGGCTTTAGTCTATTTCTTTTAATCAGAAAATTTATTAAGCAATTTGTTTAATACAACTAATGAGAATTGTTTCAGAACCCCTCTCCACACAGCACTGAAGCTCTTGATTAAGAAATACAGAATATTTTATTTATTAGCCGGAAAGTAATCAAGTTAAAATGTAAATTTAGTTCAAAGATACTGGATCGGGCATATAAGGTAACAAGGAAGTTTTATTATTATTATTTATTTAATTTGTGCGTCTATAATAAACCCCCCTCCATCCAAACCTTAAAGTCTCTCTTCTGACATTAAGAAAACGCTCTCATTTTATCAATATACAGCTGTAGTGGCTTTGCTAATGTAAACTCTGACTCTTTGCACTGACACGTCCGCTCTCTGCCGGAGGTTTTGGGTTTCTTTGCCTGGCTTTTGAATTTTTAATGTACCAAATCTGGCTTGTCTGGGTTACGTTTAAATGTAAGATTTTAAGGAAGTGCACAGACATCTCCTACTGCTTGAGCAGAGGAATGTGACAG
Source organism: Acanthurus tractus (assembly GCA_029783725.1). Classification (NCBI taxonomy): domain Eukaryota; kingdom Metazoa; phylum Chordata; class Actinopteri; order Acanthuriformes; family Acanthuridae; genus Acanthurus; species Acanthurus tractus. The sequence continues at coordinate 7,454,843 of JAQNCA010000009.1, forward strand.
CACCTCTCTGGTGACAGGCTCTGCACAAGAATATTATCAAGCTGTGACACTTTAGGTGACTTAAACTTAAGAAAAACACATTTTGGGCGGAGAGGCTCTCTTAAAAAATGAAAGAACACTGAGGGCTGGACCTTGTGGCCTCAATTAACTATCCATACCATTTATCTAACTTAACTAATTGTAGTTTTTACTATTCTACTATTCACTAACAGTTAATTGGTTAATAATCAGAAAACTGAATTGCTGATAGTGACTCCGTCATACTCAATACTTCCTATAGAGACTGCTGACATCAGTTAGCTACCGTCCGTCACTGACACTCTCTTGGAAGACAGGACTTGTGCTTTCTACAGGTTTCTATATATCTACATGATACTGTGTGTATCAGTGTTAGGACACACTGTTCCCTGCATAGCACTGAATGTTGGTATGAGATGTTAATTGTGTTGTGTTGAACTGTCCAATACGGACATTGTTGCAGGGTAACAGTAAGAGAGAGTAAAAGAGATAAAGCAAAAGTCCCCAGAAGCCCAAAGATTTTGTCACAGCTTGCACACTGAGAAATTACTTAACTTGTTAAAAGGTAAAATGGAAGTTTGTGAAAGCATTATATTTTAAGTTTCTCTTTTTTGGTCTGTCTGTTTGTTTGTTTAGTTTAATAGTTTTTATCACTCTCCCAAGGTTATGATTTACCTTTTAACACCACATCAAAGCTAATATTTCCCATATGTACCTCGATCCTTGACAAAACAAGAACATAAACCGTCACAACCAAACTTTCTGCCAACTGTGTTGTTGTGTTGTAGGCGTGCTGGTGTTGTCCTGGTATCCTCCTGGGGTGGCAGACGACCACGGGGAGCCCACCGAGGACCTGGTTCCTGCTGTCATGGACGCAGCCCACAGGCACAGCATCAAGGTAACTGGTGAGAGAACCGGTATGTTTTTCCTTTCTGATGATTTACTGAATAAATGATTTGCCAGTGACCGTGTTAATGCTTCAGAATGCATATTGTATCACCAGCTATACATGCAAAGTGCATCTAAAAATGTTGATTTTTTTGACCTGATGTAAGAAGCAGAATTCTGCCTGAAGATAATTCATATTAGTTTTGACCTGGACAACATGGATTTGTGGTATTAAGTCATATTCTGAGATATGAGGCCATCGTATTGCAACCAGGATGTATACTTTGTTCGAGTTGTTTGGTCTCAAGAGTTGCTAAGATCATTATTTGATAACATTTATTCAGTGAAAAAGTGATGTTTCCATCATCATTCTTTTGGCTACACACAAAATTCACTAGAGCCAAGCAGCAGAAGCACTATTGTCTGACAATAACAACTTAGTTAAACATGATTATTTTGAGATAAATATATGATGTGAATGTTTTTGTCACTTGTGACTTTTTGACATGAATGTAAGTTCATATTGTTGTTAGAGGGAGCAAACTGTTTTGGGGCATGAAAGCTTTACTAAAAATCCCTTATTGCTAAACTTTACATTTTACTGACTAAATAATAACTATGTGCATTCTAACCCATTTCTGCAGAGAAACAGACTGTCTTTGTTTTCTCAAAAGTCAGTGCATTGAATACTTTCAGTCAACAGTGGATTCACCAGAATCGAAGCATGCAGTAAAAGTCCTGCACTCTCCTTTGATGGCGATGTTGCTTTAAATGCCGGTGTGACAGGTTCTTAAGACTGCATTTTCTCCAGTTGAGAAAAAGTGTGCCATGCCCTTTTATTCAGACTGCAGCATGTCTTGCAGCTGCATTGCATTCTGGTCCACTAAGGCTCCTGACAGCAAAGAAATTGGTACCTACCCAGTGGCTCCCAGTGGTATCCTCAATTCCACTGCTCTGACCTCAAAACATTTACAGTTGTATGGAGGTTGCAGTAAGTTATTTTAAAGACTCCAAAGGCTTTAGGCTAGATTTTCTTTTTCAGTGCACCACTCATCCAACAAAGTCATAGCTGCTTTAGCACTGAGGGGGTCAGTTATCATAAAGCCATTAGATGCTGAAGGTGCTCAGTGGCAAAACAAACTGAGCACAGACTGTAGATTCAGCATTAAGAGGACAGAAGAGCTTTGCCTCACTCTACTTTAGCGTTCCTTATATGGAAGTCTTAGACAGAGAACTGGGTCTCTCTGTGTGTTTCAGTCAGACTTACCCAACAGTGTGTATCTCACAGCTGACCTGAGGGCTAATGCTCCAGTGTTTCAGTGCACCAGAGCTGCCACTGACAAAAATACAGGCTGAAGTCTGTGTTTGTGAGCAGTTGTATGTGTGTCTGTGTTTTTGCATTTTCAGCAACCGCCATATATGTGTGTGCCTTGGGTGTCATGTGAGCCAGTGCTCTTGACACAGAAGGACTTTGATATTCGAGAGCAAAATGAGGAGTGAAAAGAACTGTTGTTCCAATCCAATTTAATTCAAACTCGACTGATGGTGTCACAGATATCAGTGGTGAACGTCACTAATGACAGACAGAAGGATGCAGGCTGATCTATAACCCCCTCCAGTGCTCCATCCTAACTAATTCAGAATTGATTGACCTATTTTTCTCACTGAATAATGATATCAGGAGTCGAGCAGCAAACAAAGATGAGAGGAAGTAAAACTTTGGCAGAGCAAAACTGTTCTTATTTTTTTTTTAAGATATATTTTTGGGGTTTTTTCGCCTTTATTAGATAGGACAGAGTTGAAACGGGAGACAGAGAGAGGGGTAGACATGCGGAAAAGAGTCAGAGCTGGAATCGAACTCGCAACCTCCGCTATATGGGCACGCTACCAGTGAGTGTAAAACATGATAGTTGATAGAATGATAGAATGATGGAGTTATTTTCTTAATAACATTTGTGCGAAAATAGATTATATCTTGATATCTGAGCTGACCGATCAGGCCTTTCTTCCTTTTATTATTTTCACCACAGAAACATGTGCATTAAAGCTGAAATAATCAATACTTTTACATATGCAGTGGGTCAGATTACCATTTGTAATATTGGAGGTGTTGTTTGTACTAACAAACATTCAAAGACGTACCAGACAAATCTACAGTTCCTCTTAAGAGAACTCATAGTTTTTTTAGTAGTTGTTGACCCACTGACTGGCTTTTCTGGCTGCAACTATTTTGCACAGTCTCAATACTGTCATTAACCTTGTTTCAGAAACAGTGGGAAGCTCCTTTTAAGAAAAAAGCTCATCGTACGTGATGTGCCAAGCTCCAATTAGCAGAAATTCGAATTTAATGACTAGCTGGTAAGCATGGCTGAGCATTTAGAGACTAAAATAGAGCTTAAAGAGTGAACATTGAACATTCATTAAATGCCCAGTGACATAATTTCCAATCCCATAACTTTTGCACAAATAGAGTTACGCAAAGGTTATTAGATAGGGTCAGAGGCAGACGGGAAATAAAGAGAGAGGTAAGGCTTGCAACAAAATTGCCTTGCCAGTGCCTGTGTGTTTCGTGTTGGCTCATTTGGTTAAAATTATCACAGACTAGATGCACAGTAAATAATGCTGAGTTCTCTGCAGCTAACTCTGGACACTGCAGGGTATTAAATATAGGGTGTTTTTTTGCCATTTGGAGATTTCAAGAGGTAAAATTAACTTGCACAGCTTCATAGTCTTTTCCTTCATAATGGTAATTTGCATCAGTACTCTTGATTCTATTATCTCAGTTTGATATAATATAGCATACACCGGTGGCTCTCATGTGGAGGACGTTTAAACTGACAAAAATTAGACCACAAACCCTGATATTATAAGGTTTCATGACAGAGTTTTTCCTTTAGCATGAGCCGGCATGGTGATGTAACATTGCTTTAATGTCATCAATTGAACAAAAGCCAAACATTTGTGAAAACTGTTCAAGAAGCATGTTTGATGCAGCGGTGTGTAAACACCTGAGGTTTGCAATGTAAATATGAGAGTAAACATGAAGTGTCACACAACATGAGAGGATCCGGCAAACAAAGCATTTTTCATCTGCATCCATCCGCTGTTTATTCAGCCAAACAGGAACAGATTGAGCAGCGTCTTACCTCGCTGGCCTTTCATGATTTCCAACCAGTCAAGACAGCTGACAAGCCTTAGCCTGAGCGCCAAACACTGCTGCGTTACCATGGAAACTGTTTAGGAAGACCTCGCAACCTCTTTTGAAAGATAGAGTGGGCGTCAGGCGTTCAGTGTTTGTAGCTCAACAGTTCTGTCAATGCTTTACTGTTTGCAGCTTAGCTGCAGAAGACCTTTTTCCTTTGTGATTGAAGCGAACGAGCACACCATAGATTTTCCTGGTTGACAGAGGTTATCCATCATGCAGCTTTCAGCTCCTGGCAGTAAACAGAAGTCAGTGTTCTCCGTGAAATCATCCTCGTTTGGTGATTTTGACATTTTAGTTTAGTTCTTGTTAATGTCTGCTGCAATGAACTGAAATTCCCTCTGGATCACTTGCATCTAAAAATAGTGTGCAGACACATTCTGAGGTGTTAATTATTACACAGAAGTAGCTAAAAAGGATTTTTTAGACACTTGGGTCAGTGAAGAAGATGTCATCCTGTAACACCTGCACGCATTGACAGTGGAGATGACAGGCCTGTGGGCATGGTGAACATCTGCTTCACTTGTTCTCGCCTCCTCCTCCTCCTCCTCCTCCTCCTCCTTCTCAGCTTCATTTTTAAGAAATCCTCAGTATCCTGCAGGCTAAACTTAGGTTCTGTCTGTTATTCTCTGTCATGCTATCTTTATACCAGAGGAAAAGGGCACTGTTTGCCTCCCCGTTTGTCTTTGAGGACTGATGGCTCATGGACAAAGGCACCTCTTAAATGGAAGATTATGTTTGTGCATTTGTCAGACAAATGCACATGTAAGAATGTCAGCAGATTGACTCAGTCTGTATTGGTAAGCAGGAAAATGGCAGAAAGTACCTTTCTTAAATTATTGATTTAAAATAAAAATAAAAAAATAAAACAGTCCAGTTCAAAACAGTCTTGGGAGAGTTACTCTTAAAATGTAATACTTTATAGATTAGAAGTAACTAAAGGTGCACAGATCAGGATCTTTTAGTCAGTGATCACCAAAAAAAAGTTTGTTACATTATTAAAATCTGCTGGCTTTTTTATTGGCAAATTAAAAACACTTTTAAAATGTTGATGAATTAAAACATTTTATTTATTAGTTTTCAAAATGAAAATACTGTGTTAATATGTGGGAAATGCTACAATTGTAATCTGAGTTCTATTTTGTAGAAACCTAATTTAATTTTCATTGTGGAAATGAGGCCCTGCCCATTTAAACAGATTTTTTTAAAGTATTTTCTTGAGCTTTTTTCATTATCTCTGATAGGACAGCTGGAAATAAGACAGAAAAAGGGGTAGGCATGCAGCAAAGTAAACCTAGTGCCCAATAAACCCCAATAAAGGAAAATCTTAAAAGGAGAGTTTTCCTTCTTTCTCTCACTCCAAAAAAAAAGAAGAAAACATCCACACCAACCTGTTTTCAACAAACGGCCATCCAAATTAAAGTCAAAAATTAAACTGAAGCTCTGTCAAGAGTGTGACAAGCTTATATTTACATGTAAACGTGTTAAAAGTCTTATCAGTCAGGTAAGTGCCATCACCATGTTGTGGTTTTGTGGTAAAAAAGCAGAAAATGACATAAAGTTTGTCATCCAGTTCATAAACTTAATTTTGCCTGACAACACTACAAATACTATTGTATGGTATAGTATCTCCATTCTTTTGAGTTTTTCAAAATGACCACTTTCAGTAACTCAGACTACATGTAGACAAAAGACCAAATCTTATATAAAAAAAAGCTATAAATGTGTTGACAAGTAGTGTGATTGTTATGGGAGTTTTAAATACACATTAATACGTCCTCTGACCTTGTTAAAACTATTGAAATTGGAATATAAGAATGTTCAAGTTCACATGACAGTATTGCAATTCATTGCTTCAAATATCGGAAAGAACATATCTCAACCTCTCAACCATTGCCTTATGAACAGTAGTTTTGGGTGTGAATAAGTGATTCATGATCATGAAAAGATGGTCCCACTGAGATTTGAACTCAGATCACTGGATTCAAAGTCCAGAGTGCTAACCATTACACCATGGGACCCCTTGATCCAATAGGCAAAACTGTTGTAGAAGGCTGAGTTACATAATATCACCATTTATCATGGCACTTCAAGCAATATGCCCCCACCAAGGTGGCCCCCTCTGTTGTTATTATTAGTCTGCATACCCACAAGGTCATGGTATTCTTTCTCTTGCAAACCAGAAAACTCTCTTACAACTTCTTTTACAAACCCTAGGAAAAACAAATTAAGCCATTGTTTGAAAAGACCTACAACAAACAATATTATAATACCTGCTTGAAGCCCAGCAAGTTCCCCTTTGTCATGCTGTGTTACCTGGCTGTACAGCATAACTGGTACCATAGAAAATCATATTTTTGTTAACTCTGCATTTTTCTATTCAACTACAAGCACATTCATGTGAAAGTGATGACACTTTTGTTTCTAGTGAGTTAATTGGTCGGTAGGCAGACTGTAGGCATGTTTGCCAAAATTAACCTGCTTCCACAGCACGGTAGCTGTGCAGCATAGGTTGTCATGGTGACCTACACTATTTAAAAGTGTGCCAGCTATGTGATACAGGAAAATCTGAGTGAAGTCCAAACAAAGCTAGTCACACTAGTAAATTGCTCCGATTATATCCCTAAAATGATCAAATCAGCTGTCAGCTGATTGTCATTTGAGTATTCCCACAGAAACATGCATCCACTGTGGAACAAGTACCTCCAGATGAGGAACAGAATGGCACTTCAATCACTACTGCACTCCACAGCATTGTCAAATAATTACTAAGGTCTACAAATAACTAATTAATTGACGGCTTATTTCAGGCTGTCTGTCAAAACATGATAACACTGGAACAATGAAACAAGAAAAAGTGTTAGGTTGTGCTGCATAACTATCCAATTTTCAGGTTTGTTGGTATTTATAATGTGTTTCAATAATCTTATTGTTAACAGCTATGGTCTGATGTGTTTTGTACAGGTGGCCTTTCACATACAGCCATACAAAGGACGGACAGACCAGAGCATGCATGACAACATCAAATACATTATTGATAAGTAAGTTGTTTTTTATGCTTCTCCTCTCCTCTGTATTAAATTTGTTTCCTTTTACTGACTTAAGTGTTGAGCTCTGCTCTCTGTATCAGTGGCTGCTGACGTTAGAAGTTAGCAATCTGAGGAATCATGAAGTCTGATAAGGGAAGATGAGGAGAATGCTTGTTAAATATAGATGTCTCCCCTGTGATCCTGCTGTAATGGATCAGCAGGTAATGTTTGCTCTGACTGCAACAGGTCTAAATGTGCATCAGAGTGAACTTGACTCTTTGTCTACCTCACAAAGTTTGATGGTATTCAGCTTTTTCTATTACACTAATAGTCTGATTCAAAAAGAAGCCTCTGATCTCATACTGTGATTCTGTGTTAATAATGGCACAAGACTGGAATTAAATCAAAGCCCAGGCTAGAGTTAAATCCGAATTCTGGACTTTAAATTGCTGCCAGTATCTCAGAATCACACTGTGCCGACCATCTGTGTAAAATGAAAGGAGAACTGAGAGAGAGAGAAAAAGAGATGACGGTTTGAGTAATGCATAAAAATAAAAAATAAAAATATTTTCTGAATTGCTAACACAAACTTAATCTGAGGAATTTCCTATTGGTGGCATTGTAGCAACATTCAGTTCGAAACTTATTGCTATAATCATAAGTGAACACCACTGACTAGAGGACCGATAGCCATTAGCCTGGCTAACACACTGACACTGTGTCATACTTTTCTGCATGGCAGTTTTGTATTATTTTAAATCTTTAGTTGTACTTGTTGTCATTTTTATCCTTATTTAAAATGGTATCATGGCCACAGTCTGTTAATGTCTGTAAGTTAGGCTGCGACAGAGCTTAAAGTTGATCTGTTTACCATTTTAGTGTCTTTAAGTCGATTGCTTTGGTGTTGTGGCCATTAAATTTACTGTGTTGGCTCAATCTCACAAAGAGTAAAAACATTTCTCAAGTTCCATGTGACATCTCTTGTTGTTGCTCTACTAAATGTCTTTATAGGCAGCTGTCTTCTAACATGCAACCCTTTCAATGTAAACCGTAATTTATCAAACATGTATGTGATATTACTCCTGTTGTGGCAAAAAAAAGTAAACCAAACAAAACAAAAAAATGATCACTGTGGTTTTAGGGGATCGGATGTTTTTTAGTAAACACTTTTCCAACCAATCATATTTTCAACACCACACAATGTCACATTTTTCAATGTGCAACATATTTCTGAGTATATGCATGAAATTACAACAAGTGTCTGCTTCTACATTATCCTGAAAATCAATAGAAAAATGATGTGGTGATAAACTAGCAAATACATATATCTATGCTATGGTGTCAGCAGTCTGAAAGAAAGGACATTTTTAGTTTCCTGAGCACCAAGTTACTTGTGTTTCCCTTCCAGCATTAAAGCCACAACATGTAGGACTCTGAACATTTCTAATTTCTGAATTTGGTGACTCACAGTCATATTAAAAAAAGTTAAACAAAAGAGCCAGGAGCATCACACAACAAAGCAAAGCAGCCAGTTCCTTATCACCAAATCTTTTTACTAGCACTCATGCCAGTGATTTGACAACATCAAATTACAGCCACCATTTGCAGGTTAAAATATTTTCAGGTTCATGCTATATTTATGAGCTTGAAATTTTTTTTCTATCCCTTCATTTTTCTCAGGTATGGAAAACATGGCGCCTTCTACAGGTTCAGGTCCACCACAGGACGAGTCCTGCCTCTGTTTTATGTCTATGACTCCTACCTAACACCACCAGAGTCCTGGGCAGAACTTCTCACTGCTAAAGGCTCCCACAGCATCAGAGGCACTCCTTATGATGGCATTTTTGTTGCCCTCATTGTTGAAGAGCGCCACAAGCATGACATTCAAGCTAGTGGATTTGATGGCATCTACACCTACTTTGCCTCCAATGGCTTCTCCTTTGGCTCATCCCATCAGAACTGGAAAGCCATCAAGACCTTCTGTGATGCAAACAATCTGCTATTTATTCCCAGCGTGGGTCCAGGGTATGTGGACACAGCTGTTCGGCCGTGGAACAACCACAACACCAGGAACAGAGTAAATGGACGTTACTACGACACATCTTTGCAGGCAGCTTTGTCTGTCAGACCAGAAATTGTTACAATCACTTCCTTTAACCAATGGCACGAAGGCACGCAGATAGAAAAGGCTGTGCCCAAGAAAACAGTGACTCGTTTGTACCTAGACTACCAACCCAACCAACCGGACCACTACTTACAGCTAACACGCCAGTGGGCCAAGAACTTTAACAAGGAGAAGGACAAGTGGCTGATGTGAACATGGATTGATTCCTACACCAGACAGCCTGAGGAGGACCACAACTACGCTTATCCATGTACCTGTTTTTCTCCAACTTTGATCACTTTTAATCAGATTTTCCCTGAATGTGCACTCTTCTCTTACTGTTTTCAACCACTAACATTTTTTGTACAGGTTAATATATCATGGATATGTTGAAAATGTAATGTCACAAAGATGGACAGCTAATCATCATTTACTGATAACATCCCTGTTTGTGACAAAATGCGGCTCTGTACAGTAACGCTACTCTGTAGGGTTTTTGTCTTATTTTCTTAAGATGGCAGACTGTTCTTTTCCCTGTATTTCTTTGAAAACAAATTAAAATTTGTGTCTGTTTACTGTTGGTGAATCAGCTGAGTCATTGCATGAAAATCTAACTTCAAAGAAAGGTTAGAAATAACTACAGCAATTCATGCCATTGTTGAAATGTGGTACTTCAGCTGATTCCATCCGATAGTCAAGGGTTTATTTTTAATCAATAATCAGTGTTCAGAGTAGAAAAGATGAAGGAGAAGCTCCTGCAAGGTGCTCCAGCTGGTCTACACTAAAGATACTTTGAAGTTTACAGTGAGTTTGGGTTAGGTCTAGTTTCTATGTTACATGTGGTGCACAATGTATTTTGGTAACATTGAAAAATAATAAACTATTTATGTTATGTCTTTGAAAGTTCAAAAGAGGACTTAAATGCAAGCAGGCAGCAGGCAGGTTGCAAAACAAAGGGCAAGCTTTACTAACAGCCAGGCAATGAAGCTGAGGAGCAGACTGATAAAAGATCCGAGTACACACGGGAAACACAGAGACAAAACTAGAACTAAAAATATATGAGGATAGAAACAGGCAAAGGGAAAACTGAAAGTGGGAAAACATCAATTAATACACAGAAGGCCAATTAATTATTTAAGAGGTAAAAAAAACACAAAGACTTGATTAAAAAAAACATTACATAAAACTATAAGCATTATAATGAAACTAAACCCAAAACAATAACAATTGAAGGCTTAAAAACAATCATCACACTCAGCAACTTTTTTGAGGGGTATTGATGGCAGGCTGAAAATTCAGACAAAGGGACTTTTGTACAAACATTCACACTAACTTCCAACCTCCGGGGCAGAAAGCTTAAGCATCAGATTGTGCAAACATCATACCATCTTCTGCTTGCTGTACTCGAACACAACGTCGACTCTTACTTGGTAAATGATTTGGCTGTGATACTGCAGAGTGTCGGGAGAGCTTAGCTGCTGGTGATCTGATATCTGAGAAAAATAAAGGCAAGATAAACAAACTTACTGTACACTGGTAAGCACAGGGAAGTAGATTAAAAAGTAAGGCTTGGTCTCCTCTGTATGCTACAGCAACTTTAGTGAAACTTGACTCTTTTTGGTTCTTAGGGATTCAGAGCTGGTTGTGTTCATTCAAAAAAAATCATAAGCACCACCTACTATTCATACTGTTTTGTTGCTGATCGGTTTTTGTTGGCTAGACTGTCCAATTATGTGCTTCTGGGTTGTTTACACTAGATTTTAGATTATATTTCCAGCTCTGTGTTATCATGATGAAGGGCTGAGATCTTTGGGTATTTAAGCCTTAATCATCCACCTTTTTGGTCCTACTGGAAAAAGCTGAATGAAAAAGTTTTTTACAGAAAACAATTAAGCCTAAACGACAAATATGCATTTGTGGATTCATCAGCAGTTAATTGCACAAATCAGAAAATGTCAAGCATGTCTAAGAAAGGCAAAAATTTAAAAACTTTAATCTTAAAAAGTTGTGCTTAGTCAATAGCTTCACTGGATCATCAGTGATCCTGTGGATGTGTTAAAGCAGGTATTCATAATGAACTGAATAAGAGGAGGAGGAAAGGTTTAAAAATATCCGCCCAAAGCACATTTGCTAGGAATGCCCCACTTACACATAGACATTTTAAGTAGTTCTAAGCAGAGAGCTTACCATGAACCAGGAAAAGCGTCCAGTGTGAGTAGATTGGATACTAAGCACTCTTACATGATGAGGGGCGACATGCCTCTTTGTTATTTACCAGTGAAGCCTAAGTAAGTGCATCCATGCCTGATAGTTGGAACATAACAGGCATTATCAACCAAACAGTGTTCAAGTAGCCTGACCTCAGCCCTCACATGAATGAGAAATCACTGAAGCAAAGTTGAGCCCTTAAGACACTCTTATGCCACTCTTTAATGGCTCTGTCCACATTAAGGCCTGCACCCATAAAAATTGACATATTTAAACCTGTCTGCTGGCAGCCCACTTGCAAGAGTCAGGCCTTGGAGCAAATGATTATTGCAAGTTACAGTTTAGGATTTTAAGTGCAAGTATAAAGTGTTTTTTTTTTCAGAATTCTCTCCAAAATCAAATCGACAGATTGTTAATGAGAACACTCAAACCTTCCCACTGGCACCACTATATGTTAAAGTTGACATAGTGGCGGACCATCCTTGCTTGAACATACTGAAAAAAAATTGTGCAAACAGTATTGACTCTAAACTATTGTTTTTCTGTTTGTTTTGTTTAGAGCTTTTTAACATTTTGAGTTAGGCTCAAAACAGTTAGGAACCTTCTTACTGCAAAGGACACATCAAAAACTCTCTGCAACAGATTCAGATGTCCTAGAAATCTTGTTTAACTTTTCAAGTTTCTGTCTTACTTTGACCACTTCTGACAACAAGAAAAAGATATTTACCATTATGGGTGTGATTGTGTACACTTGCAAACAGAATATTAAAGTGAGATGTTTTTATACCTATTATTTTAAAGTATATATTAAAACATTTCAAAATGACCAGTGCTTTTAATGTGTTTAAATGTTTGAAGTATTAAAGTTTTTTTTTCACAATTTTTTTTCCTGATTCTCTTTAGGGTCTCAGAATATATGCAATTACGTGTATTTACCAAGTTCTATTTCACTTTCAAACACTGAAAAGGAGATTGACATTCTGCTCATCACTTGTGCAACATGCAACATGTGAGCAACAGTGTAATCATGTGAGTCATAAATAAATTGTTTTGTAAGAAACGACTTGTTTTACTGACTAGAATGTGACATGTCTTCTTCTACACTAACTAGCTAACTGACACGTGCTCCTACCTGTTATTAGCATGAATGGCAAAGTAAAGGTCAGACGGCGTGTCACTCACACTGTTGTGGAACTCTTTTATTAATTGCATAAGGAATGTATGAAGTTATTATCAGATAGCATATCTTTGCAGGGAGGGACCTACCTTTCCCACTTTAGAGTCTGCTCTCTGCCCTGAGCTGAAGGTCTGACTCAGGTTGCACAAATTACTCACTTGGTGCTACTTGCTCTCCTGGCACACCTGCAGTGTGTTGGACAGTCGCTGTTGTTTGCTGCTGCGCTCCACGAAATTAGCCTTTGCGTGATGGCATATAGTATTCAAATATGTTTCATATTGATCCAGCAATATTATTAACAGATAATTAGAGAATAGATTTTTACTTTTTATACAATTTTATTAATTGTGTGTGTGTGTGTGTGTGTGTGTGTGTGTGTGTGTGCATGCGTGCATGCATGCGTGTTTGTGAGATAGAGAGAGAAAGTGAGAAAAAGAGAGAGATTTATAAAAATATCAATAAAATTATAAATGAAACATTTTGCCTCTGAGAGCTGTTGGTCTACTCTAAGTGAATCTGTAGGGACTGTGAGTGGGTGGACTCGTTCTTTCAGTCAGTGCAAGTTAGTGACTGGATGACACGACTTTGATATCAGCTGTCTCGAGTTGAGTAACTCTGTAACATTTTGAGAGCTTCTAAGCAAGCCATCAGTAACAGTGCCAGGATTTGAAGCCCTGTTTGATTTGGTGATCACACTGTGGAATTACAAATTTCTATCAGGCACGAGCGCAAAAGAAATTTCAAAAATACACAATATAATAAATGCAACTAAGCTGTATATAAATAAATAATAAAAAATAAAGTGGGTAAATCTTTTTTGAGCATCACAACCTCTGCAGAGTGCTTTGTCTCACTGTCAGAATATGTCTAGTGTAGAAGCACTGCGCAGTAGATATATTTTTCCTTCTTCAAGTTGAGTTTCTGGTGGGGTCCAGTGGTGGATTCACCGAACTCTGGTTGACTCTAAGTGATTGTCCTCTTATTTTTTGGTATATTAGATTGTCTCATTAACTTCAGGCACTGAAACACCAGCAATGATGGCACCTTTTTATATATATATTTTGTAGATTCATTTTCATTTTCTATAATATATTATATAAACATCCTTGGTGAAAGTATGACCTTCTCTGACACCGTTTTAATCATTAGAGCCTATAATATGGAACCTCTTAATTTTTATTATGTATGTAAAACCAAGTTTATTTTGTTTGTTTTACAGCTCTGCCAAGCATGGCCAGCAGCCTCTGTCTCTTTAGATACTCAACAACAACCTGCAGTCTCTGTTCTTGGCTGTGATCAGAAGGCAGTATTGTGGAAATGTTTACAAGAGCAGAAAATCCTGATAAAGATTAAGCTGGAGGCAATGTTGCTGTGACCAGGGTAACATCCACTGCAACCTCCTATGAACATGTTGTCCCTGTTACCTCCATCCACCTCAGGATGCAGCTCATGTTATGTCTCAGAGCTGCCCTAACAAAAGTATGTTCAGCTTCATCATTTGTATTCGCACTACTGTTAAGTATCGCACACAAAGACATGGTAACTTTTTTTAACTTTTTTTTTTGATGATTTTCCTTCTAAGATATCTCATGCTGCACAACTGAGTGTGCCATGTGTGCTTAGTTTTAGAGTCACTAGTGCTGAGCACATTTGATTCCTCTAGAAAATCACAGTGAAGCAGCACCATCTGCAGGCTTTGATGAGACATAAAAGACTTAGAATGTTGAATAAGTTCAAAGCTTTTTACATCTGACCACATACCTGGACTTACACAGGTTTTTAAAGGCCAGTTCTATATTTTGTGTTTCCACATTTACTGTTTAATGGCAGGGTTAAACAAATTTCTGATACAAAAAAAATTTGCAAAACTGTTTTTGTAATGCAAGAGTGATATTTGTATGGGTATTGTGTGACACAATGTTGGATATAAGACAAATGCAATAGAAGTGTGTGTTGGGTTAATTTTTGCTATGATCCATGGCCCACATGGGTCATAAAATTAGTCTAAATGGTCCTGAGGTAATTAATTTTGCAGGAAAGAAAACAATCAAACAAACAAACAAATCAGTTTTTGTATTGTGAAATTTTTGCATAACTTTATTTATTCAAATAAAATTTTAGATGTTTAGAGAAGAAAAGCAGAAAGCTCACAAAACATGTAAAACGTGAGGCTTTTTACAGCAAAAGCAATAAGATATTATGTGTGTAAATATTTTTATTAGGATATTATACTTTAGATATCTCTGTTTGCACCCTTGCTGCATGGCTAAGGGACTGAATTGGTTAAAAAGATCAACTGAGTCTGCATCAAACTGCTTGACCTCAAATTTGTCAAGAGGCTTTTTAAAGTGACATTTCATTCAACATTCATTCAACAACAAGAAATTTACATTTCAAATAGAGCCTTAAATATGTTTTGTCTAAGATAAAATAACAGAAAATCATATGTATGGCTCAGAACTGAAATTTTAAAATCAGGGCAACAGCATAACAAACCTATTCACCAACAGAAGTTAGTTTTATGTGTGAGTTTAGTAAACGGTGCATGAAACAAAAGATTTTTCTAAGATCTTTACAATTTGTTTTGCCAGTATGAGCCTGCAGAGATAAACAGTTGAAAATAAAAATCTGCTTGAGGTCAATAATAATAATAATAATCTTAATCATAATGATAATAATAATTATCAAAGTTGAAGCAGACCCTGACCTAGTTAATTTCTAATATGCTGGATCTAACATTTCCCACGGTACATTTTTATCTTTATAAAACTTTCCTGTCTGCTGTACATCCATAACATTCTACATCTTCAGTTTTTGACACAAGCTTTCTGATAAAATTTGCAGTTTCCCATAATACAGCAAATTACATACATTACATACAATTACATGCATACATTATGACTTTTTAGAGTGATAAATATCTATGATTCACACCTACATAATACAGTGCAAATTACTGCTATAAAAGTGTAGTTTTCAAGCACAAACTAAGATAACCCTAATAACATGACTTTAAGACAAACATAATCAAAGATCTCTTGAAGTTGCTACAAACTAAATGCTGCCATGTTTACAACCTTTCAATGCAGAATTAAAGGTTATGACTAAGAACTGCAGCTGCCATGTTGTGGTGATTGGCTGGAGCTAACATGCTTCACATCTACATTTGCTTTAATTGTACCCTAAAATGCGTTGCTCTGTAATCTTGACCACACTGAGCAGATGAACCTGGTGATTTAGACATTTGTGGTGGTGCACAGCAGGTGCAATTTCTACACCACCAACACCAGTCACACAACATCTTACTTCTTATTTTGTGTTGTGTTGTTACAGGAGTGTGTGCTCACCT
>JAQNCA010000009.1:7484007-7513632 GCA_029783725.1 Acanthurus tractus
AGCTCACAGTTACTGGTTGTCATAGTAACTCAGGGGGCGTTTTGTTTTCCAGGTGCACAGCAGTCATAAATAATAAATGTCAGAGAGGGCAATAAAAAGATTTTACGCTGTAAAAAGAGTTTTAAGAAATTCTGATACATCTGAGCTCATACAGTATGGTGTCACTCGTGCCTGGCTTTTGTTGATAAAAATCTGAAATGTAAGATAATTTTACATTTAAATAGAGAAAACAGCTATTGCTGTAGTTAGTGTTTTAAACTGTAACTGTAAGCTGCAGAACAGCTGAGGGACCACTACAACATACTGCCTCAGGAACAGAGGCTTCTCTGGAGACAGGGTCTACTGCCTGAAAACTAAAATTGGACTCCTGCGATAGAAAACTAGGTAAATTGAATAAGTACCTCTCACTGATAGTCCTCTCCCTCTCTGCATAACCTGAACTTTGAAGAATCTCTGAAGGTTGGGTACTTGGTTCTAATAAACTATATATCTTACTGTCACTTGTTCAGCATTCAAACATGCTCACCCTCCACATTTCAGTCCCAAAGCCATGAGGGCAGACTTCAGTCTGTCCAGACCCAAGGACGCCAACTCCTGTTGCAAGGAATAAGAAAAAACACACCAGCAGAAGTATGAATAAGCAACCTTAGTATTAATCTTTAATGGTAAACGTATAAATATGGCCACTTAATGTTTTACCTCCCAGGAAGAGAAAGCAGAGAGGTCCAAATGAGCTCCAGCATGAGTCAAAGCACTACTTGTCTCTTTCTGGAATTCAAAATAAAGAAAAAAACAACAACACAACAGAACTGGTCATAATGCACAAGCAAAACCCCACCCATCATCACATACAGAGGACTGCAAGAGAGCTTACAGGCCAGCCTGGAAATGTTCCCATCTCCCATTTTTTTTCAAAGTCTGACAGAACTTTGCCATAGAGCTCATTCTGGTCCAACAGAGGTTTGACGCGGTCAGTATAGTCCTGCAGGTACTCCAGCAGCATCTCCAAATACCTGCAAAAAAAGCCAAAGCATCACATGTTAATCCACACAGTATGTGCACAATAATGTAATGGATTATCTGTACATTACTGACAAACATCCATGGTAGGTTTTTAATACATATTCTCTACTTATATTTTTAAACAGATTTCAGCAGTCAGTTTCAATGAGAATAAGCATGAGGACTTACTTTTTGTATTCGGCATTCTTTCTGTCCTTAGGGATGTCAAACAGCTGGTCGAATGAGGACAGGTAAGTGATATACTCAAGTTTCTGTGGAGAAAAATATAAATCTTGGTTTAAAAAAATTAAGAAACAAAGAAAATCCTAAATCAGTTTAGATGTGTAGCAATAACTTAGCAGACTGTAAAAAGGATCATAACCTCAGCTCCCTTCAAGTTGATATACTTCAGGTAGCAGTCGTGGAGGTCGAGGTAGCGGCCATATCCCTCCTCATCAGTGAACTCCACCAGGTCTGTATAAGACAGAAATTTCTATTAACCATCCAGAATTTCCAGATGTGTCACAGCTGCACTCACTTTACTATAGATAGGTTTGTTCTAAACACTTCCTTGGTTCTTTCCTTGGTTTTAAAAGAGCCAGCTGACACACACCTTGAATAAAGCCAGTTATCAAAAAGTAACAGTGTGAGGTTAGGTGAAAGACAGCATTTATAAAGAGACTGGCTCGGTTAATCTTCTGATGTTAGATAGAGCTTGTGAAAATGAAAGTGTGATAAATGTTTGCAGTGTATTTAGACCTACTCTGAGCCTCCTCGCTAGGGTTGTCTCTGGCCTTCATCAGCTCCTCAAACTCTGCAGACATGGGAATGGAAATCTACACAAAATACATGACATATTGTAGTCATTTTCCAGTTTCAAAAGGCTTACAGAGTTCATTTCGATCATTTACAAGTAAAATGTTAACTACCTCGTTTGGGTGCTTTCTATGAAACTCCTTTATCTGTTTCAGTCTGTTGTAGAACTCTGCAAACTCATTTGGTCCAGAGATGGCAGCAAGTTCATCCCTTCTCATTCTGTCAGAAAAGAAATTTTTTTTGTTAAAAGATAACAATTTAAGTTGCTAATCTGTTTACAAGAAGCCCCAAACAATAGCTGAAGTTATTAGAAGTTAAGCTCCGGTTTCCAAGTTAATAAAATTTATTAAATGGAAATCTGATGAAAGCAGTGACATTTTTCAGATACTGTAAATTATCCTTAAACAACATCTTTAATTTAAAACAGGAGAGTCAAAGATTGGTTTAAAAGGTAGGCACTTCAAAAAATCATTTGAAAAAGACTTACCCATCTTTGTCCTCATAGGAGTCTCTGAGATTTGCACTCACTTCCATATACCTCTGTCAAAAGACAAACAGACTGTCAGACTGCATTTAATTTTACAGTGGACCCTCAACACAACAGTCTGCGGCAGTGCAATCAGACTGTTATATATAGAAAAAATGTCTCACCAAACTCTTTCTGTCCACTGTCATACAATCACTTGCATCCACAAGTATGTTGCTTTTGTTTAACGTGCAGCTAATTCAACGGCACTTTTGAGTAGTCAGGGTGTTCAGTTAAATGCATCTCACAAAGGAGTTATTTATATGTTTACAGTTTCGTTATTTTGTCTGAGTGTGTTCCGATGGATATCATTGTTTGGCGGTCAGATTTCGGTGAAACTAAGGAAGTAACAAATCAAAGATTTTTATTGTAGAGGATAACATTTAACTGACATTTTTGTTAAAAGTTACTTACGACCAGTGCGCTCAGAACCAAGCATGATAACTAGTTTGAAGTGCTTTGAAAGGAAAAGTTAATATATTCTATGTAATTTGAAAAATAGCTAACCGGTGCAACCTATTTCACAAAAATCAAAAGATATTCTTACATCTAGCATCGCCCTCGTTCGATGGTCAGAGTTGATCTGCTCCCGTAGCTGCCAAGAAAGGAAATAATATCAATTTAGCAAAATAGAAGTCAAAAAGCAAATGATTCCCTGTTTGCAGTTTTGATTAGCAATAATGCTAATGCTAACATAAAGCGAACAACTTACAGTGGACTTCTTGTGTAACATTTCTTTTGTTTTGGCATCCATTAGCCTTTCCTTTTCTTCGTGATAGCGACGTTGTTGCTCCAAAATAGTCTCCATGGTTTATAAATGAGTCGGGTATTTGTTTAAGAAAAAACAAGGCTTCTAACTGTTTAGCATAAAAAGAATTAAGCGGCCCGACGTACTGGCTTCGCTTGTTTTCAATGGCGCATGTTGAGTGGTGAACGTCCGTCACTGTACTCACCGGAGGGAAACTTCTCAACATTTCAAAGGTTCCGCAGTGGTGACTGTCGACATGAACAATAGACAATAGTATTTCTTTAGTGTAAAGTAATTAGTTTGCTAAAGACATGTAATGCAGATAGTTAACTCATAGCACAATTTGGAGGAAATAATAGCTTTATTTAGTAATTGTAAATAGCCACTTTGGGGTTTTTCTGAGGCATTTCAAAGCTCTTGTTTTACACTGTTAATAGCCCCATTATATTAGACCAATTGAATAATGGGTCAACATCCAACCCACTATAACAGGTCACCAAAGTACAGACATCATTGACAACTCCGCGCATCTCAGTACCTGGACTCTAAATAATAACATCAATTAGTTCTGTTCTGTTGCACACTTTTCAAACAGGATGGTTTGGCAGGCCTCACTGTATTCCTCTGTTTTGCACTTCCTTTGTAGTCTACACTATCATCAAAGCCTGCCACAACGCTTCAGAGAGCACACAGTCTGCGCGAACTCGCATGGGAGCGCGCACGGAGGCGTTCTGATTTGTCAAGCTGCGGCTAACCAAAGAAAACATCGGAACTGAGGATTCACTTCCCAAACATAAAATACTTATCAGCCGATTAGATAAAAAAATGCTTCTAAAGTGTATTTTAATAAGTATTTATAATTTGCCAGAAGAAAAACTGGCATGAAACCGTTCGTAGGCCTTCATAGATTTGTGAGCCTATTTTTTTGTTTCATGAACATCGGATAAGGTCTTCTACCTTTGAGTTCAAACCATAGTTTTAGTTCATTTTAGTTTAGTTCGGGAGCAAAGACTGACCAAACACTACCAATAGTCAGAGAGCAGTCTAAATTAATTGTTTTCTATTCAAAATATCAGCAAAATAGGCTAGCGTCTTGTTTCGGCAGAAAATGTTTTGGTTTTTTATGACTCTCCGTACAAGAACAGCACTAAATTTTATCATTATGGATATCCTAAGAAAAGTCAAGATATAGAAATTATTAAGAAAAGACAATATTTAAAATTATATAAAATAAGATAATATACGATGATTCTCAAAATACAGCTACATAAGGAATTTTGAAGACTTTCTAGATATTTATTTACAGAAGAGTAGGCCTGTCGAAAGTTGTGGGATAGAAATAACTTTTTAGATATAACGTTGCAGTCTGGCTTTTATTTGCAATGTATCCCCTTACCCGCGTGTCTTTTATACACCAAATTATAAGTGAGACCATGCTAGTCTAAGCTCTTATTTTGCCAGCCGTAACCGGAAACGATGCTTATAATTACAGCTGCCTTGTGACGGTCGTGGTTTAGCACATTCTCCAGCAGTCAGTCAAAGCAACGGACGGAGAGCAGTGGACGACCAGTGTGACGGAATACGGAATATACAGTGGACATTATAACACCTTTCTCCTGCCGCCGTGCGTCCAGCCTGCGTATAAAGGTGAGTCGCCCGTATTCTGTATAAAATCAACTCACGAATTGAATAAAGGTTTATTACGTTATCTTCTAGAGGGAGGGGGCAGTGGTGGTGGTAGGGGAAGAGAGGGGGGCACCTATTCTGTCTTTTGTGCTGGAGCGGATTTGGCAGCGGTCAGCGCGAGCTCCGTTACAGGATGGATCAGTCATGAGCTAAACATGTTGTTGAGCTTCATCGCTTTTATCTATTTAAAGTCTCGTACCGAGCCGTCTTGCTGCTAACTCCGCGCAGAGAGCCAGTAAACCAGGGGACCGGGGCGGTGAGTCTTCGGGGTCTCTTAACATTAGCCCGCTGCATGCCTTGTCCTTATGGTGCTGAATACAGAGAGCGTCTCCCGAACTCCGTCCAAAATATCTATAATTATAAACCTGTATCTCTGTAACCTTCTATATGTACCTCACAGGGATGCTGCGAAAGACCATTTAGAAACACAAATAGCCGCTGTTTCATTCGGTGTACACCCATTGCACCAAACAGCGCTTATTTCCAATAAAATTGAAACTTCTGTAAAAGCTCGCACGATAACAGTCCCACAGGACTTGACCTGAGCTAAACAAATAGTTGGAACTAAATGCAAAAGTCAACGTTATTTTCAGAGAGCTGCTTTGTTTACTACGTCTTACGTTTAAGTCTTAATATCTGCCAAGTAATATGATTTTACGACGTGTTTGTTCAGGGACGAGGCAGCATTTTATTAGCTGCCAAATGTTTTGTGTTTGTGAGAAGTGAATTTGACCTGTTACACACACACATAATGGAAAGGCATGCGATGGGATTTTGGGTTCTCCCTGGGGTGTGATTTTCAGTAGGCCCGCTTAATAACACATAATTTGGAAAGCCTCATCAAGTCTCATAGTTAGGGTTTAAGTGTTTTGACAATTTTACACCTAAAGAGACAAAAAAAAACCCTAAACCATTTGTCCTATCTGTTGTGGAAAGAGCAGTAGACTTACTGCTGTGTCTGTAAGTTTTACCTTCAGTGTGTTTGTCCTCACCTGACAACAGGGAACATGTCATTTCCCACATGATAATAACAGCTTATCCTGAGAGGATTCCATTCACCAGAGCATGTACATGTTACAAGTTTTGAAATGATGCCCCTGTATCATCCTAACCCTTATAATCCTCCAATTATCTCCCATATCAGCTCACCACCAAATGCATTTAATTGCATCAGATAGCCAGTGTGCAGCGGCTGTTCGTCAAATGTCAGAGGCCAAGTATGCTTGCCAAAGCCGCTGTCATGTTTATTGAAATATCTGTCCTTACTTCTGTCCAATTTTATATTCATTTCAGCACAACAGCATACCGCAAAAATTCTCTGACACTCATTCATTTGTATCATACATTTTTCATACAGGACCGGAGAATGTAAATTGAGGCATTCACCTTGAAGTTCACAGACACAAACACACACACACACGCACCGGCAGCTGGAGGAATTGGATTTATTGAACATGACCTTGTAGTTGTCTTTTATTATTGAGACCCAAGGCTTGCGACCAATAGACGTTCAAGTTGGCTGATTCTAAGGATGAGTGCATAAAGATCTAATATCTGTGTTAAACTTTTCACCCTTTTGTGCTCTGATTGTATCTCTGTAGGGAGATATACAAAAGCCTTTTTTTTTTAGGAGAACTGGGTCACAGTTAATCATTATCTTCCATATCTATCTTTGTATCTTTAATTGATCTTTTCTTGATTGGTGATTATTTGTGTGAAATATTGAATTTTTTTGTTAAATCGCTCATCAAGAATTCAGAGACACCGCCATGGTCTTGGTTTTACATGTCTTGTTCATTCAACAGTCAAAAAACAAGAGATACTCTCATAGATTGCTATCACAAAGACTGAGTAAACAAGAAAAATCTCATTTGAGAATGTTGAACTGACGAAAAATTTCCATTTGGTTAGAATGATTAAACAAATCCATCTCTTATCAATACTGTTGCCAGTTCATTCTCTGTCGGTCCTCAATTCTATTAAAAGACAGAGCACTGCACCTCTAATTCTCAAGATTTCAACTCTCATGCTTTCTTTGAAATAAAAGTAGATCTCTAATCAAGGTAATGCTGGCCTTTTTCAAACTTAGTGCCACTATTGACTGAAAGTGAAAGAACCCCCACAGACTCTGTGACCTTCATCAGATTAATTAAAAACATCAACACAGTCTCATACAAAGATGCCGAGTGAATCATCTGATCAGAAAACCACAAAGATGAGTCAAGTAGTGACTGGAACACCCCAAGGAAACCAAACACAGTACCTTTAGATCATTCATTTTGAGGACACATTTAAAAAAAATATATATATATTTTTGATATAATGTGTTTTTTGTGAGCTTTACAATATTGAAGTTTTGCATGAACACAATCACTACCAATATGAAAACCAAAATTGAAAAAAGAAAAAAAACATGACAGCATGAAACATTTCCAGATCATTTGAAAGTGTTACTTTCCGAGATCTGAACGTGAGGGCTCCTTAGCCCAGTGAATTTCTTGTCTTTCCCTTTAACGATGTAAGTCAGTCGCTCCAAAGCAAGAAAGTTCCTTTGTTCTCATTCCTGTACAGTGTATGTCTGTATTCTTCCAGAACAGTGCACTGATCCTCCCGGTTAGCAGAGATACTTCTTTACCCATTACATGACTTACACACTCAACGGCCTGCTTTCACAGTCATTGTAGCCTTGGTAAATCTCAAAAATGAAGTACTAATGTGCCTCATTGTATTTAACATAGCATGTGATGGTTCAGTCCTTCCAAAATCATTTTTCTGCAGCCCAAATATGCAATGATAACTTTGTCTTTATTAATGAAAAAAAAACCCCAGCACTATCTAAAGATTGATGATTTTATTAATCATTAAAGGCATAAAATTGCAGGCATTCAAAAAAACATGCTAGTCTACTTAAAGAGTTGATCACTTTAGAGGTATTTAAAATGAAGAGTCTATTAACAATTAAACTAAAAACCCAAATCTGCAATAACCGTTCATAATACAATGAAGTGAAATTATTGACATGATTTGATTAACAGAATTTTTTCAACAGTTCTCATAATTGATAGATTAATTGACTAATTAATTATTAAACCAGAAATTAAATTAAATCAGACATACACAACAGACAGACTTAATCTGTCAAATCAGTATTATACATCAAAAATATTAAACACTCAGTACAAAAAAGAATTTCTTTACATAGAGGCTATAATGTGATTATCCAAGTAATATGTAAAATACATTTTTACCATTACCAGATTTGGCACCCACAATTACTTTGCATTCCTGCAGAAATGGCCGGCATTCTCTGATTCCAGCATCCCATTGCAGCATCCATCTTTCCTCTGTGATATATCAATATAAACTTAATATCTTTGTCAGACAAAACTAGACATTTGAAGCTGTCACTGGGTAAATGTGATGGGTATTTTAATGTTTCTATGCCATTTCGAGCACAGAACTATTCACCACTTTGATTGCACTTTGCACCTGGATATTAGACTTTTCCACAAACAGACCCAAGATAGCATCTCCTCCACCGGAGCCCCCCAGGCTTGTGTGCTCAGCCCCCTCCTGTTAGCTCTGTACACCCATGACTGCAGTCATGTAGGGCAGTGCACAGAGACCAACCTACCACTCACTGTCTGCAAAAGCAAGCAGCTGATTGTTGATTTTAGAGAAGGGTGAAAAAGACACACAACCCTGTCTATTTCAGTGAAGCTGAGGCAGAGCAGGTGAGTCAGTTTTATGTTCCAGGGAATCAATGTCACGGAGAATCTGACATGGACATCATACATCTCCACCCTGGAAAAAAAAGCAAAAGCCCAGAAAGCTTATTTCCAAAGAAAACTTAAAAATCAATTCCCTCGCTAAGTTCTTGCGAAAGTTTACAGAGGAGCAATGGAAAGCATTTTGGCTTGAAACATCTCCAACAGGCACAGGATGTGCACAGCCTGGGACAGGAAGGCTCTGCAGCAGGTGAGCCTCCCAGAACATCACTGGTGCCCATTTATAAAGAATCAGTGATATCAGCGAGGTGAGGTGCCTGTGCAGAACCCAAAGGATATTAAAAGACAATACTCATCCCAGCCACAGCCGGTTCACCCTGCTGCCTTTCCAGACGGAAGCAGGGTGAACTGTACCACCAGACTTAAGGACAGCTGTTATCCTCAAGCTGTGAGATCCTCAATCTATCCTTAGCACCTAAACATTTGTTTTCATGAGCTTGTTAATTATTTATACATTTCACATGCTCTTATGTTTAAACGGTAACATAAGGTATCTACCACTGTATCATAGTCACATAATCTTCTGTTGTAAATGACCATTACATAATCTTGAAATCTTAAATCTTGAAATAATTTAAGGATAAAAGTCTTGTTTTATTCAAAAAAAAAAAGTCTTATGTTATGGTCTGCCTCTGTTGGGCATTTCAGTCGTATCACAGATGTCTCATCAGCCGATTAGGTTGGTCAGTTTGGAGTAAGGATGTCATCAGTATAGGTCAGAAAACCTTTTAGGCGAGTGTGTCTAAGTGTCTTCAGTATGAATGCATAACACTGTGTGTGTGTGTGTGTGTGTGTGTGTACGTGCAGTGTCAGCATGTCCAGTGAGGTGCAGCCGAGGCCGGACGACAGCCCCAACACCAGTGGGGGAAGCTCGGACGCCGAGCAGAGGGAGGCGGCTCCACCAGAGCAGCCGGGCCCCGAGCAGCGGGATCAGACCCAGCCCAAGAAGAAGGAGGCCAAAATTTCTAGCAAGACGGCTGCCAAGCTCTCCACCAGCGCCAAGAGGTAGATTGGTTGCACTGATTCTCTCTTACTTTGTGTCCTCTGCTGCCGGGTGTGTTTCCACACTGCTCTGGTGGCTCTGTTTAAACGTTCAAGTGGTCATCTTGTCATTTTACTCCGTCTTTGGTCCTCATCGCTGAGTTGGCTCTGGTTTTTCCGGAGATCACCTGCCAATCAAAGCAGTGCTGCAGGCTGTCAGTTCCAATGGAAGGCTCAGTGTTAAAACTACTTGTAAATGTTGTGTTGTAGTTGATCAGCAGAAACTTAACAATTCAATTCTGCTAAATGGTGTTAGACATTTTTCAGGCCAAATATAGTAAATAGATTCGCTGTGATGATGAGGTAATGTTCTCTGTTTATATCAGTGTACACTCAAAACCTTTGTGTTTTAAGTTTTTCACCAAACAAAGCAAAACATTTGAGAAAGTCACCGCGGACCTTGGATTTTTTTAGTATAGCTGAATTTACCTATTACAGATAATCAGGTTATTGAAAACGTAATGAAGAAATGAATCATTGATAAAAGAAGTGATTAGTCACTGTAATGAGTTTTTTTTGTGGCACACCTTGTTTTGTCTTCTCAGTCACCATGACTTGTTTTTTGTTTCTCCCAAACAAACTGAGACATAAAAGCATCACCTCCTGTGCATTTGTTGTAATTACCTGGAAAGGCTCGACCAGACGCCTACGCCACTAAATTATGACATGAAAGAATTTGTCCTTCTTTGTTTATTGAATGTCTCGATGTTAAATCTTGGTATTAGTGATTACAACAGCAGTGCATGAACACAGTTCCTCTTGAGAGAACACTGAAAGTGAAGGTTGAAATGTTCTAATTATGCCAAAGTGTGTTCCAATATGTGTTTATAGCTATTTAGAAGTCAGTTGGGTTTACACACGTCTTTGCTCTGCGTGACAACATATTGACTCACCTGATAAGATTTTCAAGGTAGCTGCTGATTAAGATGATGTGCACCGTTGGGATTAAACACAGAAACAAGCCAGAAAATGGCTGCAAACGAGCACCAGAAGTTTTTACTTTGAATGCACCTCTGGTGTTTTTTATTCAGCTCCCTGAAGTAACACAGCACTGATTCGGTTATAACCAGTTTATGGCAGGTTGGCAGTGGATATCACGGAGTGATGGCACGGAACAGCAGCAGTTGTTATCTGATGGGGAAATGAACTTGCCAAACGGCACAGCCAGTTCAGATGGTGTGTTGGTGCTGATACCAGAGATGTTGAGAGACGATTGTTGTTCTCTTCACTGTGCCACTTATTGGCTGCTGTGGTGTCAATGAAGAACAACTCTCCTAGAAGCGGTATTGCCAAAATAAAAGTATGTAAGTGGACTTGCCTTAGTGTGGAGCCACATGACTAACACCACTACAGGAGCATGACCACCTGCACTGAAAGTGCACAACGTAAACACTATGAGCCAGCAGAATGCAGAATTCATTAACATGTCTTTGTGACACAAGTTCTGGCTGTAAATTTTCTTGTTATTCCTAGAGAAGAATTGATTTAAAGAATGTGTATTTCAGCCAAGTTGCACATAAAGAGTGTTTTTGTTGTTTCCAGCAGTCACAGTTGAAGGTGGAGTAAAAAACAAAGAGGAGGGAGGTGTGATATTGTTTAAATGTTGGGGAAAATGCAAATGTTCTCTCCTGGAGGACATAAATAGTGTTACAATGGGTTGTTCACATAGAAAGTGACAGATAGTTGTATATAGCAGTGATTCTCAAAACGAGCTTCAGGAACCCCGAGGGGTTCCCAGGAAAAAGGGGAATCATTTTTTACTATAATTCCATCTTTAAGTAACACAATGGCAGAGTGTGACAGTTTAAAACAGATTATGTATTTCATACACTTTCTGTAGTAAAAGATAGCAAAAGTCTAATCAGATGGAGGACATGTGATTAAATCTTATCAAATGGGGGTTCTTTGTCTAATTATTGTCGAGTTAGGGGCCCTTTACATGATAAACTTTGAAAACAACTGTTGTAACCAGTGAAAGTAGGAGAACGAGGGTGAGAAATTCAAAGCCCTGCTCCTGTCTCACCTCCACATGGCTGGCCAGTCATGACAAGAAGTGGGTGTGAATGAGAGACTGTCAGTTTTGGAAAGTTACAGAATATATCGCTCATAGACCACTCCTAATCTGCGGTTGAAAAACTGCAGGATGAGGAGGTTTTTGGATCATGTTTAATCATCCGGCAAGCATGATGGTTGAAGCACACTGACATCTTCTTGAGGGCAATATCTGGGAGAAGAACAATGGCCAGGTTGCCAGCATGTAGCCTTTTAGTTGTGTAACTCCCACCTTGCTGTGTCAGAACCCCTTTGGGTCGAAAGGACTTCTTGCAAATCAAAAACTGCACCAGGTATGTCTGTGTCAAAAAATCCCCTGGCACAAGGAATGAATCCTCTGAATGCTGCTGACTTTAGCCACAGCAGACAGTTAGAAATAAATACAGAGATGACTTCTCATCATCAAAAATAGCTACAACACAAGGACCTTAAGGGTTGCTACTTTATAGAAAAAGTGACAGGTGTTATTTAGTTTCTGTTCAGCTCTACTCCTGTAATAAATCATCAGTTGCTCCCCACACAAGCTGCAGCCGATGTTTTCTATCATATGAACTATGCTCAGATTATATTGACTTATTTGCATTTGTCGGGGCATGCAGACTTTAATGGTTTAGTGCTTGCAGTTTCTCAAGGGATTATCGAATGCAATGAGCCATGGAACATTAGAGAAAGCAAGTGTTTGGTTAAAGGCTCCCAAACAAACAAGAGTGTGTGGAACTCACAGTAAAACCAGTGCTGCTCCCTTTGGATTTCCTCCGGCCTTGCTCGTTGCACCACTCTCGCTCACACGTCTCCAGCTTCAGCCGTCAAAATGTGCCACCTCCGGAAATACTGCAGATAAAATTACACAGCACGCTTTTGAGCCGAGAATGACTCCATAACCGTGGAGATTGTATTACAGGCTCTTTTGCAAATATATGTCTTCCCCCCCCACTCCTTCCCCGTGTGAGTCGTGTGCAGTCATTTCCCCACAGAGGAGAGTTTAAAGGAAAATTTCCCCCTTGGATACTCTTACCCTGTTATGTGTCATCAACCTCTGATGTACACTCCATTCCAGGAGTTCTTTTATGGTGATGTATTGTAATGGACGTCTTTGTTCTGACATTCCTTTAGCTGACCTCTTAGTCTTCAGTTACTGATTTGTTTTACATTACCTGGAATACTGACAAACCTCACACGGGGGAATAACAGCAGTTTGAACTTTTTTCTGTTCCTCTGTACACAAGATAACACATAGTGGCAGCAGTAATAGTGGTATTATAGTAGAACCATAATCTCCAGAGGTTTTTAAAACTCTTGTTTTCCTTCAGTTTGACAGACATGGTCATAACAATTCTGTCACTATTTTTTTTAACTTGTCTTGTTAATAAGAATGACATTTAAACTTACTGATTACCACTTCACAAAGCAGGTGCTTTATTTTTTGTCCACAGTGATGATAGAGGGCACTAATACACTGCAGCTAGTGTGTCTAAATAGTCAAATACGATTGATGCAATTTTCAAGATTTTGCATATACAATTATAATATGGATAAACTATCTACTGGAAAGTAAATAAAAGTCAGCTGATCTACTGTAGCCAAGCCTTTGCCCAGATGTTCCTCCTGGTTTGCATGAACTTAAGCTTGCTGCTTGCTTGAGTGTAATCAAAAGTGTCAAGGAGATTGTGGCAGAGGTTTCCATCTTATCTTTGTTGCTGCCACTTGCTTGCCCAGTAACATTAGCTGCCTCTGGCTGTGATATGTCATCAGTATGACTTGCCTGTCCTTCATCCTCCTCCACATCAGTCTCTCTTTCTCCACCTTGTTTTCAGCCACGGGAGTGGGAATTTATAATATATAAATATATAAAATATATAAAATAATTTATGTGGTTAACACACACAACAAAGAGCTTCTGTTTAGTTTTATGACGGAAAGCACTTCAGTAAATATACCCCACGTGTGATTTTGCAAGCTTTTTATTATAAAAAATATTACAGGAATGTCCAGTTTTAAAGCCTTGCTGTCTTTATACTTGTATATTATCTCATTTCAGACTCTCTAACTTTTTGACTGATTAAATCACAGTGTGTGCATAGTATAATGCAGTGGAAAACTAGAGGTGGTGCCACTGAGGTCATGAGACCGTGGTGTAGTTTGTTTTAAGCCTGTCGTGGCTTATTGCTGCTGGCAATTAGATTGATGGTCAAGAAAAGTCAAGTGGTGTGAAGGTTATCTTGTTAAACCAAATGTATCAGTTTCCTAGACTTTCGTTTGCCGCAGATCCTTTTTCTCAGCAATAATTCAAACAATTAATGATAAAAAAATGTCATAGCCTTTTTTATTAAAGGGAAAGAAGGACAATGATTACCTCCAGATTGAACTACGAAATATGTCCTCAACTGCGCCCTGTTATTTGGCTTTCTAAAGAAACTTTGAACACTCAGCTGCTGTGACATTTTGCAATAGCTGAGATATGTGGGCTATGAGCCAGACACTCAGTATGATCAATAAGAGCATTCAGTCATTTAGTTTGTGTTTTTATGGCTTCTTAACATTTTAATAAGCCTTAGCAGGGAACATGTGAAAACAAGACGTCCTACATCATCGTTTGGCACATTGCTGGCTAAATGTCAGCACTTGTTTGGACTCTTTGGCTGTCAGTGATGGTGCTACGCAGTTCCATGAGAACACGAGTGTAGCACATTAAGAAAAGGCCTTTAGTCATGATGATGGCTTTACTGCGATGACATATCACTATAACACTTTGATGAAGTGGAAAAGATTTTACTGTCCAGGAGATCCTGCAAGAAGCTTTTACATGTTGAAAATAAAAGTCTTTAAACGCCACAAGCGTCTGCTCCATGAAATAAATTTTTACGTACATAAATTACCCTTTAATGTTCATGTTTTTATCGCAGTCCCATCAGCGAGCAGACAAAGAACAGACGACGCTGATCTCCTGCTCACTCTGTGCTACATTAACTGGCTGACATTTGACTTTTACAGTATCATGTGTTTCATATTTTTATGAAATGATGTAATTCTTCTAATAAGTTATATGATTTAAATCTGAAGCCAGCAAGTAATTCCTGTTGGGTTTAATTAGCTCCTCTACATAGCACTCTCACATCCAGGCTGTGGGGGTCGGGCAGAAGCTGTATGTTAATGCCTTTTTTTTTTTTTTCAAAGCCTGTGTTGTTACTAATTTCAGACAAGTGCTTTGAGAATGAATAACTCTCACATTTACACAGACTACCTTCATCTGTCGGAGGGGGCAACTGTTGCCAAACATCTCGGCTTTCGCTTTTCAATGCAAATGTGTTTCTCATGAGCTCTTAAAGCATGAAAGTGCATCACACATAAATCAACTACTGGATCTGTCTTTCCTCTGTCTAGACTTTATTTCTGGAATATCATGAAATTGGAATTTTAAAGCATTCTCTGGGAATATAAGATGCGAAAGTTTCAAATATTCAATGCTTTTTGTTGTAGTTTTCAACCAAAACTACAACAGAAAGGGAATACTTAAACCTCCAGAAAAAAAGAAAACACATTAGCAAACCAGAAGAAAATAAATATTTTAGCTCATGGAGGCGCTTTTACTTACATCCTACAGAACATTGTGGAAGAAACATGGAGACATCAAGACCATAGGGAAGGTTTGAAACATTTTTGAAGTGCTCCATCACAAGCATCAGAAGTCTGTAAGTGCAGCAGAGGTGGCACTTGTGCATGGAGAGAATAACTACAGCGTTTATAGCTGACTGTTGGGTTTTAAAGTAACACCTGGCTACAGAGTCCTTGTCGGCAAAATCGCTGGAATAGTTATGTAATGAATACTTAACCAGGGAGAAATCTGACCTCCACAGTCTATTTATTAAGCCCTTTTTTTATGTGCCCAATGTGGAAATGCTCCCAACAGCCTCGTGCCAGGGTTACAGCTGAGACAGGATGATCAGCAGCAAAACGAATTCACCCAGATAGATCAGATATGATTCCTTTATCCAACTCGCCCTTTTGACATCAATATCAATCCATGCTTGTGTGATTTAAAAAAAGAAAAAAAAAAAAAAAACAGGGCTGAATTCATCCGAGCGTCGCTATGTTGGTATTGCATGACGGGACTTATTCCTGTATCCAGTCACAGTGCTCAGGAGCTCATTAGAAAATCAATGAGGTGTTCAGTGTGTACATTTACAGATTGATTTTACAGGGAGGATTTATATAACTGTCTGTGTTTTGTGTGTGTGTGTGTGTGTGTTTGTGAGTGTGATTATAACGCAGATCATCCTCTCGTTGCAGAATCCAGAAAGAGCTAGCAGAGATAACCTTGGACCCGCCGCCCAATTGCAGGTAGGAGCCTGTTGATTGTGTATTTTTTAAAAGGGCTATTTGCACTGACACCTGAGGCGCTTTTTTTTGTGTGTGTGTGTGTGTGTGTGACTGTGTGCGAGGCTGTGTGAGCTGTGTGAATAGATTGTGCCAGCTCAGTGAGTCGAATGAATAGCATAGGTAGATTATTGTGGAGTATATGAGCCACTGTTTGCTCAGGCTGCAGCTCAATGAATGGACCTTGTAAGCAGTCTGAGACATGAATCAGAATCATGGTTAAAAAAAAAAGAAGAAAAAAAGTGAAATAGATAAATATCCGTGTGATTGACCTGATTGGCAGTTTACCATTAGGATCTCTGTAGCAACAGTGTTGTGCTTGCTCACACTCCCTAAGGGTGGGAAAGGTACTCTGCTGTGGCCCGACTGGTTTGCATGGTTTATTTTCCTCCCAAGCCAGAGCGTGATGAAAGGCTAAAGTGCTTTACGCTCCTGCCAATCAAGATCTGAGTAAGAGCTTTCATTGTTTGTAAGGTTTTCCCTGAGTCAGCGCTTGGTGTTCGTCTTATTCTGCTGACTTTTTGAGGCGGTGCTAGCGGTTGAGGGGAAGGTGGAGGTTTGATTGTGCCGCTTCTGAAGCCATTTTTTTTTTAAACTGAAAAAACATTAGTGCTCATATGCATGTTTTTTAAACACCAAACAAAAGCGATTGACTCATTTCCTATTGCCTTTCTGTTGTTTTCCTTTTTTTACTGAGTCAGGTTCAACTTCACAAACACGTCAGAAAACAGGAAACAGTAGAAAGTTACAAAGTTACAGTGGTTATTTTTTTATACCTTTTACTTCAGCCTGTTGTTTAAACGCCAAACTGCCTGAACTGTGTTCAAATGTTGCTTGAGCAGAGTCTGACAGAATATGTTGTTGTACTCTGAGTGTCTCTCACGGTGCCAGTAACCTTTCTCCCTATTTTAGACGAAGACACTATCATGCAAGAAGTATTGTGCAGCATCTTGCACGACAGAAAAAACAAACTTGCCTTTGCACATAGGGCTGGGTTATTTAGACAAAAGATTTATCTCTGTGTTTTCTGGCTGAATGCAGATACACAATATAAATCATGTTTCTTACTTCAAAGTGGGCTCATGTTCAGTTTTAGCACACATTGAGTTGTTACAGCAGTGATGGGTGGTGTGAACAGTATTAAATATCACTTAATTTTAAAACTAAATAAACCAGTTCTGATGCAAAATAAATGTGTATATAATAATTAAGTGGATAAAGCAAATAATAGGTAAGCTAAAGCAATTTTTTCATAATGACTTCACTGTACAGCCTCCAGAACTAGTTAAGTACAAGACTAATGTTATGTTATATCAGTCTTTAAAATCTAAGAGATTGTGATATCAATTTAGTATTATTTTCAAATAATACTAAATTGCCAAGCTTTTAACACATACTTCTAACTGTGAAAAGCAGTATGTAATGGTCACCGCAGATTAGAGCATCACACCAAAAAAGGGGATAAAAAGGAATGTATCCCCCTGACTGCTGTGTTGGAGCTGGAGTTGATGAATACCAGTGACTACAGCAAGTCATTTGATCCAGGAATGAATGCCGTTTGTACCCATTCCCGCTACAGAAAAAAGCCAGATGTTAGTGCGTGTTAGTGGGGTTTTTTGTCCAGCGTGAAAGGAGTATAACTGTGAACAGCTTAGGCAGCGAGTCACTGAAGTCCAGGCATTTCCTGTAGGGCTGAGAAAGCAAGGAAACTCACTGATGCATGCATCTCAGGCTTGTAGGCTGAGAAATGTTGGCCACAGCTGGGTTTGGTCATTCCAAATGTTTTTCACTTTTTCACTGGATTCACTCATCGAGTGTTTTCTCTTCTAATATCAATCCTGATGCATCAACTCAGTGCACTTTTTTCCCTGATTTAGATCTTTAGAGTTTAATCCTCACTGTGTAAAATTCACTGGAAACCCTCTTGTGTATGTTTATATGAGCATTTAACTTCTTAACCATAAATAGAGACATTCACACACCATTATGCCTTTGTGCAAATTTTACTGGTATTTTTTTAGACAGTTTATAAGATGGAATAAATCAACCTCAGTTTGTACCATATCCTGACCTAAGGGCATGTACACCATCATATTCAACTCTGATACATATAATGTGCACGTCTCGTGCTGTGGAAATACTGTTGTTGTGCTCAAACCTGACAAACAGACCCTAACAATGATGGCGGTCAATCCTGTACTTGTTGCCATCTGTATGCCCACAGAAGAGCTGAAGCAGAGGAATTTATTCAGGCCCTGTTAACATCACAGCAGTTGTACTGAAAACGACAAAGGTCCACAAAACTCCGCTGTTGTTTGAATGAAAGGCTAAACTTAACCAAAGGTTTACGTTAAAATCCTTGTTGTTTAAGTGGCACTTAAGATTCATTACACACCTTTGCAGCTCTTCATCTAACTTCCTCACATGCACATGGATGTATCTTTTTCCTTTTAGTCTGATAAACCAAAACTGACTGGCTGAACTGACATCAAATAGGGTTTTGATCAAGGACCTACAACTGAAGCAGTTTCTCTCACATCGTGTATTGATAATTAAATCAATAGGACTGCTTTAGACTAGAAATTGAGTCAGTGGCCCTGAATGAGTGTTACTTAGTGGAAACACTAATTTGTTTCATTTGGATCAGTCACATCTGGCTGTAAACCTGGAACATCGCTGTCCTCGGGGCTCACCTTTTGAGATGCCACATGACATTTGTTCACTGCCAATAGTGACTGATCATCTGTGAGCTATTTCAGCCAATACTGACTTTGTTTGTTTGTTTGTGGGTTTGTTTTGTAATAGCAGCTGATACAGTAAGATTGAAGGTCAGTGGACTGCTTTGAAGTGTGTTAAAATCAGGGTTGTCCAACTTGGGCTGTAAGTGCTGGGTGACTGTACACCATGAAGTAAGCACCCAAAAGTCAATCTCTCTGTTTTTGTTTTTTATTTTTAAATTCTGTCACAGAATACTTTTATTTGTCCTGTTCAATCAACAGAACAGTGCAAAAAAAACTCAAAACCAGCTGCCTGCAGTAATTATTAACTCCATTGATTCGCTCATTCCTCTCTCTCCAGCTCTCACAGACACATTGACAACAGAGCTGTCAGTGGATAACCCTTCGAATTTGTAAACTTTGAATCAAAACATGATCGTGCTGCAGTACAGGGGCCAATCCTGATCCGGCAAATTTGAAAGGTGACCCCAGACTCATTTACCTAACAGCAACCAGTCAAAAAACTCAACCATCTCTGCACTATAAACCACCGTGCCAGCATTTCTTTAAAGCTTTTTCATGTAGGTCACGCTGTGATCATCAATCAAAGCCAGCGGTTAAACTGAAATCTGGCCGGTTTCACTGTGGACCTAAAGAACTATGATGAGCAGGAGAGAAATGCATTTTAAAGGAGATGATAGAAAGAAAATAGACAACAGAAAACATTTTTCCCGTAATGTTTCTAATTTTAGTCAGTCTGGTAAATATAACCTGTCAGGCCGTGTATTACCTTAAATGAAAATGATCTCAGTGGATTCCATACAATAGGTATATAGCAAAACATTTCAAGTAAAAAAACACTGTTATTCGATTGTTACGCGTGTTGCCACAAACCAGGAATTTAGGTTTTGGAATCAGTATTATCAAAGATCATCTCATAAGCGGCACCCAAAACTGACCTAAGACCTGATTAGGAAATATCTGTATAATAAGACATTGAAGATATCATGAAACATCAATAGCTCATCAGATTTCTGTTCTGCCTTGCCTCTTTAGCAATGTGATCTAATTTTATGAACAATAATTCTACCTGTATAGTGTAAAATGGATGCAGGCATGTTTACAGCAATCCAAAGCTGTATTTTTGGGAGGATGGTGTGAATAAACCACTTGAGAAAAGTGCTGCACCCATGGTTTGTATGGGTGATAAACTGAGAGGATTGTTTCATTTGCTGCTGTAATTTTTGACAAATGTTACATGGCTCACTGTGTTAACTTATCAGGAGGATGTAACATGTTGAAATGTGTTGGGGGAAAAAAAGACATTTCCCCTTTGAAAAGTTTGTATGTGCAGACAGCTACATAAATGAAGCTTGAGCCTCACCTGTCACAATAGAACAATTGGACAACCACCGTGCTTGCAGTGCTAATACACAGCCACAATGTCCTTTAGCCAAGAAATTATAACAGAAAATAACCTGTTTATATGTGGGAGCTACCTGTCACAGTCTGAGAGATCTCCTCGACACGTCACAGTCTGTTTGTCGGCTCTGCGATATCAAAGACAAGGCTAATCTGGCTGAAGCAAGCCATTATGTTTTCTGACAAAGGGCCAAACAGCAGAGGGGGAAAAAGAAATTTCATGGGCAGACGTTTGTATAGAAAATGACATTTTTGTGTAAAGGGAGGCTTCCTTGAAGAATGTCCACGCTGAAAGGAGCCCTCGTGACGAATGGATTGAGCTCGGCTGCAGTCGGGAGTCCTCAGCCATAAGTGAAAAATTAGGCTCAGGCTGTTCGAGTTTATTTCAGCATCAGGCAGAGATAGGAGCTAACGGTGGTGCAGCGCTACTTGAAATGTAGATTTCTGTATTCATTTGCCCCTTGGGGTATTTGCCTCACTCTAACAGCTCCCGAATCCCCCACAAGGTTGTCACATCCCCGGTGTTTGATTCAGCCTACACGTTTTACCACAACAATCCCGTTTCAGCCTCCTTTTTTTTTTTCTTTTTTTTTTAAAGCGATAAGCGGAGCACAATCGCACATTGTGAACATTAAAACCTGCTGCTGAGATAAATTCCCTTAAACCTTACTGTACCTCCTCGTGCAGAGTGTCTGTTGGAACAAAGGGCTCCACGTCTCCCCAGCCCTTTCTTCACCTACTAATTGATCTGACAGTGTTAAATAGGCTGTGTTTGCTGAAAGACATCAGATGTGAGGGGTTATGAACGGACGCCGTGATGCAGCTCATTACCCCACAGGCTCCAGCTCTTTTTTCCCCCGCCAGAATAAAGCACAGCTCATGATCACAGCCGCTCCTACAAACATCCTCTCTGGCTCATTTTCTGCATTCCCTTCCTCAATAGGAGGAATGGTGCTGTAATCCCTCTTGGGAATGGAAAAAAAAACACCTTTAACTTTTACTAAGATAGCATGCCTTGTTTTACAGATCATTTGGCTAGATTTTAAAGGACTTAGCTGATTTTTTTTTCTTCTTCTTTTTTGGGGAGCCATGTGAGGAAATATTTTTCATCATTCTTTTTAATCATCTTTGTCACCCTGCCAGAGAGTAATTAATTGAATGTGACAAGCGCTTTGGAAGGGTATGTAAATAGCCCCCACACCAGACACATTTTATTAGCCCGGTGCTTGGTCGGCCTTCCTTGCTCTCTCTGTGTGTGTGTGTATGTGTGTGTGTGTTTTTCCATAATTACCATATCCTTTCATGATAGTCCTGGCAGCATTTTGATAAGAATCCCCCATCGGCTGAGGGAAACAATGTGTGGATTCCAAGGGGGAATTGGCCACGCTCTCTCACTCTCTCCTGCTTTCATTCATCCTCTCTCTCTCTCTCTTGCTCTCTCTCTTTCTCTTTTTCTTAATCCCAGCAAGACTTTGTGTGTTCCCAGTGAATATCAGTGAAAATCTATCAGTGAAATGAAAGCAATAAGGTAGAAGAAGTACCGCTGCAGAATAGGTTGAATGAGTGTAATGTAAATCCATCCCTGACTATCAGGTTATAGATATGATTGACTCAAACAAAACTCAGCTTTCATTGTGTGCCGTGAAGGGCTGCTTCGCTTTCTCTGAGGAGGATGACAGACGCTGAGCTCAGCCTTAATATGGTGATCTCCATCCAGCTGTCAAAACAGGCAACAAAACATGAATTATTTGTCATGTTAGGTTGATGCTAAAGAACCTTCCTTATTAATTTCATCAGATTTCATTTACGACCAGACTTGACCTTCAACAAGTGATTAAAACTGTGCAAGAGGATTACTGCTCTTAAGTGTCATTTAATTTTTCTGTATTTCATGTGATTATCCAAAGCTCAGAACAAAAAAATACACTTGATAGCATTACGCCATTAAGCTAGATATGTTCAGATTTGGCTAAATAACTGCTATCAGCCCAGCAATGACTCTGATTGTTAATTTTTAAGCAAGTCCTGCTATGACAGTCCCATAAAACCTGTCTGATGTACTCTTCCCATATTACATCTAGTCATGACTCATACACTCCTGACTGTGAAAATGGTCTTTCAAAGGCAGTAATTTGTCAATGTGTTCCCGACACTGAGCAGGTGTAGTAGAGCTCCTTAAAGAGTCAGTGTGTGTACGGGCAAAGGTCCTCGAAATGTTCACAGCGCTGTCTTTTAGAGAAAACATTCTAGGTTATTACAAGCCTGCACAAAGAAATATTTTAAAATAGTGCTACAAATATGATAATGATAATGATTTTCCCTTTATTTTATAATTATTTTAAGTCCAGTAGATTAACAGTTTGGTCTATAAATCAGTAGCCTGATACTTAAGTTATGTACATTAATTTAACGGCAATGGAAAGCATGGTTACTCTTGAGAAGCTCAAACCAAAATTGGCTTTTTCCCCATAAAATGACCTATGATTTAGATCATTAATTAATCCCCAAAATCTGACTCACTGATGGATCAACCAGTTGTTGAAACTGCACTTGATTATTTCTGAAAGCAGTTTGAATCATGGGCATTTCCAACATTGCAACATTTAAATGTGCACTCAACTTACTTTGTTGTTGTAGAACCAATTAAGTCTGCATGTTTTGTAGGCAGTTTTCTTCCAACTCAGCTAATAAAGAGGCAAATTTTGTCATGATCTGAGGGGCTTACTACCTCTGGTAAATTATTTCCTGAAAGAAACCCTGCCATACATGCTTAGCGTCCAACAAGGCTAAAAAGTCAGAACTATACCTGCCAGAGAGCACTCATTGGTTGCTTGATCTCTGGTTGGATAATTAAACACTCCTGTATAAGAGGCAGTCTGTAGTGAGCTGAATAAGAACAGGTGTTGGTGGGGTATTTTAACCCCAAGCCCAGAAAAATTTGGCCTTGAGGCGCTCTTACCGGTGAATATGGCCTTGTATTATCAGGGATTTTAATATAAACATGCAATTTGCAAATCCATTGTTGGCATAACATTTAGCTCAAAAATAAGTTGTAACACTGCAGAGGGAAGATGAGGTAACAAATGTTCTCAGTTTAAACAATCATAATGGTCTTTGGCTGCCAAAAACAGAGTATGTCCTATTGTTTGAAATGATGAGTTGAGGATAATAATGAAAAGCATTTAACAAACAAATTGTGTTTGTGAAGAGGGCAGCATCACAAAAAAAAATCATGTTTTAGTTGTATTTGTTTGTTCTGTCACTGATATTTGGGTCATTGTATCTAAGGTGGACCTCTTTTGTGAATTAACAATAATAATAACAACAACAACAATAATAATAATTCTATTTTTGTCCAAAAGTCCCATCAGCATATGGGACTCGGCCATGTTCTCCAGGTTGGTTGCTGGTTGGCCAGCTGGACGGTGGGAAGTAGTTTGACTCTGAGTCCAAGTTATTGCATTTTGATTTTTTTAGACAGCTTTTGTTTTAGTAAATGGTAGAGAGTATATTTCATTAGGATGGATGAGAAATACAGCTTTCACAGAAAGGACTCAAACATATCTCTCTTAACTCTGCTCTGCTGTGGAAGAATCATCTGTCTCTCAGCAGCTGTTCAAGTTCTGAGAACTGCAGTACATCAAAGCCATAAAGAGGAGCTCTATATCAGTATCATCACATATTTCTAGTCTGCTTAAGTGTGTAATACTGCCACAGGCCAACATTTAAAGATGTTAGTAAAATGGACCATATGCATTACATTCTCCTCACTCTGCCCTCAGTAGTCTCTCAGTGATTGACAGAGGCGAAATTAGAAGAGGATGTTATTGACTCCTGAGCTCTGCTTCCTGTCAGTTCTTCTCCAGCTGTAACAAAGTAAAAGAGATGGAACTTTTACAACAGAGATGATAAATCCAAAAGCCTAAGAGTGCATGTCAGATCTAGTGGAAACACTTATCCACAGACTGCTGTGTGTCTTCTACAAAACGGCTATCAAGATTATTTGTAAAGCAGAGACCTTGTAAATCTCCTGTAACTGAAGTTGTTTAAATAGGCTGAGGATGATAAACATTATTTTCCTCATAAAGTTTTTATTAGATTTCATTTTTAAACAGGTGTTAAGATGTAGAACTCCAAAAAAAGGGTTTTGAGAATACAATCCATTAATCAAGTAGTCAAATACAATACATCTTTAAACAAAGGACAGTCCATTGTGAGAACATTTCCCAATTTTATGCTAGGAATACACTGATGCAATCTTTTCTCCTCAAATTCCAAAAACAGCACCGAAAATATAGTTATCTGTCAGGACCAAGTATCAGTATAATTGTAGCTTCTTTATGTTTTCCATGTTCAAAGTCAGAGAACCTCTGTGTACAAAACTTTTAACACTTATTCTTTTATGTGTAACTGAATATAAGATTATAAATGAAAAGCAGTCATAATGTGCAAGTGGAGCCATTCATTCATAAACATCCTTGTGCAGTTTTAAACACATTATTTAGAAGTTTAATGAAACTGTGTCATAATGACATTTACTTACTGTATCATACATCATGATTTACATGTGATCATATTCAAGCAGTGTGGTTGGTGATGTGTACAGATCCAGGCCTCTCATGCTGAGCTGCTCTGAGCAGTCGTGATCAGAGTCGACGCTTCACTCTTCATCCTCTGTGCATTGACAGCACAGCTGAGGGAAGAGGCAGTGTTCAATTTCATTACATGCTTCTGCAATTCTGCATCTCTTTTGGTTTCAAACTCAAACCACAAACTCTCTGCCGCTGTGTCAATCCCTTGTAGTGTTATTGGTTTCCAGTTACTAAATGTTTGCTGCTCTGCTTTTAACCTCAGGGCCAAAGTTTTACTCGTCTGTCTGACAGACATGCGGGCTGACACAACACTGACAGATATCTGAGACTCTAAAACTTTATTACTATATTACGTTATTACCCAGTCATTCAGTGAATTAATAAGAGTGGACAAGTAGTAGATAAGAGTAAACCCTGCCTGACACACAATACCAGAGAGCAATCCTGGTTCAGCTCATAAAATGAATAAAATGGCTAGTCAATATTTAATGCTTAGTCACATACGTGACAGACCTGCAGCATCTTCTCTGTGATCCAGCCACTTTGCTCTCCTAAGTTGGAGTGACATAAAAGTGTGGTCCGTGTGAAGTTAT
The DNA here is from genome assembly GCA_029783725.1 of Acanthurus tractus. Lineage (NCBI taxonomy): Eukaryota > Metazoa > Chordata > Actinopteri > Acanthuriformes > Acanthuridae > Acanthurus > Acanthurus tractus. Next base: position 7,509,365 of record JAQNCA010000009.1, read on the forward strand.
CTGGTCTAGAATGCGGTTCTGCAGTCCGGCTCTGCATCATCCCAGCCAGCTACCGCGGCTGTGGTCTTGTCAGATAAAGAGGAGGTCCAGTTTGTTATTAGGAAACATCCCACAGTGAGAAGACTGGCAAGTGGGCACACCAGCTGTTCCCTGAGCAACTCGCTCCACAGACTTTCCACACAAGCAGACAGAGAGAAGAGAGATGATGCAGTCGAAACTTGATCACTAACATCATTAATAAAATCTGACTAAAATATGTATACTTAAGTAATAAAAGAGAAACCACCGCTGTGTGTGTTAGGTAATTTGTAGTATGCTTTGATGCTATCATTGCTGATGAGTGTGTGTTTTGGGTTCATAGGGAAAAGTGCTGAGGCTGTGGTTTACTACTGAGAAATGCCACAAGTGTAGCTACTGTGGAAGTTCACTGCTGATGGGGGAGGATTAGAATAACAATATGGTTGTTTTATGACAACAGTGTCATTCGAATTGATGAAACAAGGTCTCTGGATTACTCTGCTTTGTTCTCACTTATCTTTGTTTATAATGCACATGTCAGGCTTAAAATAGCTGAGATATTTCCATAACACAGCTGTCTGGAGGTGTTTTCCTCATTTCAGCTCAAGGTTATGGCTCTGGAGATGTTGTCGCTGTTATTTTCAAGGACACATGCTGTTCATCATCCTCCCTCACATGTGTTATACTTAAGAGCAGTCATGCTTTGAGTGTTGTATACTTAAACACTACACAGCTTTTATAAGTGATACGATAGGGCCGACAGTGTGCGCTCAGACCACTGCTGAGCCACCCATTATTTTGAGCATAGATGCTGAAACACAGTTATAATAGGGTTGATTGTATATATGTATATAAATGAATGTGTCTATGTATCATCGAATTTGAAAATTAGACCAAAGTGAAAATAAATTCTTCCTTGCTCCTTGTTTTACTCTCAGTAAAGAGCAGGATGTTTAGCAGTGAGGTCCAAACACCGCAGTCTGGATTCACACTTGAGGGTTTTTTCTAATGAGCCCAAAATAAAAGCATTCACTGATAGTGTCTTCATCTCATTTAGCCCACTTGGTTAGGCATCCCACGGTTACTGAAATTTGAGATGATGTAAACACAACACCTGTTTGGCTGCTGAGTGGTTCTGAACAACACGTGAGCTTTGAGATTCTGCTGAACGCCTAAAGTAGCAGTCTCTGGATTGATACAGATAGCAGATTCGCACACAAGCACACACAAGTGGGCCATTTATTTAATGACTCTGTCAGGGATTATGTGGGTGTATGTCTAATGGAACATTTACTGCAGTAAGGGGCTGCTTACAGCAACTTTGTTCTCCTGTAAAAAGATTTGAACAAGCTGTAGATATCGTGATCTGTCACATCACTCCAGATTTGTGCAGTGATGCCTGCTACGTGGGAAGATTCCCTTGGGATTTTGACAAAAAAAAAATTGGTTTTGAAAGGTCATTGTCTTCTAAGCTCCCAGATTGTTTGAAGAAGAATAATGAATAGGATGGTAAGTTGAGCTGAGAGTGACAGAGAGAGACGTACCCATCTGCTTCAGAGAGGAAACGGAGGAGGAGCCTTAAAGATTTCTGCAGCCCTCCTGCAGGGAGACAGCACTATGGAAATACTAATTATTCACCATCTTGTCAGTCTGCGCTGCTCGTTCACTGGCTGACTGTGAAACCGTTTTTGATTTTCACACGGTGGATGTACCTCTTGCGTTACATTAGGAAAAAGGTTATGTCTGTCTGTCTCCTTTATTTTATAATTTTGTGTATATTTTATTTACTCTCAAAGGAAAAGATACAGTAAATGTAAATGGACAACTTGTTCACCTTCATTTTCACATTCAAGTTTTTTGGACATTCTTTTTTCAGTTCTAAGGTCAAAGTTGCATGCAGCTGGATGATACTTCAGGTTCAAATCTTACATAGTATGATTTTAATCAGTAAACAACAGCTGACTAAGACTGGAAACTAAATCCAACTTGGTCCTGTCAGTTGTCACATGATCACAGTTGGCTCAGTCCTAGTGTTTGTAGCCGCCTCAAGACGTGTATGATCTTTCCCAGACATCAACACTTTACTTGTAATAATCACTACTAATTGAACGCAAATGTTGTTGATGGATCACCTACAGGGCTTAAATGCAGATGTGGTGTTTTGCTCAGTATTTTATGAGCCTCTAGGGGGCGGGCCTTGGATGCAACACATTAATGTCGGAGTCATATGTTTGCCATGCTGGAAACTTGGAATTTTAATGGGGTTGTGACAGAGAGGAAGAAAAAATTGGAGGCATGATGTCAGTTCTTGAGGAGAGATGACAACCATGCTAGTTGTAACAAGTGTAAAACAATCATTTCGAGTCAAGCCATAAACACCACAAACATAATGAACTGTTTTTCTTAACAACCTAGTCTTATGCTTTTGCACACATGACTCACATGTATGCTTTTTTTTCTGCTCTGTATCAACACTGTGTTCAGACTCATATAAATATATACATATACATACATATATATATATATATATATAAAAGGAGGGTTGTGTTGTCACAAAAAAACCTCAGTAGGCCTTTTTTGCCACAGAAATGGGATCAGAATCAGTAATTAGGTTTGATAAAGAATATTAATGGCAAATAGTATCAATAAAATTTCTATTTCCAGTTGATGAAAGAATTTTTTTGTAAGGCCTTTCTATGACTTAGTTTTTATTTCAAAGAAAGGCCTTAACTTTAAACCACTGTATATTTAGCCTTTGTTAGAAAGTGACATTGTGGACATAGACAGAGGGCATTGGTAGAGAGGGGTATGACATGCTACAGAACTGCTGATGTTGTACTTTAATTCATGGGGCTGATGAGAGCGAAGCTGATAGCTTTAATATTGCAAAGGTCTCATGTTCAGTTCATATCCACTGCTGCAAGAAGCTATAAATATTTTTAAGAAGAATTTCATCTTTCAGTTAAGGCTTCATATACATTCCATACAGACAGTGCACTGAAAACATACCATTGGACCCAGCACGGGTATGTGGGGTTTGTGTAACAGACCTATATGTGACCTAAGGAGCTGGTCAAGAGTATTATCGTGCTTTTTGGCATCTGTGATCAAACACAGAGGAGGTTGCTATTGTTCTGTTTGTGTGTACTAAGATGGGGAGTAATCTTTAGCGTGAGATCATCAAAATGTGTTGTATAAGCGAACACTCTGTATTTGAAGCTCAGTCCGTGACTTGTTGAAATATTTCTTTGACCTGACATTTCATGTGAAAGCCCATTTAATGTCTGTGTTCAGAGACTCAGATACTGACAATGTGCTCTAACTGATTCTACACTGCTTTCTCCTCACCTCTCTCTGCTCCTCCATCCTCATTCATTTCCTCCCTTCTTCTCTTGTCTGCAGTTTGCTACAGCTGACTAAGCCTGTCTCTGCAGTGGTGTGTGCATATATGTGTGTGTGTGTGTGTGTGTGTGTGTGTGTGCGTGTGAATGAGGTCATCATCAGTGTGCGTATCTGCTATGCACATCGTGTCTCTGTGTTGGATGAATGATTAGCCTCTCATTAGATATGCTGTCCTATTCTGTAGACGAAAGACTGCAGCATCTTCCTACAGCACCTACTGCACAGTCTCGCACAGAGACGCATACAGGCAGCTACATATTCTTTCCATCCAAACACGCATGCACATACACATTCGCGCACTGTTCAAGCAAAAACACTATTGCACTCACACATAAACGTACCACTTCCTCTTTCGTGTTTTAAGAGGAAACTTCATTCATGTCAGATACACAGTAACTCACTTTCACTTCCTGAGCAATACCCATTAGGACAAGACTGATACATCCAGCGATTATTTGTCTATTATGAAAGAGTATCTTGTGGACAAGTTTCTCCATGAATACAGTTGTTTACCCTCTGTCTGAAATTAATAACTTAATCATGCAATTGATGTAATTTTTCTTTGATATATTTCTCATATAAAGTGTAAAAAAGCTTTCCTCATCGGTCTCATCAGTTTCAGTTTGGATTGACAGTTGTCAGGTATGGGGATACACATATTCAAATAATGATTTTGGCACAAACAAATTTCATATGAAAAGTTTCAGTATCAGCATATAGAAAACTACACTGGTTTAGATCAGAAACCTACGGAAGCCCTAAGCGGCCATGGTTTTTTTTTTTTTTTAAAGCCGTTTTCTCGAGAAAATATCTCGTTATCTCGAGAAAACGAACTTTGTTTTCTCGTG
>JAQNCA010000009.1:7526335-7546633 GCA_029783725.1 Acanthurus tractus
ATTCACTCACAATAGCGAGCTGAGTCGGCAGGTCTCTGTGTCCTTGTTGTGTGTTGTGTGTTGTGTGTGTGTGTGTGTGTGTGTGTGTGCGCGGGTGTAAGTGTGTGTATGTGTGTGCGTGCCTCTGAAGGACTACATAATGGCAGAGTCAGGTCTTTTAGAGAGGCCAAAAGAAGACTCTAATATATTATTGAAAAGTTATTTGACTTCATACCTTCACTTCATCGTGTATAGATAATATTGGCCACACTTTACTTGAAGTGGTGCTTGAAAGGCATCAAAAGTATAGTATAGCATGTAAAGCAAGTAGGGAGTGCATGGCTATTAATGAAATCAGTGGACACAATAGGGTGACGGTACTGTTTGAAGTGTTAAGGGTCATTTTCAAGTTTATAGTTTAATCATTTTTAAAAAACGCTTCAAACTTTCTTATTGGTATAAATATTACGCTTCAAAGACAAGTTTTACATTTAAACACTAACAAAGAATATCTCTCTTACACCATTGCTGTTAACAAAATTTTGTAAAGTTAGGCCTTAAACACAACAGTACCATTCAGCTGTCTTATTTATCGACGTCATCATTTACCCTTTGACACTGATCACTGCCTTCAATTTTTACTCTTTAATTGACACTTGTATTGTTCTTTATTCTTCAACTGACAGTTCGGCTTCTCTCAGATCTTACATACTGACTGATGTTTCAACTGCTTGCATACACTTGAACTCTCTCCAGTGCTTCGACTTCAAAGGAAATTTTAACATTTTTTCACATGGCCTTTGAACTGCGTTAATCTCTTACTCTTCAGCCGACAGTTCAACTACTTTCAGAGCTTGAACTTCAAATGAAATTTCAAGTGCTTCAATAGCGTTCGCTTCATTTGCTTTTACCTTCATCTCAAACGATAGTGCAACTGCTTTCATCTTATACACACAATTCAACTTCTTTTATTTTCAGCTGGCATTTTGCACAGAACTTCACAGATTTAGTTTAGTATTATGCCAGAATACGCAAAGCGGGACACAAAAACAACACATGTTTGGTAGCATCTTTTCTCTGGCTGACGTATCAGGGAAAATCCAGGCATCCATCTGCAGAATCACAGATGTGTTTCCATAGTTATAAAATACTCTAGCAACACTTTTCAATCCTGTTGATTGTATGATAAGGATATTATTTTTTCTACGACCAGCATAAAGATCCAGTAATTTTAATCATATGTTGCATCGAGCTATAATTAGTATCTATCATTTTACATTCCTGTGGTTGATGCGATTTGATCTGCACCAGAGTTTGACAGCTTTCACATCACTCCTAGGTGAGTTGAATCAAACTGGCAAATGCACTAGAGTTCATTCATACCACAACAAAACAGCTTAGATGTGTAAAACACTCACAGTTTGACTGGCTGGCTGTCTGTTTTGCATGCACTAGTTGTCAAACACTTTCATGTGTTGTCAAAGGTAAATAATGTCACAATCTGTCAGTCGCTTCTGCAGCATTTTCAGTGATCACATATGTCAAGCTCCTCTTAAATGCATTTTTTACATATTGCAAGAGACAATAATTCTGTCTATAAAAGTCATAGTTTTGAATTTGATAAAACAGTCTCAACTTAAGGGGATCTTATTTGTTCACTGTTACTTTCATGCCATGCTGTCTTCATCAAAAAGTTGAGTTTCCTCAGTTGTCATCGAACTATGCTCAAATTTTGAATTGTTCTGAGCACTAGTCTATGATAAAGACCTCGAGAAGGTGGTGGAGCCTGCAAAACATAGATTGTCCATACTGTTGTCTTAAGCTCTGGAAGAAGAAGCTTTTTGACTCATCCTGATGATGTCATAGTAATGCAGTGTAACAACAGTGTTACAGTATTGTCTCAGACTAGACTTGAGACTACACATTTTAACAGAAAGCCTGAGTTGCCAACTCACAGCATGGAGTTTGAAAGATATGAACGTTTACTGAGCAGTGAGAGTCTGAGGACGAACGTTATCAAGTTGCATTATGTGAGGTTGAGAGCTTTACAAAAAGGCAGGATATCTCAGCAGCTGTGAGGATTGGGTCGGTTTCCAGTCTTGGATGTCTGGTCTGGGGTCTGAGTTTTTGTGTGAACTGTCTGAACAAGCATTTTGTTACTATGAGATGTTACGATAAATTTAAACATAGATTACATTAGGAATCCTGTGCAATGGTGCTCAATCTGACTTGTATTGCGTTGCATCAGAAGAAAGCAATGAGATTTAAACAATGTGATTAACACAACATTTTGTTAGTTTTTTTATTCAATTATGTGCATTCGTCTTATCTCAGCTCTGTGTCAGGGACTTTCTCTACTGTTACAGTCATTGTAGTTTCTCCGCTCCCCTGCTCTGTGTACTTCAGCAAGGGTAGGTCTTAACCCTCCAACGCATTTAGTGGAGTGGACAGAACGCATGTGAAATGAAGATGCCTCATTTTGTGTTTATGACAACTTGTTACTTTATGGTAAGTGCAATGAAAGCTTTCCAGAAAAAGTCACTTTTGTATCTACAGGCAAATATGAACAAGCAGATGGCGCATCATAAAACACATGGTATTACACAGTTGTCCTCACTGTGGTGCCATTACATGCTCATGGGCTCTCATTTCATCCTGCTTAAGAGTAGCTAAAAACATGTGCAACAACTATTGGCAAAATTTGTCATATTAATTCAATATTTAGCTTTATATCAACCATACTTTGCTGTCTTATCTATGTCATCCCTCTCTATGGAAGTGCAATTCTAAATTACAGAACTACCCAGACATTGGTAGAGGTTGTGTTTTATGGGGTAAAAAATATGGTTGTTCACATGTCATTTAACAGAAAGTAATTTTTTTATTGTATGGTAAGATCATAGTCTTTTTATTGGTCCATTTGAGTGCTCAAGCTCAAGGGTTATAGATTGAATAGAGGTGTCTTTGGTAGTTACTTAACGTGTCAGCTCATCCTACACTCCTGCAGTTTCTAATATTGTTTTGTCTGAAGATTACAAACAATCTTCATTTGTCTTCAGTGGGTTTCCTGTCACTCCCTGACTTTTCCAGAATTATTTTAAGTGTAAGCACTCATATCTCAAGCGCCATCTCAACACATTCACTGAAAGCATTTATTGCTTCTAGCACTGAGCTTGAAGGTTGGAGGTGGCACTGGAGGCAGTGTTGAATTAATTCTGAACAGGAGCCTCACCTCTCCTCAGAGCTCACTGTTGTAATACTGCTGCCGGATTCTGTTACCTTTCAACAAGATGAGAAACTGCCAACTGCACACACAGTCACACACACACAACACTGGCAAATCTCCAGCCTCTCACAGTGAGGAATTTTATCCCTTCATTTTTTTTATGAAAAGGATGAAAGAACTTTGACTTAGGACATTTTACAGCAGATGAAAGAGGCTTTTTAGATAAAAGAGTGTTTTCAGGAAAAGGAACATCACGCTGGCACTGAACTGATTTCTGAGGACCAGAACTAAGGCCATGGGAAGGACCGACTTTGATAACTTGTTACTTTTCATGACTTCATTAGAACCAGATTTAGTATAAGTTTTCACAGCACAAATGGTTCTGCAGCATATCATTGCAATTCAAAAATCACAACTTGTTCCTTTACAAATTAAAGTAGCACCATTCCATGAGATCTTACAATGGAAGTGTATAAGCCATGTATATAATTATGCAAACCATTTAGTAACCATAGTAACATGTGTGCATTGATTACTTGTCTGTTCAAACTGCTGCTTGTATCCTTCTCTGTGTACTTTGTCAGTTCATTGAAATGTGACAGCTATCCAGCAGTAATAATCCCCTGACTCATTACTGTACAAGACACTTCTTCTCTGTCCTGTCTCGTCCTGTTAGTCATTGTTTAGAATATGCAATCTAAAATTATTAACAGCCTAACAATCCGTTTTTTTCTTTGTGACATCAATAAAATAAATTTACACAACAAAAGAATTAAAGTTCTGCATAAACTTCTGTCAGTACTATTTTTAAATCAACATGTGGGCCTGATTATGCAGGTGAACAACAGCCAAAACTGACAAATCAGAGAGTTGCCTGTTACTCTGTATCACAGTAAGTTAACTTCCGTTAGTTTGTTTGTAAACAGTGTAGACAGGAGGTGGATCAGGATTAAAATTTAACAGTATATCTTTTAAATCTCCTGGTTCAGATCAAACAAATTAAACTACAGGTTTGTAGACACAGACTGGACTAACTATGTTGCTGGAGCAGTCGACAGGACTTGACAGAAGTAATAGTCAACATACTGATGTGAGAACTTAGTTTGATTCAACTTGTTGTTGTTAACATATGTTACATATAGGGTAAGAAGATTTCTGCAATGTCACTAACGTATGGGGAGCTAATGAACACATCTCTAAAACATTACAAGCCTGCCATTTGCTGTTTGCTTTTCCACCTCATGCTGACAAAGAAATAAAATAATTAGCGCATTATCTGAGGTGCTTAAAGAGCTATCAAGGATTGATTTACTGTTACTAAACAGCATGTCATAAAGCTGCAGTAATTGCCAAAAAGCACAATCCTGCCAGAGCTTCCACAGAGCTGCTACATCACAACTGTATCTTTTAAAAAGCTTATTGTCATGAAATGTGCCCAAAATATTGTCTATAAGAAAAAGTTTGTTTGTGGCTGCTTCGTCTTGTCAGGATACACCTTGAGCTCCCCAGTTTTTTTTTTTTGCACAGAGAAGAGCAACTTAATGAGTTAGGAAACTTGATGAAGTGTTTTTAGTCCGAAACCAAAAAAAGGACCAGATATCAGTGACTCAGAGAATTTTTTTTATTGTCTTTAAGAAAAAATGTCACCATAGTTAGATTTTTCTTCCCTTCAAAGCAAGATGAAAGTCCTATTTGTATCTGCAGTCTGTCAGCTCTTTTTTCAGTCCAAGGCCAAGGACGCCTCATAAAACTATTTAGATTTCCAGAGTCTTTTCATCTCTCAGCACAGTGACTCCACGAGATTGGCTCACTCGGTCAGAGATGACTAGACACTCAGAGAAAACAATTTAGTCCCATTGATCTTCTGTTAACAGTGTTCAGAGTCAACTGACAGACAGCTGCTTTATAAAACAGGATCCGCTCTAAACTACAGGTTATTAGTCAGGTTGAACAGAGATTGTAATCCAATTAAGTCTTGACATTTTCTCTTTGAGAGGTGAAGGTTTCAGGGCAACATGATTCAGGTGATGAATCATGAGATTGTGATTTAATCTTGTATTACTTTATTAAATGACAATGCTTAATAAAAGATTATGTTGATCTGTAATTTAACACATGAATTAATTAAGTGTTGTCACTTTTTATGACATTTATTCGACCATGATCCATCCCCAAATTCCTGATTTAGTGTTTCTTTTCTTATGATGTGTTTTTACATTCAGAGGACTTTTGTGTTATTTTTTTAAGCTTTGAGTCTTCACCAACCAAAACATCACCTTTTGTGGTATTCATTCTCGGTTTTCTCATTCCTCTCCCTCTCTGTGCTCTTTTATTGGCTGTAGTTCCAAGCAGCCAGTGGAGGAGGGTTAATGAATTACCATTTCAGCGCTGTAATGGGAACCATTAATGGCTACCGTGCAGAAGAGGTTATCATAAACACATTTGCCTCCCTTTAGTGTCTGAATGTGCGAGAAGACGAGGGTGAGATGACTAACATCTAACCTTATCATTTGCTTAAATTATCACTGTGGATGCAATATAATAGGCTGCATGGGAGACACATGCCAGCTAACTACTGAGAGACATAATAAAAATCTTTCATTCATTCACTCATTCAGAAAACACCAAGAATTTAACCAAGCATCCAGTGCTTTTTTTTTAAACTCTGAGTTAGTTTGTCTGGACCCAGCAGGTTTGATACCCAGCCCCAAGTGGTGGACAAATGTACGAAAGCACAAAAAATTATTCACAGCTTTGGCACAAAGTCCTAAATTGTACAAAATTGTGTTTAAGAAAGTAACTCGTAAAGTAGTAATATTTGTCAACTGGCGTTGTGCAGAACTACTAGGAATCGGTGATTGGCTGTTCTTATTTCAAAGTGACAATTCTGATTCAAGATTGTAAACAGAACTCAGTGTGCAGTTTACCATATTGAAAAGCAGGACTGCACACTCTCCCCTTTCCATTCCAGCTGATTTATTGGAAAAGGAAAAAACCCATCTGTGTGTCTGCAGAAGAGTGTGGTTCTGCAAGCTTGATGCACATACAGGCTGAGAGCAGAGAGAGGGGCTGGAGCTAAAGCAAACAGCCAAGCTAACAAAATGACTTGAAGAAAATGAAGACAGAACCAGGAAATCCCCATTCGTCCTCAGACTCAGCAGTATGTCTGCACTTTGTTTTTCTGAATACCGTAATGAAAAAAAATTTTCCCATCACTGACAAAACAATTATTCTGCCAATACAATGCCTGAATTTTGGTGCCTATACAGAGACATGGTTTAAAAACATCTTATTTTAAGAAATGTAAACAGGTTTTCTTTTAAACTGTTAAACACAAAAGTCTGAACATCTGACACTGGCATTCAGTGACATTTTTTAACAGAAAGTGCTATAGACACAATTTGGTCAGCACCAGAAAAGTATCAATATGCAATAGCCAGCTGTAAACAGGACAGAGTGCAGGGCTGAAATGCAAATGGAAAGAAGAGGCTTTGTTAAAATTGTCATCCATTTTTCAGCAAATTTAAAGCATTGGTTGAGCTATTGATCAGAACATGGCAGAACACATTGATACCATAGTGAAGAAGATGAGTTGTGGTATCTCCATGGTGAGGAAATGTTTTTCTTATGTCCCTACACATATTGTGGGACAGGTGGCCAAATCATTAATTTTATGACACTTGGATTATTGTGCACCTTTATGGTCCTCTGCATCTCAAGGTCAGCTAAAAAAATTACCGGTTGGCCAGAACAGAGCTGCCAGGTTAGTATTACGTTGAACACTATCAGTATGCACCATCAACTCTCATGGTTAACGGTAGAGAACAGGCTAGTTTTCAATATGACTACATTTTTCAGGAATATTGTCGTTTCTACTCAAACCATTTTTTTATATAACCAAATTGTCAGATGTAGTCAGATTCACTCTCATTGTACTAGGTTAGCCAATGATGGCAAGATGATGTTACCACGTCCAAAATCAATTGCTTTAAAGCGAACAGTTATTTATCGTGCCATCAATCACTGGAATAATTGCCATTTGTATATAAGTAAATTGAATAGTAAAGTATCTTTCAAGCTCCATCAGAGGATGCACTATTTAAATGAGGAATGACTGCAATATCCATGAATGGGATAACTTTTCTGAATAACTGTTGATGCAGTTAATAATGATGTCTTAAAATGTTTCAATGCTTTAAGATTATCATTGTTAAATGTATTACAATTCATATCTTGTGTATTGTTTTGTTTTGTGTTTGTCTTTCTGTGTGGACCCCAGAAAGACTACATAGTCCTACTTTGGTGAGAGCTTATGGGGATCCTTTTAAACATTAAACATCAGAACTTTTTTGGAGGTATTAGGTATAGCTTAAACAGACACATTCTATAACTATATATATATATAAATATATATATATATATGTAAATCGAGTTTTTTACTGTAACCTTTATGAGTATCTAGTTAAGTGTTGCGATGTACCAAGTAAGCATTAACTGAACCAGAACCAGAGTACATCCTTTGCGAAAGACTGATTAAGATGTCTGCATGTTCCATAAAGATAAGACGTGAGGTAACTGAGTTGGGAATGATGAGCGTTTTCCTGTGGCTGCACTGTCAGAGCTCACCATCAAAGCAAATCATGCACAAAACCTGCATGGCTTGATTCATTTTCAGCTGCTCCACAGTACACTGATGCAAATTTCATTCTTATTTGAACCATCAGTTGAATGGGCATGTGGGGAATGCATTAGATTTGATGCCTGTCATGAACATTTAGGAAGTAATTTGTTTTTGATTAATTTCATATGAGCTTGTTGGCTAATTTATTACCTTAATGTTTGTTTATTTGGCCCTGAAGGACCCATTTGGAAATTATGAGCCATAAGCAAGGATGAATGTGTGACACAATTAATTCTTTTATTGGCCTGTATATCTTATCCATTGGCAAAACAGTTTTCAGGTTAAGTCGAGTAGTGCTGTTGTGTCTGTTTGTAGTGCTGTTGTCGTTTCCATGGAAATTCCTTTTGCAGCATAAAACGCACATACGCACACATGTACAGACACATTGCAGGGATGCAATGTTGCTAGGCAACATGTTCAAGACAATGGGGAGGTGCAATTGGTTTAGTGCTGATTCAAAGGGTAGAGGGTGTTGGAGCTCCACCAGGGTTGACCTTCCTCTAATCAGCCCTTCTGTTCCCTGCTCTCGTCACCTCTGCTCCCAGTGAACTTGTACATTGTGACTGTACAGCTGAACCAAATGAAGAGTTATAAAGGCCCACGGCAGCCAACACTTAGTCCTTTAGCAAAAGCAACAAAGGAATCAAAAGAGCTTTTCTCTCAAGGGGATTTAAGCATTTCACCTCTTTCCTCAGTCTTTTTACAATGGATTATTCACAGAGACCTTGAGCTTACCCTTCATTAAAAGAACCAGTGTGATGATGCTGGTTCATTTTGGTTATTAAATCTTTAAGTTGCTTCTAACCCGCAAGGAAGAGTCTCCATTTCAGAGCCTTGTGGCTTAATACCTGCTGTAACTCATTGATGATTGTCAGTCGATATCTGCAAACTGCTGAGTTTTCCTTAATGAGATACAGCAGATATTCTCAGACTTGAATTACTGAATTAAGCTTTATAGCTGTAATTAAATAAATGCATCTGGTAAGGTTCACTACACTCAGTTGCCCAATGTAGGTTGGGGTTTAGTCTTGAAAACAACTCTAGGAGGTCCAGCAACCCTGAAACTCAGTGGGTTATATGTAGTGTCATTTAAATGAAGCATTGTTTTCCTTACTTCTTAACCTAGTTGTAATCTTTACAGAACATAATCAAGTTATTTGTGCAAACAAATAAGGTCCAAGGTAGTGTTACTACAAGGCTGTGCACCAGTGGCTCATGCTTGACTTTCTAGCTGAAAGGATGTATTTGAATGTCATGCTGTTGCTGAGTTCACTAACTCACACTGATGTTGAATTGGAGGTTCAATGACACCACAAGTCCAGTGGTATCTGTTGTCAGGCTTTCCATCATATCATAAGCTGTTCAAGATTGCAGATCAAAGATCAAGAATGATCTTTTAGTTTTCAAGCAAACATAAATGCAAAGTCCTTTCAATTTTCAGAAAAAAAGGGGGTTTTGAACATTGATTCCATCACGACTCAGCAAACTTTATCTGCTGAGAAAGATTCTTTGATATGATCAAAAACTTCAGGGCAGCTAAAGATGGAGCTTCAGGGGAGACTGTTAAAAATCAAATGTGATTTTCAAGCCCTTGAAGTGTGCAGTGGGTATGTATTTGAATTAATGCAATGCTGTATCATCCATCATCAGGTTTTAATCCATTTAGTTTGTAATCTGGAATGGGAGAGAGGATTAGCCATCCAGGCTGGAATGTAAGTAGATGGTAAAGCTGCCAGTCAGGTTTCATCCTCTTTGGTCCTTTCCTCTTTGGTCCCATCTTTTACTGCAGCAAACAAAGCTGAAGCTGACAACATCCTGCTGGCTTGTCTTCTTGAATCTCATTGTACATGGATATCTATCCATCTTCATGAATCACCTCAGCCCTGCTTGTCAAAGGGTTCTATGCTATTACAATCTAATCAGCCCACTGTTAGAGGGTAAAGCTATTTGCCTGCTGGTGGATGCTGAGTGGGGGAAAGGAACCTCATTTAATCTGACTGGGATTATTGAGAAAAAGTACTGAGATGGTTGTCTTAGTAGCAAATGATAATATATTTTTTAAGAGAATGACCATATTTGTCTCCCTGTATCACTCCCATACAGTAAAAAAAAAAACATTTTTTTATCTGGTTAATTTAAATGGAGATTATAATGTGAGGAAATCGGAAGTTGACCAATATGAGGTAAAAGAATGCCCTTTTTTAAAACAGCATCAGAAGAAAAAAACTGCATTAAAAACACAAAATAGGTAGTAATTATTCTTTTTTATAGATGTAATTGGTATTACTAATAATTATATGCATTTTTAACTTGTAGCACATTAAAAATTTCATTTCCTTGATTTCTTACAAAAACAGACATGGATGGGATCAAACCTTTGTTATGTGACCTCATATTTTAAATGAACTTGTTTCCACATGGTCAAGCACACCCATCGAGGGAATTTACAGTATTGTTCGAATGAACAACCCTTGACACTTATGGACAGTATTCTAATGCTAACATTCTCTTCTTTCTGTCAGGGATTCTGGTTTTCTCTTTATTGCTGCTCTTGCTGCGAGGCACAGCTCATCATTTACCTGTTTGTAGTAGATTTGTGTGGTGTGGCCTCCCTGTACACTCCCCAGTGAGTCACTGACATTTACGTAGTGCCCCTGAGTGTAGCAACATTGCTGAAGTGCTTCTGCAATAATAACAGTTGGTTGGTGGGCCAGATCTTGAGGTGTCACAGGCCTTAAAGTTACTGTAAGCAAACATACTGAAAGAACTGTTTGAAAGTTCTTTGAAAGTTATGATTCAGACACTGACATTGGAACACCTTGAAGACACATAGCTCCCTTCACAGATGCACTGCTACTCTTAAATTTAACCAACGCCACCATGAAGTCTGTCAATTTGCTGAACATAAAACGCATCATACCACTTTTCCCCTTACCTAAACCCAATGAAGTATTTCTAGTATGTGAGAACATGTCTGAATGGACAACCCTGGCCGTGTGCTTGATGTGTGAAGGAGAAGCACATTGCCAGACTTGATTCTACCGAAATTATCCAGAGTTTATATGAAAGCTAAAGCAACTTCATTCCATAAATGAAGCTTTGCTAAAAAATCAAGGTGTTTTTCAGCACCACAGCCTTTTCTGGAAAAATTCACTAAATGACTACTTTTCTTCTTTACACTTATGCATAGAAAGGGTATAGAGGGTGTATCCTAAACTGATTTAAAGCCCTTTGAGATAAGTTTGCAATTTTAAGCTTAATCAATAAAACTAATTTACCTCTAACTTAGACACAATTGAAATTGAAATGTTACGAGCCCTTAGTTGAATCTTGTCTCTTCACTTAATCCTGATACACTGTTTATATATTTAATATTTATTCATATTAAATATATCAGTTGATATGAAGCTTATAAAGATTCAAAACTTAATTTTGTATTTTTGAAAAATGTGAATGAAATACTGTTAAATCTTATGTAATATTTCCATTTCCAAGAATTGTGAAAAAAGAGCAATAGTTTGGGTATTATGCTTCATATAATAATCATTTTGCCTCAATGAGTTAGAACAGGGGGGGGGTGTAGATGTGAAACTGTCAGTGGGAAATGAAATAAGCTCTACATAATTAAAGCTACTATTTAGTTTAAAAAAGAGGAAATCTTAATGTTAAGGATTAATCAAATGATCACACACTAAGTGACACTCCACAAACCAGAGGCAGGGTAGTGCTGCAAGTTTAAATGGGTTTGGGGAAAAAACTTACAGAGCTCAGCTCATATTTGCCCTGAGGGCCCCTTGTGGGTTTATCCGGCTTTGGTATTTCCAGTATTAAGCAGCATTAGTGTAGTCAGTAGGCATAGTGGATGTCAAAGTCCTGATATGTCTAAAACTTTTTCCTTTTTCCGTTCTAATTTCTCTAGTGATTTTGTTCAAATCAACATGAAGAAACAAAAGCACCACAAGGGTGTACTTTATTAGGCCACAAAAAGGCAGCTTGTCGTGAAATCACAGATGTCTCAAGACTTTCTTGTTATTTATTTACTTATTTTTGTCCTTTTAATTTATTTGCAAATGTTTCTTTGTGCACCCATTTCCAAATCATTCCTAGCCCCCAGCTTTAAAACTGTTAGTGTATGTGAGCTGACAGAGATGAACAGTCAGGGCTCCTCCATGTCACACAGCCTCATTAGCTGAATTGATTAGCTAAAGCAATCATTGATACACCCACAGGGGAAAATGATAAATGATGCTACTTTGAGCATAGAGGTCACAGAGCCCCTGTTATTCAAGAGGCTGCTGCTCTAAGCTGAAATGAAGTGGAACTGTTTAATCCACAGCTCTGTTACTAAGAGTTTTGACTACTGAAGCTTTGTAAGTTTTGTGGAGCTGCTTATGGTCAACGTTTTAACTCTTTTTCATTTCTGATGTATTACAAATAATCAGTATCAGGATTCACTGGTTTATTGTACTTAAGATGTCTCTTTGTCTTTTGGAAATCCTTTCCTATATTGTGGCTTTGGCAGCTGTCTGCAGATCCCACAAAGTCCAGAAAGATAATATTTATTGTCAACAGTTTAATACCTTGTGTACACAAGCTACATGAAATATGGATCTGCTGCACATAGTTTATGTGCACACATTAAAGATCCACAGAATTGGAGGGCTATGAAGGGGGCAACTGACTTTGGAACAGTGTGGCTTGTAGCTGCTGTTTTGTGCCAACAGTTGATATCTTCCAAGTTGATCATTACTCACTACAGCTTGTTCCTCTTATGGAAATTATTGTTTCTGAATTTAAGAGCTTTTGATTTTTATATGCAAATAATCCCTTAAAACTATTTTTTGTTTTGTTTTTAACAAAGGCGATCATTTTTCCTTCTCACTTTTAAACAGTATGACAAACCCTTAAAAAAGTCTTATCGCTTTTTACTACAGCAGGCTCAGCAGAACTGTGAGCTAAATGCTAACAGAAGTACAAACTTTGGTTTTGTGTGTCTTGAAAAATATTTTTCAAGGCACACAAATCCAAAACTTGCTTTTAGCAATAGATGAAAAGTCCAAGGTTCACTAATTCTGTTGTAAAACAACTTTGGTGATCCTTGAATGTTGGAACCAAAGTTAATACTGATCTATATTTGTGTGGACCAAAGTGGTGGACTGATTGACCAGATCCAGTCTGCTTAAAACACTGGAAGGATTCTTTGTTGTTGGGTTTTTTGTTTTTGGGGTTTTTTGACGACATGCTTAAGAATAACAATGTCAAATCACTTGCATAAGATTCTGTTGGGTGTAAAGTCTGCCCAAAGGCTGCATGTGTAGAATGATTAAGTGTACATGAGGTTGGACACAACTGATTGGGTCCACTTTTATTTTGTCTTTGCTGTTCTCATCAACTACTACCAATGAACTGATTAATCACTTTTGTGTTCTCAATAACAAACTGATATTAGTCGGAGTATTAAAACACAGTATGAAGATGAAGATTTTAAAAAAAGTGTTCTCTTTGAAGATGTTAAGCAATCTATGACCTTTTTCATCCCGGTCTGTATGTATACACTTCAGTGCTGCTTTATTTGCTTATTGCCTGTCTGTCAGCCTAAGGAGGATGAATGAGATGAATAGGGGATGATGAAGCTGAGCACACGGGCTCATCAGTTTGTCCTTTAGCTGCTGTGTGTTTGAGCGCTCTGTTTAAACTGCAAACTGTCTTGTTTGTGCTGCCCCTCTCCTCACTGTATACTGTGTGTGTGTGTGTGTGTGTGTGTGTGTAGGTGTGTGTGTGTGTGTGTGTGTGTGGGTGTGTGGCAGTGGACTGTGTCTCTGCTGGTTTCAACATGGCAAAGAGATTTTAAGACAGTGTTTATTATTGTGGCTTCAGAGAGCTGGAATCTGTCCAAAGGGTCTGTCCCAAAGCAGGACAGAGCTGGCAAGGCTGTTTTGATTTTCTTCTCCCTTTTTTTCCACTTTACTCTGTGCAGAAGCATTTGTATTTAACCGTCTATTATTCTTGAAATTCATAATGATAAATTGAGGTTTAAGTGCATTTTCATTCAGCTGAAAATAAAAACAGACCTGTGAAGCTCTGCCATGAATTGAGCTGTTGTTGTATGTGTATTACCATCTGAGGTTGGTCAAGTGTTGGTTCATGATTTTTCTGTGAGATGATGTTAGATAAACAAAAAGTGTCACATTTTTATGGATTTTATTGTCAGTCTGTTGAATGGTTGTCAGTCTGATCAATATCGATATTAGTATGTCCCAGACATAAATGCTAGTGACTTTTATCATCTTCTGATTCAGTTAAATTGACATTTGCTACTTGCGTTGCATTTGGATTGGCACAAAATTTAGTGCAAAGATTTTTGTTTCTCAAAAGGAAAATCTTAACAGTCATCCGCAATCAAATATGGACTGGTAGCAAGTTTGGAACATAAATTTATGGTACCCTGAGATTTCCATCTTTGGTGATTTTGGTGATCTCTTACCCCATAGTAAGCGTCATGACCAATTAAAAAATGTGCTTGGATTAAAGGTATCCTCTGAAGTTTTCTTGACTTTTTCATAGTCATAGAGTTAAAGCAGAGTCAGCTTCTGGAGAAAGTCAGTTCATCGTCATGCCTCAGTGACTTATCAGACCAAGCAGAGCTGAAACCCACGAGGTTGTAGAAAACAACATATTGCTTATCAAACGGACTGACACCTTCTCACTGCTGTAGAAAACCTTCGGTGATCGATGCAATGCCCGATTTGATCTCATATTGCCCTTACTAACAAAAATTGGATGTTTGTGTGTCCTTTAGCCGCCACAAACTGCTGAATAGAATGCATAAAATTGGGCCATATCTTAGACTGGGCCCTTAACTTTTCATCTTGTACTGTCACCAGGTCAAATTTCTAATTTATCCAATACTTTTTGGTAATTAACCAGTTTTTCTTCAGTTCTTAAGCGGTCTCCAAATGGTCCAAAATGCTGAAGTCAGTTTGGTGTTTTGACAATTTCTGAACTAGTTTCATTTTTTTCTCCTCTTTGATGTTCAATCTGATCTTTTTAGTGCTAAATGAAAAAAAAAAAAGTGCAGTGGTGCAGAGTCGGGAGATTTATCTCTTTCACATCACATCCCTTAAGCAAAAGATATAAAATTTAGAAAAAAGAAATTTGCTTATCTACACGTGAAAATGTCTTTTCATCTAAGTGTTGCCTATCGAGTTTTCACCTCTTCTGGTGTTTTAAGTAGAAATAGCAATGCAACATGACTGCAGCAAAAGGAGGATGCTTGTGATAAATGTAATTTTAGTATAAATGTTGGTTGTTATTATGATTATTTCCGGTTGCCAAAAAGAAATAGCACATTGTCACTTTATTGAAAATTTTGAAGTGGAAATCATGATGTGACTGTAATTGTGCAGGTCATAAATGCCTTGAGATATGAGTCTCCAGTAGCAAAGGGTGTAAAAATAATATTTCACCGTAAATCATGTGTATGTATCATGTGACCGAAGTATAGTTTGCAACCACAGAACAGTCAGAAATAAAAATCAATTAGATAATCTCAAATTGATTAACTTTTTAGGCTTTATCCTCTCACTTTAAAGTGAAAAAGGTTCCCCGGGATACATCCAGGATTAAAACAAAAGACAGAATCTGTGTACTAATATGCCCCATAATCAAAAATCACAGAAGGGTGCTGTGGCCAATTCTGTCATAATCAGCAATTTTCGAGAAAAGTACGCAATTGTGCTATTATCTCTAAAAGCCTTGAGGTTAAAGAAGATTAACATTTCAAATCCCCAAACATTTCATCAAATCCCCGAACTGACTGCATAACCGAGTGTGAAGAAAAGTGAATAAGTTACGCTCCCTGCTCCCTACACATCTCTGTGGAGGTGCCCTTGAGTGGGACATTGAGCCCCCAGCTGCTGCTGCTGCAGCCATACAATGCTGTGGTTGTGTCTGTCTGAAGGAGTGTGAATGTGAGGCAGGGAGTCACTCAGAGAGAGCACAGAGCTAACAAGACTTTTCCCTGCTAAATAAAGATTTAAAAAAAGCAATGTGACATATTCACAACCCTATGTGACTTAGTATTCTGCTCTTTCTCTTTGATGTCCTAACAAGCTGTCGCAGGAGATTATGGCTACTATCTTTGCTACAACTGACAAACACCCACTCAGTTTAAACATTACTCACATTCAGCATTTCTCTCTTGATGCGAGACTGCAGTTTTTCTGTTAGCTGAGCTTTTCTCTCTGGCCCTGGGCAAGGCAACACAGCAGTCTCAAACCTCTGTAGCCACCAGTGAAAGTTCCTGTTCCTGTTTATGTTGCCAAGAGTGTGTGTGGGTGTGTGTGGGTGTGTGTGTGTGCGTGTGTGTGCTTGAGAGTGTGTGTCTGAGTAAAAATAGGTTTCAGAAAGAGCTATAAAAGAAGTGGGAGGGAGAAACAGGTAAAAGATAGTCTGAGGTGGTGGTATTGGTGAACCGAGTAGTGTTACAAAGGTGGCACAGCAGTCAATAGTTAGTGTAAAATAATATTGAGTTTCAGAAGTGGGAACAATGTATATTATAAGCCATGTATGAAGTGAAACCAATCCTTCCATGTTCTGATTGTATAAAACTATCCATTCAGTCAGTTTGAATTTAGCAGTTGTTTCTGAACAGTGATAACATCTCAATTTGAACCGAAGTTTTAATACCTGAAACAAAAACCTGATGAATTTATTCTTCTCCATTCACATCTGAGTCTATGTATTTAATCTTTAATTAAACATACATTTGTTTAACACACTGCAGCAAAAAAAGGACATTGTATTTTTAGTATTCCCTCAACAAAAAAATGCCAGCAAAGTAAAGCCAAGACAATGTGAAGTTGCAAAACTCGAAGCATTTCATGTTATTTTCCATTATGGGTTCTTTTTTCATGTTTTTTTAAAACAGCAGCTCAGCACTCATTTGATTTAATGAAAAAACAAGGTCTGTGATTCTTATGCACCTAAAATATTTCACTCTTTTTCCTATGATAAATTAAACTTCTAAGTTTAAAATATCAATTTTAAAGTTGCACAAGGTTTGACTGTTAAAAGGTGTTTAATTTTTTTATTAAATTTAAAATATGGTACAAAATGTCAAACACATGTCATTTGTGAAGAATTTAATAAACAAAATGTTTGCATATTATGTCAAATTTCTTCACTACTAAATGAAATTCCCTTCATGTCTAAGATGTTATCCAACTGAGAACAGACAAGTGCTGGTCAGTTTTCAAGGCTCTCCAAGCCAGCTCGCCTTTAAGAATTTAGAAACTGAACAACAGCTACAAAGAAAGTTTTGACAAATTATTTAAGGGATGCAGTTGTTTTCTCAACTCCTGCCTCACATCTTTCTGAAAGCCAGATCTCTCTTGTGGGGCTGTCAATATAGTGAATCATACAACAAAGATATTAAATTATTACAACTTGTGTCACTGGATCTGTAGCCACATGGCATCCATTGTCATGTAAAGAAAAACCTTGAATGATTTAAAAAAAAAATAAGGCTGTTAACTATATTGTATTTGAATCTGATAGAAAACAGAGCAGAATTCATCAGCTATCAGCCAGCTTTTACATTACACAAACATTTTTAACTAAAATGCCTGCATTTGCTATAAATTAATTAAGACCAACATTTGCATTAAGAACTGAAGATGCTAAATACACTTGTTGATGGTGTTAAGCTTTCAATGAATAAGCTTTTTACATGTAAAAAAAAAAAACAAGCTGCTTTAAATTCGACCAGAGGTTCATCTTACTGCTAAAACACGATGTAATTGTTTCCTTCTTAGTGTGTGAGGGGTTGAATCACAGCTTGCCTCTTGCTATTTAGGGCATGTTTACAGATTTTTTTAGTTCTTTGGCAAAAATACCTTCCTCAATGGGATTTCAATAGAAATAAATCAGTGCAGGAGGGACAGTCTAACATTTGTCCTTGATGTGGACATTTCATTTTCTATTGGTCAGTTTCAGACTGTTCAGAGAATTCACAGTTGCAAAAGAGCTAAAGGATACAGAAAAAGCCCCGTCTTAATTATAGCGCTCCTCTAGCGGGGTGCTCTTAGTGCTCCAGGCTCATTATTAATGGCTTACAGTGAGGAAATTGACACCGTGGGAAATAGCAGGGTCCATCATTGTCATCCTGCCTTCATTACGAACAGCACTCTCCTTCCTCTGGCTTGAGTTTAGGTACATCAGAAGCAAATCCTGTATTCCAATGGAAATTCCACAAATATTAACATACAGAGAGTCAAGTTGTTGTGGTTAAATCAGAGAGCATACGCAGAGGGGAATCTTGGAGGTCTGTGTCCTCCATCATTCTAACAGGCTTAGGCAGGTGGTAAAAATATAGATCCTTCTCTGCAGGAAATCCAAATCGGTCCTCCTGTCAGAGCGGGTTGTACCAGTCTGCAGAAACAGAAAAAAAAGGAGGTGCTGGCAGACATCTAAACATTTCCAGATGCTGCAGAATGAACTGTGGGAACCCAGCGAAGAGAAAAATCAGTAGTTGGCCAACCTTAAGAGGCCTAAAGGGTGATTTTATATGTCTACCTTGCAATAGGACTTGACTAATAATGGGTTTTTCAAGGCCAACAGTGGCAGTTTGTGGATTGAGTTTACCAATAGTTGTTCTTATGTGCTCATATTCATTCACATAAACCATGATGTGTTCACACAGTCTCAAACCTGACTTGGTGTGTTGGTTACATTAAGCATTGATGAGAAAGTTAAAATGTGATAAAAATAAAGAGATCTATTTTACTCTGTTTTTGTCTGTGTAGATAAGACTTTAAAAGAAAAGTAACATCATTTTAAAATACATTAGCCCTGCACTTAAACTATGCTTAATGATAGTTATTAATTAAAGCCTGTGATGAGCCAAATAATTGTGAAATAGAGCTGACTTAAACTCAGAGACAAGAGTGACTTATCAGCAGGTGAAAAGATGGATCTTTTTTCTCCAAATATTTCTGAACTGAGAAAAAAATACTGGAACAGTTCAGAAATGTGACTGCAGACATCGACGTGGGTCCACACAGAATCCTCAATTCTTTGCAAATCACCACTGCGTGACTAGATAGTGAAACTAAAGATGTAAAGAAACTTAACATGGCCTACAATGGTTTAGCTTTTGGCAGTGCAGCAGTGATGTACAGGTGTAATCCAGGACACAATGACATCACTGTTGTGTGTGTGGTTACAAGTGTAGCACAGCACACTTGCAAATTCACCCACCCACAACCATCGATGATGCTGGATGTGGTCAGAGGTGAAAAAGATGAAAAACCTTCAACTGAGCATGATGTGGAAATACTTTTTTATTCAGGATTTTGACAGTTTTTCTTTTTCAACAACAGGGGTTAAAGCATTTATTCATATCTCGGTTCTGCTGACCCTCACCTGAAAGGAACTTTGTTTTATCCAGGAAACAGCAAAGGACCAAGTATGGTGCCTTTGGGCACACCACAAGACACAGCCCATCAATTAGCATATCATGGTTTACAGTCTCAGTCCTATAATTCTCAGTAGTGTGATAATTGGTGGAAGCCTAATTTTTAAGATACTTTGCGCCATTTGCAAGACTTAATTTGGCTGTTAAGGAACCACTTTTCTAAGATTTTGGACACAAAAGGCAATTTTGATATAGATCTGTAGAGGCTTTGAAGCTGTGGATAGAAATTGGCCTCTTAAATGAACACTTGCCATTTGTAGTATTCTGGTTTGGAGTCAGAGTGACTGAGCTGATAAAAATAATAGATAGGAATTTTGGGCTTAACCATATCTGACAGTGCTGCTTTACAACCACTGGTATTCAAATATTTGACACACAAACATCGATTTCTCCACCGAGTCACATCGGGCCATCTCCTCACGCCAAGCAGAGGGATTTATTGGTTCTCTTGTCCCCTGTCGGCCTCAGCACACTATCACTCTCCGGACTATTTTTATCCATGCAGGAGAACATGTCGGCATCCTTTCCCCGACCCATCCCATAATTCCTCTCTGTGTCTAAACACACGCTGACAAGAAATAGGTCTGCAGAGGCCTGATGCTTTACAACAGGCTGCTGTTTCACATGAACAACTCCACTCACACTCTCATCTTACATTTATGTGCCTCACACATACTTGCTATCCTGATCTCTCTCTCTCTCTCTCTCTGTCTCTCTCTCTGTCTCTGTGTGTATAAATGATGAAAGTAAAAGTAATACAAGAAACCGACAGGGGCATCTGGCCTAATTCCAATAGAAAATGGAATTAGATTAGTGCCTCTCTTCTTGCAGCTGTGTTTGTGTGTGTGTTTGTGTGTAAGTGCACGTGTGTGTGTGTGTGTGTGTGTGTGTGTGTGTGTGTGTGTGTGTGTGTGTGTGTGTGTGTGTGTGTGTGTG
>JAQNCA010000009.1:7551827-7568986 GCA_029783725.1 Acanthurus tractus
ACACACACACACACACACACACACACACACACACACACACACACACACACACACACATACACACACACACACACACACACACGTACACAATCACCTACAGCGACGCTGTTACTGTGTAGAAAAGACTGGGAATGGATTAAAATGACCTTTGCATTAGATATTCACATAGAGGTGTTGAAGTGTTTTCTGTAAAGGGTGTATTTGCTGCAGGATCACATACATAAATATGTTGATCAGAATGAGAGCTGTTAGGATACAAAATGAGGTTGTAGAGGTTGTGTTTAGACACTGAAGGATGAATTCATAATACAGAGGGGATGTAGGATTAGGCTCATAGCCTTTGTTATGTGGAGGCAGCATCATAATCTATTAGCATCAGCCATGATGGGATTACAGGCTGTTAATGAGACCACACAGACTAGCCAAGGATCCTTTTCATGGCTGCTGGGCTGCCAGCATTAGCATGCCAGCGCTAACCCATCTCAGCGGAGGTGTAAGAACAGAAGAGGAGTGACTCAAACACAAGACCTGCCCTCAGCCAATTACCATCAATCACTTTGTCTCTGCCTTTTCTTGTCACATCTCCCGAAAATCCTTTCATGTTGCGGGAAGCATCCTCTTTATTACTAGTGTGGAATGTGAGGAGGAGAGGGCTGGGCTCGCACACGAGGGTTGTTTATTTCTCATAAGAAGGAGATGTAAAGGGAGGAATGGAGACTTAATGAGAGAATAACAGAGGGAGGAAGGGCAGGAAATGAATGAGGACAAGCTGCAGTCACAAAGCATGTAGAGAAGGGAGATGGCGAACGAGTTTGTCTGGACTGCCTCTCCAGGTCAGCAGGCTTTGTTTTAAGAAGGCGGAGAGGTCAAAGGTCGCTTGTTAATGATGTTGTGGTTCTTGCGCTGATGTCAGTCTCTTTTTAGTTCTACGGGACTGCATTCACTCAGGAGGATCTACAAGAACTGTCAGTATCACCTTCACCTGTGTAGACAAAAGTACAGCAGCTGCTTCTCTGTCTAAAACGTTTATTAATGATCTGCCGCCATATTTAACTGCATATTTACTGTAGAAAAGCCTTCAAATGAAGTCAAAATAAGTCAGATGTTTACTGATGTCATCAGAAATCTGTGATACTGTATGTGCTGTTTGGTCTCTTGCCATCAATCAGAATGTGTGAAGTCATATTTTTACTGCTGACTTTTACAATTGTTTTTGTGCAAGCAGGGTGAAAGGCTTTGTGTGATTGTAAGGCTGATTTGGTTTGTTTTTACAAAACCATTTATCTATTGGTCAGTTGATGAAAATCGTATTTTTATCATGTATTTGTTGTGTTGGTCCTTAATAAAGGAAACTGCCAATGATTTGCTGTTTTCATCTTTCAAAATTCAGTCTGATGATATCCAATTTTATATCATTTCAAGTAAAATGTCTTTTTGTAGCGTTCATCAGACAAACAAGATATTACAAGATGCCACAGTGGACTCTGGAAGTGTTCTAATTTAAACTATATTTAAACTATTTTAGGAATGTTTAAAGGCTAGATAATCAAGAAATCTAATGGTGAAAACTGTGATTGATTATTAGTAGAATATAATAAGCTGCATTCTTAAACAGATACTGCTGTAAGTCCAAGGTTAATAAATGTAATACATTGCAAAAGGCAAAAGTAAGTTGGTAACATACTAAAAAAATCCACACTTAAAATAAGTGTCATCGACTGGTTCGGCTCAATCTAAAATGTACTTGAGCGCAGATTACTGCTTCTAATAATTTACTTAAATCAGCCCACTCAAGATCTGGAAATGACTCTGTCTCAGTCAAACCATGTACACGGCTGTCACAGTAATCCCATGATTTCATAATGTTAAGCAGCCTCATCTTTAACCAGATTTGAAGCTGAAATATGGAATTAATATTTGGATCAAATGACTGTGAAATATGTAAGGTGTCACTCCTGGTGATGAATGTTGCTGTTATAATAATCCTTTTCAAATCCTTTTTGCTTGAATGTATCATTATAAAGTAAATGTTGAACAGGGCTATAGATTAATGGTAGCATTGGAAGTTAGACTGATTTTTATATCGGCTCTACTTGCCTTAGTGGTTCTGTGCTCCAATTGGTACAAATTCCTGAAAAAATTAAGGCTCATTGCACATGAATAAACTCACATTTTTACCCCTGATGTTTTCATTTCCTTCCCCCTCCACCTTGATGCCAACACGTGCTATAGTTACTTGTTTGCATGTTGCTATACTTAAACTGAATTATATCTCCATATAAAATGAAATTGAATTATATTAATTATCTCTTGATATTTTTTTCATGGAAGTTTGGAAACAGTGTGCAGTGTGTTGTTGTTACTTGTTGGGCCCTGAGGAAAACATAAAGCGCTCTTGTTGTCTTTGCCACAGCAATGCCAACACAGCTACCACATAAACATTCAGGGTGGGGTTTGAAAAGAGTCTATTTTGTCTTCAAGATACTATCAAAGTCAGTACAAATAACAGTATTATGCAACTTGAAACCAAAGTGATCAAGGTTGTCTTTTAGAAACAAATATTAATCTAATCCTCTGATTGCTCGTGTCCAGGTGACGTTCCGTACGAGGATCTACCACTGTAACATCAACAGTCAGGGGGTGATCTGTCTGGACATCCTGAAGGACAACTGGAGTCCTGCCCTCACCATCTCCAAGGTCCTTCTGTCCATCTGCTCCCTGCTCACTGACTGCAACCCTGGTGAGAGCTGCAGCACACACTCACACACACATTCTCCTTGTCATATCTCCCTCCAATTTTAGCTGTGACAGGTTGACTGACGTGTCCATTCTGTGTGGATAATGTACACAGAAGTGTGTCACTTTGAGGCTTGAGTCACGCTCGTTGTAGCACAGCAGCAGCAGTGGTCCGAGAGGACAGACAGGCAGGTGTTTGTCAGAGAGGCACAGCTGCCCTTTAAACAGGATCCGTTACATTTCTCGCTTCATCTATTTGTTTAATGGCTTTTGTGATGTTACAAAAAGTCCAGTGTCATCCCTTTCTTCTCCATTCATGGCTTCGTTCAAACATAAAGGATAGTTAAAGCAAAAGATAAAATTACTTATGAGTGAGTTATTTTTTATCTTCATTTAATACAATTTCCGCACTAGTTCTGCTCTTTAGCACTGTGAAAGGAAAAATAAATGACACATTTTTATTGACTGATCTCATATCAGGTCCATCTGACATTTGTAATTTCTTCTTTCATGTTCTTTCCTTCTGTTAACCTCGAGCTGCTGTAACCTTTACGTGACAACTCAATCAACTGGGCCGAATAATGTCATCTCTTACTTTCATAGAAGACATATAGGAGGTTTGGCATTTATGCCAAAATATTCCAGAGATTTATTTAAGGGCTTTACAATGTCCAGCTCATGTCATTTTTCAACATAAATGTTTTTGAACGAATATTAAGCATAGACTGAAATCTTATAACAGGCAAATACTGACATCAGTGTAAGCCCCAAAAATCCAGTGTTGGTTGGGCCATATTGACAGTAATAGGAGTGTAAACCATTATACCTGATATTATTAGATAACAAACCTAAGTTTTATTTGCTTAGTTGCCAACATGTGTAGGCAATGAAAAAGCATTCCTGGAAATTTGGAGTACCTCACAGGTCAAGTGGAGAATCTTGTTCAAAACCCCCAAAGTTAAGGTCTCAGGCCCCATTCAGTCTAGATCAGGCATTGGGGTAAAATCACATGTTTTCCTATTTATGATAATGTTGGTAGTCCATTTTAAGCCCAGCACTGTAGATTCCAGGTGATTTTTTTTAAAGTGCGGTGGAGAGCTGAAGCATTGTCAGTTTTTGGTGAAATGCAACCTGACGATGCTCTGCAGTGGTCAAACAGCAGATCAGCTGATCAGACAGGACAAAGCAGGACAACTGTGCCATGAGGGAACAGGAAGACTCTACTTTGTAAATGGGCTGATGCTCTCTCACACAAACCTGCCATGATCTGAAACAGCTCACTGTTTGCTTCAAACAGTCTAGGCTGTACAAAGAATCTTCACATGGTAAAAAGGCAAAGTGTCTTCAAGAGCTCTGACTTTTCTGTGTCTTTGTGGTGTTGATACAGTGAGTTACACAAACAGGGCTACCAGCTCACACTCTGGGACGACCTCTGCTTGTGCGTTTGTGGCACTGCAAACAAATGTTGGAACAAGGGTTTCAAATGGTGCTTGCACTGAAGCATACTGAGGGGCTTTTTGGAAACAATAGATAACACTCTTCACTCCAATAACCATCACTGTGTCAGTGTGGATGCGCGGCAATTTGTGGGCATGAGAGGCAGGATAAAAATATTTTCACAATGTCATACCATTTGCATTCATCCTCTCACAATGAACAGTGAGCCTGGGTATTTCTGCTCCCTTCATTGCAGTCTAATCAATATTTAACCAGGACTCGCTGGCTAAACACAACCCTGTTAACAGCTGACACCATTCGGGGAGAAGACGTCAACATTTTTAAAGCTAATTAGATCAATTATGGCCTCGTTTACCGGCAGAGCAAAGGGGCAGGAGGAACAGGGAATTCAGTCTGTCTTTTATGGACCAGTTAAACCTGTTTCCCAGTTTGACCGGTCCTCAGCTACCAATACACTTAATGTCTGTTGGTATGAAGTACTGGACTGAACAAGCTGTGGTGGTAAAAGCAGCCCTTGTAAAAGTCTGTCCATTATCACAGCAATGAGGTTCAGAGCGAACTGGGAGAAATGTGCCAGGGCAATAAAGGTAGGAAGAGAGGACTTAAAAGGGCAAAAGAATGACAGGTGATTTCAGATGTGAATAGTGGGGAATGAGATGGCAGCCGAAAAGAAAGAGTGAGGGAGGGAGGTGAGGATTGTGAAGACCTCTGATGATAGCTTGTGTCCTCTCTACGGGGATTGCTCTTTGATAAACGTAGCAGCGGAGATTCTCCCTCCATGTGAAAATGAGAATAGCTTTCCCTCTCCTCCTCCTCCTCCTCCTCCTCCTCCTCCTCCTCCTCGACATTTTCTGATGTTGGCGAGATAAAATGAGCCAATTCCTTTAAAGTATGATACAAAAGGGACTTGATCGACATCCGTCCCCACCAAAAAAAAAAACGTCACTCCTCCTTCCTTCTACCCACGCACTTTCTATCCCTCTTTCTGCCTCTTGCCTCATCAAAATCAGTCCGCTTGCTGCACTTCTCAACCACTCGCTTAAGTTTTTTAAACCCAGCCTCAAGTGCTGAATGTGGGCCCAGGATCTGAAATACCCTAAAAATATCTCTCCTTTGCTCTCCACCGCCTTCCATCAGAAAATTTTCTTCCCATGCAGAAGGAGATCATTGGCATGTGGCTCATTAGAGGGGGGGAGGGATGGAATGACAGTTAATCAACCCTCCCAGGGCTGCCGCCCCTGCCGTCATGCCACATTGAACCCTATATCATGCAGATTTCTACCTGCGGCGTCCTGGTGGCTCATTGGGGCTAAGCCACATGCCATGTCGGAGCGTATCTAAGGCTCAAATCCAGCCCGGGGCCTCTGTCCAATGTCATCCCTTTTCCTCCCTGTCTTTCCCTGTCTCAACCTCTGCGGAACGTCCAAAAAGTAATCTTAAATTTTTAACAAAGCCAGAGGGATTCCTCCTCAGCGATTTTCTGCTGCCGCTGTCTGCGCCAGCTCATATATCTGGCTGATATGGGCTGATATTCAGCCAGTCGTTTATTATAAAGGTGTCTGCTTTTTTTTCTACTATAGCTTCAGGGGTGTCAGTTTGTCAAACCTGTAATAACATGTGCCTCCGTCTGCTTTAAAGTAAGGCTTTCCTATCTGGATTGATATCAGAATGTGAGATAAAAACAGTTTGTCCTCAGCTTCTGCAGCTCCTGTGTGCTTTCTGTACAACAACTGAAGTGGCTAAAAAAACAAAGCACAACAAATCACTGCCAGAATTACCATAAAATTACTTTGAACAACTCACAGCATAATCTGTTCTTATTGTTCTTATCTGATTGCACTTTTGGTCCAACAGCTGAAATATTTGTCTCATTATCTTTTGGACTTTGCTTACTTACAAGAGTCTGGTCATAGTGAAGCCACCTGGAAAAGGAGCCTTGCTGCCAACGTGTCTTTGTAAAGACCTCAGTGAGCTTCAGATGAACTAGATTCTCCATTGTCTTGTCCGACCACGTCTAAATGTGACACTGCTGACAGTTGCCACAGGCAGCACCAAATGCCTTCCATCATAGCCTCGACTTGGCTGCTTCCCATAGCTTCCACAGTCTCTCCTCGAGAGCTTTCCCTTTTGACATCTCTGTGGACTTCTCATGATGACTTCTAGAGATAACAATGCTGAGGCCTTCATGGTGGTTCACTTGTGCGTGTGATTCGTGATGAGAGTGCTTATGTAAAAAATGAAATGACGCTTTGGATGGTGTTTGTTTCAGAAAGTTACAAAGATCGTCTAAAGCCACCAGACTTCAGACACTTCTGCATGATTCAAGAAGCACTTAGCTTGAAGCCTGCTGAGGCCTTATGCAGCTGTTATTGAGCTTCACAACATGTTGTAAGACATTTTGGGGATAATTCATGGTTCAATTTGCCCCTTTTGGGATCTTTAGAGAACAAGCTTAGATTGCTTTTATTTCCCTGGAGTAGTTAACTCACTGTGGATCTTTTTTCTTTTCATCGGTTGTTTGACTGACAAGCGAAAGTAGATAAAGACATGAGACTTAAGACGTTCTCATTTTGGATGGTGCCAGCCTGCCCAAACTATTTCATGAGTCTGAGTATTAAATAAGTTTTAGCTTTATGATGGTCTAACATCTCATTTATTTAGATTCAAAGCGGCAGGTTCGCCTGCATCTTTCAAGTCTGAGCCTCTGGGGATATTTAAGTTGATCCAGTATTTACACGCTCCGCTTCAGCTGAGCAGTTATAGTCTGCCAGTTTGCCACTATTCTGGCACTTGACAAAGAAATAAATCGTCTGGATGATGATTTTCCATGCAGGTTTTTCTTGTTGGAGTCCTGGTAGCTTATAAAAGTTACTGTGTATCACAGGAAACCAGGAAGCCATTGATCAAGACTATTAGCTTCCTCTGCTTTTTGTTCAAAGATCTTTGACATAGTTATTAAGTAGGAAAAAAAAGATTTTTATCTGTTTCCCCAGAGAATCAAAACAGGGCTGTTAATCTTGTATGTCAGAGGACATTAACATTAAGTTAACCTCAATTTCTCCTCATCATACCACCAAGATATTTGAGACACAATGTGCTAAACTGCGAGGTTTGATCTACAAAGAAGGGCATCCTGTTGCATGTTAAGCAGTTAACTTGTACGAGGCATCATCCAGCCATCTCTCAGATCAAAAGTTTTCATAGCTGTTAAGAGTGACCGCTCTGTAGCCTCTCACAAAGAGGCCAGAGACGCTATAATTGTTCAAATGCCGACCAAGGAACAGTTTCCCCTCCAATACAGTCATGGTGTAAACTTACTGGGTGCTGAATTATGGAAGTACTTGTGTGAAAAATAAGAAAGAGAGCTGGAGAGAGTTCAAACCCTGCATACTTTCTCACCAATTCCTGTGTGAAGCATGCTTATCGGATTGCCAGTTTTGGAAATGTACAAGAATTGTTGGACAGGCTTTCAGACGCTTTTCAGTAATCCACCAAGTACTTTGTTTGAATATAATGACACACTTATAGTCATGTGTGAACAGAGCGTAGCTGCAGCTTCACACACATACCGTCCTACAGGAGCCCCAATCTAATAATGACAATCTTAGTTTTAGCCTTCAAAGCACAAATCGGTCGTACGAGGAAAGACTGACATCATGTAGTCACTGACATGGTGATTCAGGACACTGAATTATTCACAAGCTTTCACCAACAAACAATTCCAATAGGACTTCTGTCTTCGGCTCAAGCTGTCACTTAAAATGTCAGCTGCCTCCGGCTCCGAGCTACAATGCCATGATATGTAAGGATCCATTCATCCAGAAATATGGGTATAAGCCTGTAAAAACCCCCATCATTGAAACCCTAGCAGGGATTAGTGCGGAGGGGTGTTTGTGCTGCTTGCTCAGCCAAGCTCATCACACTGCTCCGTCAGCAGGCCGAGCCCCGCAGGAGTCAGACTGAAGCCAAGCAGAGTGAATGTGAGGCTGGGGGAATTTGTTTCTCTCTCTGTCACCTCGCTGAGAAATTGACCAGCGGCACAGCAAGTTGAGCATCAGCACAATCAATAGAAGAGCAAGTGGGAATTCATAATGTTGGCTGTTGACCGACCGGACATGTATGCTGTATCAACAGACGAGACGGCGCAGCTGCTGCTAGAGCCCACTATGATCACCTCTGATTTACAGCAGCACCCACATTTTACTGTGCTGTCGATAAAACATGTTGGCCGCGCTGTACGTCATACGATACGAGCCTCAATTCAGACCGCAGAAACGAGGGCGCTCCATTTGTTTGACTTACGGCTTTTCTGCGGTTTTCAGTGGTTGTAATAAAATTCCTATGCATGCTGATGAGCCACAGCGGTTGGCTGCAGGTTTCTGCACCATTTTAGACTTAAATACACAACATCAGGTAATTTTGTGTCAAAC
This sequence comes from Acanthurus tractus, assembly GCA_029783725.1. Classification (NCBI taxonomy): domain Eukaryota; kingdom Metazoa; phylum Chordata; class Actinopteri; order Acanthuriformes; family Acanthuridae; genus Acanthurus; species Acanthurus tractus. The sequence goes on from JAQNCA010000009.1 coordinate 7,560,452, forward strand.
AGCATCGTGTGGCTGTTTGTGTAAACATACTCTGTGTCCTCATAAAGAAAATATCCGTGTCATATATTTGTTTTTGTTTTTTAAGTCTGTCGGCCATGTCACATATTGTGCTCAGGAAATCTGTTTGTGAAGCTGTGAGATTATAGCGTTACAATGAAAAGATTCATAAAGGTTCTTAAAGTGTTTGCACACTGTGCTTGAATTTCTTGAATTCTAGGAAAAAAATTCAGGGTCAGAATATCATAAAGATTGTCCCGATTTAAAGAAAGTTCTTGTCCTTGAAATTAATATAAACCTCTTAAAGCTGTATTATATTTTGACCAAAGGTTAGTTCATCAAACTGTTTTAATTGAATTAATGTTTGGATTTTAAATAGTGTTTGACTGAAAAGTTCAAAGTGGTGAATTGAATTTGTGCATCATTAGTGAGAGACGCACATTGATCACATCAATTATTTATGTTGAATCAAACTTAATATTAGAAAATGAATAATGTTGTTTGAGTGAAGGCCCTGAAAATGAAAAAGATAGCGCCTGAAAAATTACTTAAATGTCTAAATGAGCCCTGTCTAAAACTTTTGGCTGGACTTCCAGTTCACTTCCTGTGGACATTTTTATTCATTAGAACAAAGTTTGACTGTCTGAAGAAATAAACCAAACAGAGATTGCAGCTATGTTTTCTAAGCACATTCACGCTTCTAATGACATTTTCCATTTGATCTTTCCACCATTTTTGCTGTAATTATATTAAAGTCTATTGTTATGACTCAAACTCAAATAGACTTGAACGTATAATCAGTGCATGTCAGTTACATATCTCTGTCCATAACTCTAAGTGTTTTAATCCTGTTTACTAATGCAGCCAATTGTCAACTAGAGCTGGAACGATTAGACATTTATTCATTAGTAGACTGCCAGAAATTAATCAGCAGCTATTTATAATTCTTTTCCAAGCACAAATGCCAAGAAAAAATGGTCGTTCCAGCTTCTCCGTTTTGAGGATTTGCAGCTTTTATGCATCTTATGCAATAGCTGAAAGTGAACACATTTAAGTTTTGAATTGTTGGTTGGCACACCTTTGACTTACAAATGTTTATGAGAGATGTTTTTCACAAATTGAATTAAAAAGTAGAAAACTATTGGCAGCTCACTCAGCCCAACAGTGAACCATTTCCCCATAATAAAAATGGTTTTAAAATAGTCCTAAAGACAAGCAGATATTTTTTTATTGGAGGGGAGAAGTGCATGATGGGGAGGCAGACAGGCAACAGGGCCTGTGTATGTGCTGAAACTGTTAAACTCCAAAGACACTGTGAGGCAGATATCCTCAAGGACATGGTACCATACCAAAAGTCACATTTTGTAATTATTTTCAGTAACAGTTTTCATAACTAAAGCAATTATCGACATGTAACATTAATTTCAATGAAATCATTTGAGGGTTTTGTTTTTTTATTACTGCTGAATGGTAAAAATAATCCATTTAAAGACCTCTCTGTGGATTTCAGTTATTAAAATCTAATAAAGCCAGTGTACACTGCCTGCTGAGCACCTAACAACAAAGAGAAACTGTTGGAGACTCGCAGGTGAACGGTGAAACGTTTAGCAGAGATGCATATTTTTGATTGAGGGTCAGGGTTAGTTTCAGGAGTTTCAGGAACGGCGAAAACTAAAGATTTTCACAACCTTTTTTTTTTGCTATCATTCGCTTTAACATTTTGACAGGGTGATCTGATGTTGTGTTTGTAGTTTCAGTGTTATTGTTGCTTTTAAGACAAAACGGATGATTGAAATTAAAGTTGATTTCATTGATTTATTGTTGTTTTTATTATTTGCATTTATATTTAAGACATTGACAGTACTTGACAGAAACTAATACTGTCCACCGTGTTTGAGGTCATGTAGACAATAACTTATATAGATCCAAATCTGATTTCTGAATATTAAAGGTTTAACACTCCAGTAAATAAACAAGAAACAAGTGTTTGTGTTGAGTCTCACTGAGTTCCTTTTGTTCTTGTGTTACAGCTGACCCTCTGGTTGGAAGCATCGCCACACAGTACCTGACCAACAGAGCCGAGCACGACAGGATAGCCAAACAGTGGACCAAACGCTACGCCACATAGACCAGCACGACTCTTCCAGGACCCCCACCTTACACACACACACACACACACACACACACACACATACGCACACACACACACATAATTACTTTTGGGGACATCATTTTGACCTACATTCATTCTCTGGAGACAGATCTGAACCATAACCACTTCCTGCATAACCTTAACCTTCTTACTGATGCAAAAACCAACTTCTTTGTTTTTGACTGGAGACAGGGCTGTTGTCTAAAATTTGACAAATGCAACAAAAGTGCAAAAAGATGCATTGCATCCTCAGTCCAATATTTGCACCTTCAGTTGAATTTGAATAAGAAACACATGTAAGAGGTTGGGGGCGTCTATGTTTCCGTCTATTTTGGTTCATGCACGCAGCTGTGCAAATTGCAAAAGGGCTGAATATGATAAATGTAGATCAGCTCATTGCGGTGATTATTAAATACTCTCTTAACCAGACACATCATTGGTCATTGATTTAAAACAGCTGAAAACTTTGAGTCAGAAAATGTCTGGGTGGTTTTGAGCATCACAACTTAGACACAGAACCAAAAATCTGCCCCCAAAGAAAGATGGAGTGTGATTTTTTTTATCAGCGACTACAAAAAAATAAAATTAATGAAGAAAGAAATTGACTCAATAAGCCTGTTCATATGATCTTATGAGAACAACAGCATTTTTAGCAATAACTCTAGTGTGTTACATAGTTGCATAGTTAAGTTACTAATGTTACAAAACAGTATTTGCGTCACAATGTGTTTAAAAGATAAAACATTGGACACTACTTTTGCTGAAAATAAAGTTGAAAACAAGGCTTAGAGAAGTCCTGCTAACTGAGCGTATCCTTCATATAAATAAATATGGAATAAAGCTATAATTGACCGTTCTGATGTGTGTAGAGGTGTGTGTTGTTATTCAGTAGCAGCATGGTGTAGTTTTCAGCTGCTGTAATGAAGGTGAACAGTTAATGAGTGTGTGCGACGGCACTGCGCTCTGACACGGCACTTTTCAGTGGCTGCGGATGCATCAACATATCAGTCCTGCTGCCTTCAAACGATGCAGGAACTTTGTGAACTGAAGGAGAAGCTTCTCTTACATAAAACAGCTAAGGACAACAGCTCCTGTAAGAACCTCCAGCTCCATCCATGGATCATTGCAGACTGATTTACCGACTTTCATTTTCTGGATAGATTTTAGTTTGAGAGTGTTCAGTAGAAATAAAATACAGGAAATTTAATTTAAAAAGAAAACACAGGCGGCTGATGAAGTAGCCTACTGTATCAGTAGCCTAATGATGCTCACAGTAACAAAGGGATTTTGTAATTTAAGTCAATTATTTACAAATAAGTCTTTTTATTCACTTGTTTGTTCGTCTTGCTTCCAGATGCATTTTTATCCTTTTGTGCTGGAGACGGGCCTGTGCCCAGTGAACTTGTCTTTAGTCTGAAATATGTCCCCAAAAGTAGTCTACTTTACTTTCATACGTACACACACACACACACACACACAGTTTCCCACCTCCGAAATCTCTGGAAGCACACCCGCTCCTGTCATCCACCCTGCCCCCACCCCAGAGAAATGAACTGTTATTTGTTCCATGCTGACTTGAAAAGCTTCTTTTTTATACAAAGAGTCTATTGGGATTGTATTTTCCAATACACTGAATGTTGATATGGTCATGAAAAGCTTTAATACTGTTATTGTTCTTGTCGATGTTGTTCTTATTGTTATTGCATTGTTTATAACATTGTCGCCACCCTCGTCATTTTCCTTATCTAAAAGTGTGCGTGTATTATTTGCGTTTCATGTGATGGTTTCATGTAAAAATGAACATACTGAGTGAGTGCATTTAGTTTTGTTTTCCTTTGGTGGTTTTTACAGCTCATGGTCAATATTAGTGCATGGCATCAGGATATGTGTTCATGCAGTGGACATGTACTCATGGTATTATTTCTGTCCCGGCAGAGTTCTGGCATGGAGTGAGCCCATCACCATGTATGATGATAGTGGTAGTTTGCTGTACATTTAATGCCTTGTGAGAATACATACTCATTGAATACTCAATTAAACACTGGCTGTAATGTGTCAGACCCTGTTTCTGTCTCGTGCTTTAAATATGACTGTGTGTGTAATAACAGTGTGTGTACATCTCTCTGACCACTTCCTGTTAGAAATGAGTCCTCGCAGGTTAACCACAGAAAGTGGAGTGAGTACATAGTGAATGCATACTTGTGTCCTTTCAAATATGCTATTCAACATTTTACTGTTTTTACTGTTGGTTTTTGTTAGTACTTGGTACATTAATGTAGTAGTTTGCTGTGTGTTTTGCCTCCTGTCTTTGCCCTCAGAGGGTCACTGGTTAAACAGACACCAGGAGCTGTTTGACTTTGACTGTGTTCTTTCAGGTACCAGAGAAACCCTGAAATAGACTTGAAAGTCCAGCAGCAGATCCGTGAGATTGAAGGATTATCAACATCCAAAGCACTGCACAGCAATTAACAATACACAGTGCACTGTGTTCTGTGTGAAAGGAAATTACAAGCCTGTAAATTTATATCCGCGCCAATCACTTAATCCCCCTTCATAGCAAGGTAATGGTAGATGTATGAGGTGGGAGTGATGAGGTCGTGGCCTAAGCTCGCTTTACATCCACGTGCAGTTTAACCCTTTGAGTAGTTCTGTTGTGGGTAATTGAAACTTGCAAGTTAGCTCCTGTAAGACAATGGACAATACCAGCTTTTGGTGCAGTCATCTCTCTCCCTGCTATGCCCCCTCTTTCCTGAAGTTAGTGTGTTGCCACCATGTTCCTGTGGAGCTCTCAGGGTGAGTACATCAAACAGAGGCTGAATGAAGGCTGATACTGTTCATTTCCTCAGACAGCGCTGACTTGTAGATTCCAATTACCTGAAACAGAAATACCACAAAAGTAAACAACTTTAAAGTTTCTGCGAAATCACTCAAAAGAATTGAACTGCACATGAATGTAAAGAGAGCTGTGTAACTTTTCTCCTCCTCCTTTGGGCCATGAACTTTTCAATCGCTGTATCATTGTTTAAATGACAGTGGAAAGCAGGAATTGCCCGCTTGCATGTAATTATTGGGGAAACACACTGGCAGATGATGCTGCAATGTGCTGGGGCCAAAGTTAAGCAAGGTTAAAGTCTTTCATTGGACAACCCTGTTGTTTTTCTGCCAGAGCCCCCTGTGTTGACACCCCCCACTGTCCAAACACAGTGGTCCCCTGTAAAGGAATAAGGAGGTTGTGTTTCATAGAGCTGTGCACTTGTCTGTCATTACATGACTTTTAGAAAAGTATGAATCCATGTGACATTGACAACTTTTGTTTATTTCTTTGTTTGCAAAGTTGCCTTGATCTTCCTTTTTCATTCACAAGATCACCAATCAGCAATCAAACACCTTGTTTCAGGGCGTATGCCACATTTAAAGTCACTTAAGGCCATTCAGCACTCAGTTAAACACCACCTCATAGGTCTGCTGCAGTCATGTGATGGTTGACTTCTTTAACTGATGATTAAGTGTAAAAACTGATGTTCTATCAAATAAACTGGCAAACCATATAGTTACCACACATTTCAATCACAGGTTGAAAAAGCCTGGGCAGGATAACATTATTCTGTCTCTTTTTAAAGTCTGACTGATGGAAGAGTGATTTCACACATATTTTATGGTTTAAAAGTGTCCATCAGCTGCCACATTCAGCCGTCCATTGTCACTGACAGTCATTAAACAATGTGGCAGCATTATTGAAGGCAACATAACTTGAAAACAGCAGTATATGAAACACTTTGTGAACACTTTTAAGTCAACAGAATAAAATAAAATAAGCGTCCACAAATTAAACTTATTAAACTGTGTGCTCTGATCCCGAAGCTTCAGCTTCTGCAGTGCATCTGGTACCATCACTCGAGCTCGCCTGAAACAGTAAGTATAACTGAGTAAGAATTTACATTAAATGTATTAGAGCATCTTGTAGGACCATCAGATCTGAAGAGATAAACCTGACTGTTATTAATTAGCTAATCACTGGAATTCTACATTCAGCCTAAAGTCAATCTGAATTTAACGCCTTATCTGAATTTTTATTATATTCTCCTCGAATTTTATATCAGCCTCTAACACTCATAATGTGCTCATAATAAATTTAGAGTGCCCTAACAGAACCACTATCTTGATTGGTGGCTCATAACTTCAGTTCAAAAATCACATTTCCTCAGTCTGCAGCCACGAGCTAAAAACACCACATTTCAAACACCACTTAATTGCAAAGCAGCACAGACATTATGTCAAACACACCTCATTTGGAGCAAACAGCCGAGCTTTAATGTGTTGCAGACTTTCATGGGAGCACCATGGAAGTGAAGGCTGCACCTGGACTGTTAACTTAGGACATAAAAGCCTGCGTGTGTCCGCCCACCTTCCCTCTGATATCAATGAAATCGTCCTATAGAAGTTAGCTACTGATGGACAGTGTGACGCTTCTTCAAATTAATAGAGGTTCCTAAGAAAAATCCTCCAGCTCTCTCAAGCTGTCAGATACCATCAGTCTGGGATGATCAGTGGATTTTTAGGAGAAATTTGGAAATCCATGCCTCACAGATCCACTCAACTTCCATGAAGCCCTGAAAGATGATATCTTTTTATCACAAAATATAATAACTAGTGCAGACAAGGACAAGGTATTATCGAATATCTAATATCTATGAGCACAAAATAAAAATCCTGTGCAAACAAGATGTCAGATGATATCTAGCAAGCATGTTGGCACAAGTGGTCATTTTGTGTGAACAAGACATTAGATTGTATTAGATCATATCTTGGGAGTGCAAGTTCACTGAAGTGATTATCTTTTACACTTGTGCAAATAAGTTATTATCTTTTTTAAGCACAATATTCAATATCTTGTCAGCATAAATTCATAGCAAAGATTTTCTTATGCGTACGAGACATTAAAGAAGTTGTGTGCACAGGATTCGGATCTGTGCTTCGTGTGTATTAAAAACCATTTAACAGGACTTGTCATGACTTGGCCTTGTTCCTGCCTCATCAAATTTCGACTTTAATTAGTTCTTTCCCATAATGCCTTTTTGATAGCCCAGAGACAGTGAGACTGAATGTGCTGCGAGAACTGGCCAGCTATCACTTATTGAAAGCAGAATGCGCCACAGAGCAACCAACACGTGTTGAAGGCCCCGCTTCACGGCAGCCGTACCTGCCTCGCTCTGAGCTGGAGACGGCGCTTTGCTGTGGTTTCAGGCTCTGACTGCATTGCAAAACCAGCAAAGTGGAGCAACAGTGGCGAAGTTAATTATGGTTGACACATCGGGAGGGGGAGGGGGAGTTCTTATCCTCCCTTCCTCCCTTCCTCCTTCACACGCTGTGGGAGGAAGAGGCTGAGAGAAAAGGAGAAGTCACTATTGCATGGATTGTAATGTAACAAATGCAAAGAGAGGTAAGTGATCAATAGACATGAAAAGGCCAAAGTTGGCTTGTGAATAAAAATGAACCTGGTGTGCATAGTAATGTGCATTATGCAGGTATAATGTGTTAAGTGGAGACAGTCTGTGTTTGCACTTAGGATAGACATGCTCTCATCCCTGCAGCCAAAATGCCAAACAGGTTATTATGTCAAACGGCACAGACAGCTCATCCTGAAAATCATGTGGCTGAACACTCATCCTCTACATTCACTTCTTTCATTTTCATATTGTTTGATATTTTCGCTCTGCATACATGTTTTCATGCCACAGACCCTAAATGGATACTGTAAAGACCACACACAAACACACACACTTACACACACGTTCAGCCTCAGGCAGGACTGTAACTAGGATCTTAAATGCTCCATAAAATTCCTACTAGAAACAAAAAGAAAAAAATCTCTTTTTAAAGTAACATTAAATGTTAAAATGTAATTTTTTTTTTAATGTAAAGAGGTCTAAATGAATTTTTTAAAGACTAAAATATCTGCGGTGTGTAAATAGCATGGTTGGTTTTCCTCTTGGAAAAACTGGTCAACTGGCAGTGATCCCAGAGGGGCTTTCATGGCTCAAGTGTGGTGTTTGGCTAAATTTGATAGTTTTTTGATTTGTCTGTTGCACTGTGAACCATTATATAAACTGCCCAAGGGGAACACCTGCGTTATTAAATAAACTTGGGGCCTTATCTTCCAGAGGGCCCCAGGGCCACTTAGTGAATTTATCCCTAGAAAGTAGTGAATCTCCTGAGTTATTTATGTTGTTGGCTTTGAAGGAGTCCCATTAAAATCAGCCTTTAGCATACACTACATGAAAAGCTTTATTTATCTAGCTCTTTACAGGTTGGGGTGGTGGGGGGGGGGGGGGGGGGGGGGGGGGGGGGGGGGGGGGGGGGGGGGGGGGGGGGGGGGGGGGGGGGGG
>JAQNCA010000009.1:7575671-7591877 GCA_029783725.1 Acanthurus tractus
CATTTAGACCATGAACCCTGGTCACACTTGAGGTGTTTCCTTCAACACTCTTTTGCATGCGTGTGTGTCTGTGTGTGTGTTGGGTGTGTGTGTAATGAGCTTGGTTGGGGGGGTAATGACTTGTGCTACTTTCAGGCACACATTTCAGACTCGAGCCCAGTTAATTGGGGACGACTGATGCAAGTGGGGACAAAAGCTGTGCTCCTAATTGGAAACAACAGATTTTTGGGTCAGTGGTTCTGGTCAGGGTAAGTCTCCAGGAGATGAATGTACGTTTATGTAAATTCTCAACAAATGTCCTAAGTAGGTTTGTGTGGGTGAGTTATAAATTTCAGCGTCAGGAGCGCCGCCCCCCCGTGGCGTCACAGATTAACTCCTTCCACAGGCCTGCTTGAAACTCTGATAGTTTATGGAGGGAATGATTAGATGAAGGCTCCTCTGTTGACATGAGGTTTTGTTTTGAAGTTCTGTTTTGTACAAGTGCAAACAGTTTGACAAGATAATCTAATTCAGCCCTGAATCGTTGCCACAGACAAAGATGCTAGCTACCAGTGCATTAGATAAATTAAAAGTCAGCCACAGCCAGCACTGATTTGTCCTACAAATGATCACCTGTGGTCACATTTTCATGTACAGACACATGGGATGGGTAGAAAAGACAGCGGTGATAATCAAAGTTGTGTGTGAGTCCTTTTGGTCAAGTTCAGGTCAAGTTTCTAGTCAGCAGAAACAAGTCTGACCGGCTTTCCAGTCCTACAGTAGTAATCATTAAAAATAGCACTGCATTTGAATATTTCATGTAAACTCTATTCATTTTGAGGTTAGCCACACACCTTAGCAGACTATGCAAAGCCTGTTTGTCACTGTCTTACATAATGATTTTAATCTTGGGGTTTTGCCAGGTATTTGTTTTCTCCGACATTAGCTGTAGTACTGTCAGCAGGTTTTTTAAGTACATCTTGCAAAAGGGGCCCCAGGTGTAAGTTAAAGTTATTTGGGAGCCTTGACATGAAAAAGTCTTGTAACCCCTGCTGTACTTTAACAATAGCAGATAGCATCATTTGATTAAACCTTGAAAAATATATCCAAAAATTCCAAAAGAATTGTTAGCCAGAAGCATAACCCTTATTCTGAGAATGTAAGTATTTTGTGTAAAGTGCAAAAATACAATACAATGCAGTTACTTCAAACAAATTGTCTACCAGGAAGGTTTTCATGAAATGCTCCTGTACTCATGTAGTAATTTCATTTATTTGGTGGACATGGCTCTGTCCTTGCTCGTAATGGCTGAGTCTCTCTCGGATGCCCCTTCACCTGTTACCCTGCAATCTTCAAATCATGTGTTCTTTTTTTTTTTTTTTTTTTTTTAGCATTCCACAACTTTCCCAGTCTCTTTTTCAGTTTGTTTGAAAGGCATTGTTGGCATCAAATTCAAAATAAGCATACATTTACAAAAGATATACTAAGTTGTTGAAGTCCAAAATGAAATATATTTACTTTGCACTGTTTTCAATGAAGTAGATATCTCCAAGAATGAGCAAATAAACACCTTTTTTTTCCATGTTTGCTCTGAGTTTCCACTTTTTTTAATTAAGTGTTGAACAGAAAGAGAAATGATTAAAATGAGTGCACAGAAAATCTTGCATAGTTACATTACGTTTCAGTCAGAAATGTTTTAGATCCAGTTCCAAGAAAAATATTTCCTCTCATATCTCAAAATGATTAATTTGAAAGAAAACTTATTCTAATTCAAATTCTAACAGTTTTTAATTAGCTTTTTAACTGTTTCTGCTCTTTCCCTCATCAGGATGTCTCCTTTTCTTCCATGCTTCTCTCTGTATTGAGTGTTTTGTCAGACTGATTGTTGTTTGGGATGTTATAACTGTGTGCTCTCCCTCATGCCTCTGGGCACATGGACAAATGTTTTCTCTCCTCCTCTGCTCTCTGCTGGACTGCTACAGTGCATAACCATCATCCATGTCTCTCACAGCAGTGGCTTTTATGTTGTTTTCCAGTTTCATCCCCTCATTGTGAATATCAGCTTTTGTACCGGACCTCATCTGTGCTCATGTACTGTGATGCAGGTACAGTTTGGATATTGATTTCTTGTGAAGTGGTTGCTTCTGGGTAATGATAGCCACATAACTGAGCATTAGTTTTGCGCTGTAACTCCAGATTCTGAGAGTGCAGGTGCTGCCCCCTTAGCCGTGGGCCCCAATGGTTCCTTTTAACCAACTGAAGGCAAATCTGGTTTGAAAGCCGGTTGTCTGGTCCGACTTAGTCCGACTCCCACACAAGGTGAGAGAGAGGCGGGGCCCTCTTAGTATGTTAGCGGAGACTAAAAGTCGTCAGTGCTGTATGAGTGCTGTCCATGCTCAAAGTTTGGAGCTATAGTATGTAACTAACAATCGGGGCTTCTCATTTTGAAGGAGCAGTAGCCAGTGTGGAAACTCTAACACCAACTGTGTGACCTCAGTACTCAGCTACGGAGACACTCACAGCTGTGGCTGTCATGTTGGCTCTGCTGTTATGGTCCTGCCAGAAAAGAAACCATAAATTTGTCTGAACCAATGGTCCTGTGCTACAGGTGGAATATGGAGTTCAGAAAGGATGGGCACATTGTTGGCTTGGTCCTCTAAAAACAACAATTGACTGTTACAACAGTATAAAAGAATTCCAGTCTTATTTCACAAGTCAAGTCATGTCTTTGGGGAGGATTTTTAGTTTTGTTTAATAAAGTTGGATTAATGTCAATGGCATGCTCGTTCAGAGTGAGTTGTGCTGTAGCTCTCTGACAAAGCGCTGTGTTTCTAGGCGTCGCTTTAAAGAGACATTGTTCTCACCTGGCCGAATGAACCAAAGAAGGAAATGCTTTACAGTTGACATAAATCCCTCAGAATCCACGATGTGACCGCACCCAGACTGATTTATCTCCCTATCTCACTACTAGCATGGAGAAAGGCCCCAGCTCTTCATTTTGTACCGTTCCAGATGGTGAAAGCCCCTCCATTCAGCACCATGTGCAGAAAGGGGACTTTGAGTGGATTTTGGTCCTCTCTGCTTCATTTAGTACAGAATCTGCTCATTAGGGTATGAATGGAGCTAGCCAGCTATGCCTCGCAGATGCTGTTTAATGGATTACACATCGATGAGTCAGTTGGTTGTCGTCTCATTTCTCTCGCGGTTGTTTCAGCCCCCCCTCTCTCTTTTAACGGACACTGACTGATAAAGACTAATCCTGGCTACTTTCAGGTATCCTCCATGCCTCTCTTGGAGGAAACTTTGTTTTTACGAGCTCTATGAGGCAGATTCTTTTTCATCTGTCATTTATCTAAATCTAATTATACTCCACACAGGGATTGCCAAGCAGGTCTTCTTTTATTTTCTACTGCCTCATCGCCACTCAAGTGTGAACTGCAGACATCACAGGCCTGCCTCACCCCTCCCTCCCACCCACCCACTGTTGCTTTTATTCACCATGTTTTATTCCTTTTTGACTCTCAGCCCGCTATTTTATTTATTGCTCGCTTCCTGACACTTGCACTTTATTCTCTCTTTCTTTCACTTGGCCTTCTGTCCTTTTAGTGCTGTCGTTCACAGTATCTGCTCTTAAGAAGTTAGCCTCGGGTGTCAAACAGATTCCTGACATTCCAGGGTCATGTCAGCCAAGGAAAGTTAGATGCCGTGTAGAGTGGGGTAATTAGTTCTAAGTAGGGTTGGACAGATATGTAGGCTTAAAGACAATGATTAATAATTTTGGCTTGACCTTATTTTGATATTTTTTGTGTATTTTTATACCCTTCTGATCACATGGCTAAAACACTGGCCTGTGCCTCAGTGCAATTTGCGTGTGACAGAGTCTTCCAGGCCTGGTGTGAGCCATCTGAGCCGCATGTGATTCCTCTGTGCAGTCGCTGCTGTTAGCAGCAGTCTCACCACATACACACACCTCTGCAGTGTGTTACCGGCGTGCATGTTTGAGACTTCTGAGGCTTTCTCAACAGCTTCTTCATATCTATAAAAAGCCTCCTCCCTGGAGAGGAAGTGGCTGGCCTGTACACCGTTGTTACTTTGGAAGGCCCTAAGAGCAGCGCTGAGTTTCCCTTCTGCATGGCAGGCTTTAGCTGGGCAGCTAAAGGAAGTAGATGCTTCTCCCCCCAGCTACAGGTAGAGGGCTGAGTATATCAATACTAACACTATGACCTCGGTACTTTTTGGTATCGACTGAAATGTGTGCAGAATACAAAATATCTTATTTTTCAAATTGAAGGAGTTGAAAAACCACTCGTAGCTTTAATAGCTTGTTGGTTTATTTGTGTTAATATCCTTTCATGCCTCCATCAGGCTGAAATATCTAACTCTTTCTGCTCCACCCTCAGGAAATTTTCACAGGGTAGTTTCATTTTAAGTAAAGTGCTTAGAAAAGTGAAAATCATTCGTGTGATGTCAGTTCAGCCTTTCTGACATTGACCTATGATGAACCCTGTAGCCACATGTCACTGGTGGGGCTTTAGAGGTGCTAAACATGACATTTTAGCATCAGTTACAGTACAGTTCTTATATAGAAGTTATATTTGTACTGTATGCAGTATTTAAAGTGTTGATGTCTAGTTTAGATTGAGCTGGAAATATATTGTATATCTTATTGTACTGGTAATGTAGGAGTATTGAAATTTGACAGAAAGACATTAAACTATGTCCATACCAGGAGTTAAACTCAGGCCACCAGGATGAAAACCAGGAGTCTAAAGCACTGGAACATATGAGACCTGTATGTTTAAACAGTACACTTTGCACTGTGACCCATCATGTAAGATTGGGTCAGTTTTTGGGTTTTAATTATAATTTTTAGCCACACTAGAACAAAGTTATGAGAGTTTTGACACATTGTCCTGTATTTGATGCTTAATGATGAAAAGTCAAATGTTCGTTATACGGTAGTGGAGATTTGCTCAGTGTCTTTATTTAAAAGTTAATTTTAACAGTTGTTATGAGCATAACTTACCTTATTTTATGAAGCATTTTCATTTGTGTGTATGTATTGGAGCAGGTATCCTCCATACTGATGTCTTGATATTTATATCATCTGTTTGACGCTGCCCTAATGTATTTCAAACAGAATGTGTCTGACACTTTGAGTCAGAGGAGAAACACATAAGTTGTCGTATGATAATAATCCTGCACTGTCCTCATAAAGCACACAGACTGATTACCATTGTATTTAATAGCAGGGTGGGTGTGTGGCGCTGTTGCATGGAGTCTCTTTGGCACTCAAGTGAAGTGGAGTCATTATATTGCCTTAGTCAGGCAGCTTATTACAGTATTTCTCCTTGTCATTACAATACCATTGCAAGCAGATAGTGGTGATTGAAAATGACGCCTGGTGTGTACTTATGGAAGTGCATATATGAAGGTCTGCAATGAAGAGATGATACTCAGCGCAGTGATTTGAGAGTAAAGGCGTCATGAAGCAGCACAAAGTGTTGACAAGGAGAAAAATAGATTCATTGAAACATTAATGAGAACAGAGCACACTCAGTCCAGAGCTCATAATATGGAGGCCATTATGCTGCAAGTCAAACTGAAACTCAAATATTTTTTGCTGAGAAATCAATATACATGAACATAATATAACTTCAATTTCAACGGCCCAGTGCTGCATTCACATGAAAATGGAAGAGCAAGAAGAACGGGGGACGTTCATGCGTTATTCCTGTAAGGTTACCCACTTCCAGCCTCTTTGTCACACATGATAAATATCCTAAATTAGCTCATTTTCTTGTCTTACAAAATTGCAGCAATTTGTTAGCAAGTGACAACTAGATATTTTTTCCCTCATGATTTTATTAGAATTGATATTTATTTTTATTCAGATGAAGCACCCAGCAAAGGCTGCTTTGTTTTCAAGGATTTGTTGTAGAGATAGACCAATATAGTTTTTTCAGGGCCGATACCAATACTGATTATTCGTAGTCAAGAAGGCCGATAACCGATATTTGGAATTTGCAGTAAAAGTGCAAAGATTGGTGTCAAAATTTTGAATAATACAAACTTCAACACTTAACTTTGTTTTAATGCATTTAAGCATATGTTTATTAAACAGCTTTCAGATTTGCAACATGTGAAAGTTTTTTTTATCTTAGACAATAGACATCTTTGTTTTTATTCTGCCCTCCCTAAACTTCTGGTCAGTTCGGCAGGCAGGTAAACGGTTCTTCACACAGAGACAAGGCTTTGTGATTTTACCCATGATTTATTGACTCCACATGAAGCACTGTAAAACTGTGAATAAAGAAAGTAAAGTAAACAAAAAAGGAAACATGCGTTGTATATTTGCACCATTGCATTGCAATAATGAAGTCTATAACAACTCAACAAATTTGTGTCTTTCAACAACGTGTCTTTCGAAAGTCCGCTAGCTTAATGCTAATGTCTATGGGAAAACACATTGTAATGCTAACCATTAGCATCAAAGTTAGGTGAACAACTTAAACAAACCTATCACAATATTAACAAAATAATGGAGAACGATTTCCCACGCATGTTCACTCAGATACTCACAGACATATGTTTCCTACACTCTGTGCAAGGGATCAACAGTGTTTTAGACCTTTATAACTCGACTGCTGCTTTGTAATTAATCAACAGGAAGGGGATAAGGGTACTGCCTTTGGCCAAATTCACACACACAATTCTAACAAAAAGTGCAGGGAGCTCCCAGGCTCAGCAGTATGTCTTATAAAGTTAAATGGGTTAAACTTAAACAAAAAAAAAGCTCCTTAAAGGTCTGCTGATTGGCCGTGCTGTGGCTCTGTGTGTCACCAATCAGATGGTGCTGTAGGTGGGACAATGCTGGAGACAGAGTAGTGACTGCAGACAGAGAGGAGCGGCTGCATCAGGGCCAAAATAACCCAGTTTTAAATTGATCTCTTGTCGGCCGTCAGATTAAAAAAAAAGGGCTAATGCCGATATGCATCAAAATGCCGAATATCAGCACCAATAATCGACCCTGCCAATAATCGGTCCATCCCAAGTTTGTCACTCTCGTCGTTGTTTTTGGCCAGTTTCAGATACAGTAGCTGTCAAAAGCTCCCTTCATCTCACACACAGAACCACAAGTCAGAGACTGACTTGAGTGTTTTTCTTCCGCTCATCTGCTTGTAATAACTGTAATTTAACCAGCTGACATCTCTGAATAACTTTTCACTCTACTCGCTTTTCACTCCTCATGTCCATCCATTCTGTGGATTTTAGTTGTAACAGTCTGCAGACAGTGATACTCAGTGATGTGTTGTGTTTTGTGCATGTTGCTCTGTGCAAAAAGATAAGGTATAATATTTCAATCGTGGGATTTTTAAGTAAGGAATTTATTAACATAGTTTAAGATTAGTTGGCATGTTTGTGAAAGAAATCCATGTGACAACATGCACTGGTGGTTAACTGATAAATGAAGCTGATAGCTGAGGTGCAATAGTTGGTTAAAAAAAATGGTTGTTGAACTACTGCTTCTTCTTGTACACAGAGCAATATGAGAGCAACAGCAGGCTGTAAACTTTACAGCTTGGGTCACACAAAAATTCTTATTTTGCAAAATCTCACTAAGGGCTCCGGAATGGCTCAAGCTGGCCTTGCAGATGATAAAGAAAACAATAGAAGAAAGGATTAGCATATGAAACTTTGATAGGCTTGTAGGAGTCAAGTGTGGCAGTTAACTGAAAGAAAGAATGAATAAGCAATTACGATTCCAAAAGATAAAAACCAGTCAGGTCATCATTACAGATTACCTAACAAAATTCAGATGAACTAAATCAGTCATCTCAACATAACTGAATACAGACTAGATCAGAGTAGATCGTCTCTGACAGTGGCCATGTGAGTTTATTTACCAATGTCAAGTTTCTAGCCTTGATTGTTGAAAAGAATTCTGTGTGGTGAGGACTGGTCTTTTTGAAACACAACAACATGTTGCAATGATTGGGACTACGAACAGAAACACATGCTTTTTTTGGCACAAAGGTTGCTTTTGTTTATTATTTGTAAGATTCTAACTTGAGTTTGTTGTTTGCAATGCAGCAATACAGGAAGAAAATTGGAATTATTTCCAGGATACATTAATAGTGAGTTTACTGCATCCTTTCAAACATGAACATCACTCAGCAGGAAATGTGTAAATGTAACAACCCATATTTATGTTATCAGTCTACACTAGACCAGATCTAACAGCATGATCCTCCTGTACTTGACAGACAGCTTAAATGTCTTGTGGTTAATACAGAGTTTCCCACATGTCTGAAATATCTGTGTGGTTGTAGGTGGGGGAAACTACAGGGCTGGTGCTATCTGACTGCACAAAACAGTGCAAGTCCTAACAACAAATAACTTGTGACTTTTAATATATCAAGTTCATTTATTGCTTATTTTTTTTATTTCATATCGTGTATTTCACTCGTTCAATACCCCAACTCTCACATCTATCCACCCAAATGGGAAGATCATAAAACATTCTTCAGTGTGCTAAAACAGTCCTGTTTGTCAGAGCACTCACTCCTGGTTGGTTTTTGAAGAAGAGCTTTAACACCTGTGAATATGGTTACGTGTCTGGTACTGTCTGATTCGTTGATATTCGTTGATATATATAGACATGCAGCCGCGCTGTTTCTCAGTTCAGTTTTGACCTGATCACTGATAACAAACACATACTTGGCTTTACATTAAATATACAAAAATCAGGGGCAAAATATATTTATTGCTGAAATGAAGAAATGTACTAAGACGGTTCTGGGTTGAAAATTTCCTCTCTCTGTTTACACTGGAGACGGAGATGTCATGCCCTGCAGCTAGAAGGCAGAGCTCTGGGTGTATTCTTCCTCGAACATTGTTTGACTAACCAGCAGCTGCGTGATCTGAGTTTTGGTTTGTCCTTCAGAGGTGAGCCAAGGCAGGGCAAGAGAGCATACAGTCTAATTGAAACATTTACAGATGTCAAAACAAACTATTCTAACTGCCAAGAAAGACAAGACAGAGACCAGTTCAGTTCATTTTAATTTACCAACCTTAATACACCTTAACAGCCCGACACAAAGGGCATCTTACCTTCAGTGTGATTGAACCTGCACTCAAGATCATTCTGAGTCTCTACGGATTCAAGGTTTGAGAAACTAAAGGAATATTTTATACATTTTTCAGTGCAAGGAAAAGATATTAAATATTAAATCTTTAGGTAAATAAAGGACATATTTACATCTGAGATGAACCTGGCCCATAGCTTTTCCTTAGGCGCTCCTAGTGTCCACTCATATTCCTCTCCTCCATCTCTTTGGCAGTACCATTGTATGTAGCACAGAAGGTGTGTATGCCTTTGGCCACTGGGCATTCCTACTGCTCACCTCCTATGCAAGAGCAGCCAGCATGGCTGGAAGGCTCCTGTAGAGAGTTTGTTTGTGTAGATGCTGAAATAACACCTTGTATATTACATGCCCTTCCAGCAGGTAAAAATAATATTAATACAATAAATGAACAACAATAATAATATTATATTGTAATAATATTATGACAGTTGTCAATTCTTTGTGTGGATGATATTTGTGCTGTTTCTGCAAAGAACAGGTGCAGGTCCTGTCCATGATCCCTGAAGGGAGCCATGTATCCTGCAGCATTTGAGGCATCTTTGCATGCATTAGTGTGGTAGCAGCACACGACACAGAAACCAGCTCTGCAAAACTGTCAGTGAGCTGCTTTGCCACACCGTTCACACAACCCATTTTAAAGATACAAATGTAGTATTGAGAGTGTCATTTGTCTGCCTTACTAAAAGTGGGGCTAAAAAACCCATAGAGGCTGTAACTGATAAGAGACTGCACTTACAAACTTGACTAGTCAAGCATCAATTTACAGCCGATAATACAAATTTTACAGAGTTCACCAGATTAATAATCTTTGTCTCTCTCAATTTCCGAGTCACCATGTGAATGGAATGGTTAGAGCACTCCCCTGTTTATCCAAGTATCTAAAGTGAAATTAACAGGTTTTCACACACACTAATAAGTGTCAGTTGGGCTGAAGTCCTGATTTCATTGCACGACAATTCTTAAAAGATACCCCACTTACCATGTAAACACAGTATGGCTGTACTGCATGTTCTTTTATTACACTCTGTTGAGGTTTTCTGCTTGTAGCTTTACTTCTTAAAATGTTTGTCATCATATTCAATGACATCACTGAAGAAAAGGCAATTTTTCACCTTGCTTTACTCACACAAGTTTGACTGCCGGATCGTTTAAAGGTCCAAGTGCAAGTAAATCCCCATTTTTTTAAACCCAAAAGTTTCAAAAAACTCTGAGCTTTCCATCATCATCAAATAGCTCCGGTGTGACTCAACTGTGTTTGTTTCAACAAAAGCTCCCGTTCACCCCGACTCCCTGACAGATGCAGTCATTATCAGCAGCTGTCTGCCGGGGCCTGCGCCTCTGCTCCACCTGTCCAAACCACACATTACTCAAAGCCCTGCAATATGTGCAATAGCCTGCATGATTGAATATTAATTTAGATTTGAATGTCAGTGTTATGAGCGAAGCTTCGAAGCTTCTCAAACTATTTTCTGCAGCCCTCAATTCAAGCTGGTGACTTGTTGAACCTCTGGGATGATTGCCTGAGATGACTTCTTTTCTACCATAGACAACTCCAGAATATGCACGGACCTCAAGCATGTCCTCCACCATTGACTTTGATTGAAGTATGATTGTCACCAAACGTACTTTAACAGCACAGAATATTTCTCGGTGGCCTGCTCAGGTAGCTGATGCTCAGTGGAAAAATGGGCCGTAAAAGTCTTGAAAAAATTTGAAACTTAGACAACATGTCGCTCTCCTGCCGGTGCATCATAAAAGTTAACTTTGCATATCATAGTGAACTGCCTCTCAGTTGTCAGCTCAGCCAATAGCATGAAAAACATCTTTGTAGAGGTTTCAAGGCTTTGACTGTGTTTTATAGAGACAATATGTAATAAATTCTCCTTCAGAGAATCTAACAATGTACACAGTGGATGTAGTTGCAAAGCTCCTTATGCAAATAGTGAGGAAAATTCCCCACTTTGATTCATATAATCACTTCCAACCTTTATTTATTAAATAAGTTTAATTTCTGTATGAGTTGAAATGCCTGACTTTCATATTAGACTGGTGCTGTATTTGAATTATTTCTGTTTTAGCATCTCAGTGTGAAAAGCTGTGTTTTAAACACAGAAGTTTCACATGTCATTGTGTCCTCTGCGGATGAATCCTGTCAGCTAACTGCACAGAGTCGTCCGCTCTTCTCTGCTGTGCTACAGGGGTTCGTTTTGGGTAAATCGCCGTGTGCCTGTTTGAAAGGTTAAAGGCTTAGAAAAAATGAATCTGCTGAAATGCCAGCACTCGTCTTGCAGTGCGTGTGTACACAGAGGCCACAGAAGAACCCCCCCCCCCGATACTGAAGTGAATAACAACAGTGATAGCATGGCATATTACTGCCTCACACAAAGCACTGGTAAGCCTTTGTGTGCAGCGGGGCAGGCGGGGAGGAAGCCCAGACTCTCTCTGTAGCTCGCCTGTGAATGTGAGATGCCTCTGTTGTCAGGCGACAGAAACCTCAGTCTGGTTGATTCAGTGGGAAATGATACAATATCTATTCTTGGCCCGGCAGCGGGTCCAGACCGAGGTCTTGTGGCGTGACCAGTGCGTATATTAGCAAGTCAGGGCTCCCTGCAGGAATGCTGCTAACACAGTGTAAATGAACTGCATTCCTCTAAGGAGCATGTGGTATTTTCTTAACCAGGGGGTGATTGTCTTCAGTTATTTCCACATCTGGAGACCACACTGTGGCTGTTCCATGGTATCTAAAGAATAATCTTGTTTTGTTTGGGGCATTCTGTGCAAGATATATAGTGAGACAGTTCCATCAGTCCAAATATAGATGCCAATGGCAAATCAAAGGTTTCATAACAGCACTTGCTTAAAATATGTCCTCTTCATATAGTAGTAGTAGCTAACAGAGCAACATTAGCAAGTAGTAGCGACTAACTGGATTCAACTTCATTATTCAACTATTTTAAGCAGGTCGACATTTCTGCAGCACAAAAAATGTAAATATTTGTATTTCTGTAACTTTCCCAACATCTTTGCTCCTCCTGTGAAATTCTCAGCTGAAACAGTAATAGACAAACAAATAAACAAAATCATGCAACCTGTTGCAGGCAGTTACAAGCCAAAAAGGGGTTGAGAACGAGTTTTGTATTTGACACTTTCAGGCTCGAATGGTTTCAGGTGAGAGACCACATCCACTACTCCAGCTGCACACAGCCCCAATCTGCCCACGACATGAACTTCCTGTGACAACAGGCAACAAAACTGATACTTAGCTTAAGTGTTTCTCCAAGTTCTGGCTTTTTGCTTTTCATGACTATACCAGATTTTGATTTTCTCAGATTTTATGTTTTTGTTTGCAAGTGTCGGCACAGTGTCAGCAAGGAGCACTGGATCCACAGAGTAGAATATGACAGCATGCTGAGTGCGCGGCAGCTGAGACTTGCTTATCATCAAACAAAGGGGGTGTGTGCATCAGGGCCTGAAGGCTCCACGTTCACGCTGTGGCAAATAGTTTGTGGTAATTTGTATATTTGCAAATGGGTTTGGTAGTATTTTGTGTGCAGGTCTTACACGCAATCTGGACTGAAGTGTTGTGGTAAGATCTACTGCAATTCTTCTCTGGCTTCAAAAAATCATTCTAAAAAATGTTATTCATTATTTCCTTAATCACATAACAATCTACTTTCTCCTAACGTTTTCAAAACATGAGAAAATGAGGGAAAAGCAAATCACAATTTTACAGAGGCCAAGATGGAATCTTCTGATTGTTGCATCAATATGACACCTACAATTATTCAGTCACACATCAATCCAAACCAAAAAAAGCTGCAAATGCTCAGAGAAGAAAAACTGACATCCCCAAATTTGTGGCTTTTTTTTCTCATTCTGCCTGGAAATGATGCGGTTCCTGGTGGATGAAAGCAGCACTGATGATAACTAGAAATTTTGAAGGCAACAGTTTAAAACGGTTCGTCAGTTCAGTCAAATTCCTCTGTTTGTTTTCCTGCATCTTGTTGTTATCTGCTCTTTGTTTGGGACCGTACAGAGTGAGGTGAGGACTTAATTACAGCTGTAGACAGACATCATAAGGGAGAATATGGGCTACAATACAACCTCTATAAAAGTGGTCTGTTCTGACCTCTTGGCCACTTGTTTACTGCTGAACTTCCTGTGATGGTAACAGTGAATGTTTTACATGTGGCAGCCCTGCTGAGGACATGGGAATGACTGAGGTGTCTGTCCCAGCAGTGATCTCAGCTATGAGAGCAATTTAGATTGTAAAAACTGACACACATTTTTTTCTGTGAGTCAGCAGCTGCAATCTAGACTAGTGTAGAGGCTTTCAATACCTGATGATGTACTTTCTTTATGTTTGTGTCTTTCTAAAGAAATGTCTCTGCTTTCCCTGTCAGTCATGATAAAGAGCGGACAGATTGCAGCGTCTGCTTCAGACAGTGAGATTATTGCCTGACATTTACCTCTGCTGTCGTTAGAAAGACAGCGTACAGAAGCTACTCGTTATTACTCAAGCACTGTGTAGAGTAACTGTGCTCCAAATCACATTGTTGCTTTGAATTATTCCTGGAATTCCTGCATCTGAATTATAGATTTTATTTTTGTTTGCTTATTTAAAGTACATATATGATTTCTGTCTAAACATATTGCACTGAACTGTATTTATCATGTTTTATTTTACACATTTTGCAATTTTCATTGGAAACAAGTCTTTAAATTTCATCTGACAAACAAGCTTTAAGAGCCCCGCTTGTGTAAAAAATGAAATGGCAAACTGGGAAGTTTGGTTTGGAGAGCTTCATCAAGCAGTCAATTACATGAAAACATCTCGGCCATTAAAACAGTGACAGAAGCTGCTGTTGACTTACTGTGCTGCTGCTGTTGAATCAAGGCTCTCGTGAGCGGCTGCAGTCGTCAGTCCTGCCACACTTCAGCTTATCTCCACAGGCAAATAAAGTCCTGTTGATCTTTTGCTTTTCATCACTTCCCAGCCTGTTGGCATAATGACTCATACGGCTGATTGCACTCAGTTGTTTTAATGAATGACCAATACGATGACATAGAATAGATTTCTGATTTCAAAACATTGAAAAGGTTGTCATCATGTAGATAAAACGATCATTTTATCAGTTAAAATCCAGATGTAAAGGTTAAATGTGAGGGTTCAGCTTAAAGATTAAGGAGCAGCACTGAGATCAGTGCTATGATTTTAAACCTTTATCAGCCAGTGGAGGCTGTGCCTAAATATTTTGATCATCTGAGGAGTCAGAAGAAGCAGAAAAAGAAGAAGCTGAAATTAAGGTACCTTAACATTCAAGGAGGCAGGACAGGAGGAGCAAGCGTGCAAAGTGAAGAAGGATTCAAGTTGTAAGGTCAGTCAGGGTGAAGGCTGGTCTGGTCAGACTTGGAGGGAGTTATGTTTATCCAAATAGAGGATAAAATAAACTTAACCTCAGGGTAGAGCTTTTGACTGGAGACAAGACTTGACCAGTCGACTTGGACTCTCAGTCTGTTGTGAGACTGTACTGACCAGAGACTTGAAGGCAAAAAGCAGAAGAAAGTTAAGCATGGCCCATAAATATTAAATGCTTTATCGCTGGAATTTCCCCTTTTTTGACTATTTCAAACAGTCATGTGTTATTAACAACATAACCAGAATGCATGCACACTTGAGCTGCAGCTGCTGGCACCAGAATAAAGTGCAGAAAAGTTAAAATACTGATGAAAAGAAAAATGCTTGTAATTGCAAAAATACTTTGTCTTTCCACAAGAAGCTGAGTAGCACTGCTCTTATCCTGCATGTGACCAGTTTTCCTCCCTGAAGCTGTGATCAACCTGACACACAAATCATTATTCATTCAATGATTAATCAATGAGGATTATTGTTAGTATGTTTTCACTTGTCTATTGTATTAATAATATGAACTCATTTTCATACCATCCCCCCATTTTAAGGGAGCTTGAGATCGATGTGTTATAAAATACCTTGTGTGTTTTGTTGGAGACGCTTAATACTAATAACTGATCTTCAATGCTGAAAACAGTCAGAGATGACTGTAATTTGCCTGTCACCTTTTGTGTAATGATTCATGCATCTCAAAAACAGGAGTGTGTGTAATCCTCTGAGAGTGATCTCACTTTTGAAGCTGGAATGGAGCTTGTTGACAGCTCAACATGTCTGTGTGTGCATCTGACTAACATGGGCCTTTTGGCCCTTTGTTAGTATCGTTGTTAGGTTAATCTGATATGAGTCTGATGTTCCCTACCTATAAAAACTTATCAATCTGTATCCTTCCCACTCATTAAGTATCTAGGGTCATTGGTTTGGTTGTCAATTCTGTCCCCTTAAAATGATCTGTTAATTAAATATAGTACAGATTAGTTTGTACAATTATCTAAATAGTTGTAGTATTGTTGAACAAATTTAACTACACAAAATAAACAAAAAAAAGCTAAATTTGGCACTGTGGCGCAGTGAATGGCACTGCTGCCTCACAGGAGCAGTTCAAGAGCAGAGCTTTTTGTGTGATGTGTCCTGAAATGTGGAGATCTTCCAGTGAAGTTAAAGATTCAAACAGTTAAAATGATGTTCAGATTGCTTCAGTCGCAGGTTCGACCTCTCCAACACATGCCAAAGGTTTCATGACACAAGCTTTTTTTTTTACAGATAAATCTGTAGTGAAACAGGCTAGATATGTTCATAGTCTGACTGTTGTAAAGCAGAGGATGAAGAAATGGCACAACCATCATTTCCACAATAACAGACCTTTAAAATGCTCTAAGTGGTTCGTCCCCCCTCCTCCAACATTTCTGACTTGCTCCAGAAGACTTTAAGACTGCTCTCATTCAGAGCTCAGTGGAGTTGCTGTTGCAGAGGGGGGATTTTACAGAGCAAATACTAAAAAACTCTCTAGTTAGATATTAGAATCATGTTCCACAGTCACATAATTAAAATTTAAGGCTTCAGTTAGGCTCAACTAAAGACTTTTTCATCCATCAAACACTGTCTGGTTTTTAAGCATCCAAATGTTAATCAAAGTAAATGTTTCCTGTGTGCTGACAGTGCTGGTCC
>JAQNCA010000009.1:7595533-7614285 GCA_029783725.1 Acanthurus tractus
GACTCAGGGGGCGTGGCTCCCAGCGGAGGAGGGAGGTGGGGCAGGTAGAGGGGCGGATGGATTTTTATCTCGGAATTGAAGTCTTAACTCCTGACATTTTGTTGTTTATTGTATTTTCTAAGTTATCAGCGGCCCAACTATAATCAGATCTGGCAATAATGCATTTAGTGTTTTCTCTTTGAATTTTTAGCTTGTGCTTGAAGATGGACATTAATACTAAACTGCTAGATGAAATGTGTCACAGCATGATTCCCAGTCAATTATGTCAGTGTAAATTCTCACATGTATTAAGTTCCAGTTGGTGTTTGCTTCCCCCTCCAAACTCCTGGTCTTTGAAAAGGTGTTTTACACATGTAGAAATGTTTAGCTATGGATGGATATTGGTTGTGATTTGTGTTCTGTACTTATAAAAAGCTGTTCTGTTTCTCCCTTAAGAATTAAACATGACCAACTGAAAAGTCTGACTTAAATTATTTGTACCATAAAACATGTGATAATCTACAGAAAACAACACAGAATAAAACTTTGCAGCGGATGAAATGTGAAGAGGCTACATTTTATTCAGTGCATCTTAAGACAGAGTCACAGCAGAGAATGATTCAGGATTAGCATGACAACACAGCGCAACTCTTGATCTCACTAAATCGGTTCTACTAGCAGCTCATTAAAGTTATTACTTTGAAACATTAAGAACACAGAAAACTGCGCGGATCATCCTTCATAGTTTCACTATTTTCAAAAGTCAAGGAATGTGGCTCATTAAAGTGACAAAAATAAATTAGTTTAAAAAATAAATATTTCCTCTCAACACAAACATTTCTACTGTTAGAAAGGCTTGTACACAGTTTCAACTAGTAGCCCTATTGAATTATACAGACTGGACAACATGGGAGTGCAACTAAAGCCAGACAGACTTTACGGAACCTTACATCACATGTAAAGGCAGTACCATGAATATTATTGCTGCCAGGCCATATTTAACATATGAGATGGACTGGACGAAGGCTAGATGAGTCCTGCTGGAGGACAAGAATCTATGCTGCATTCACATTAGATGAGAAATAACATCAGGTACAAGATTTCTGTTTGAAAAACATTGTTTCTAAGAGTGGAAAGGATAGTTTCAGTTTCTTCAAGTCTGTGCAAGTATAACAATACACTTCCAAGTGCAAATCCCATGTAAAGGAAGGTGCAAAATACACTCATCACACAATAACAGGCTTCAACAGCCTGAACTGAATAACTTAGGCAAACTACAGATTCTTCTCTTTTCGTCATAGTTTAGATTTGGGACTCTGAGGACTGAGAGGAGGAATGATGACAGCAAATAGAGTCTTTCCATGTAAATATGGGCTCATGAGTATTGGATTAAGGGAAGACAGACTTGAAAAAAATCTGACCTTATCCTTTTACTTGGAGTGAAAGACAAATCTCTACTCAAAGACAGGGACAGTGAACATAACACACTTCACAACTGCAATACAAATATGTAAATCCACAACATCTGTGTTTGGGTTGTCTGAGATCTTTGGTACTGGAATGCTTGGTCATGCTAAGATGGAGTAAAGAAAAAGGATGTGCTGCAGACTGAAGTGTTAAACACTCTGTGAAGAAAAGAGATTTTGCATGTTGATTTGGTTTGTATTTGACACTTCTGCTTAGTTTGCTATTTCAAACTACCACGATGCATCCTCATAGGATTAGTTAACAATATAGGAACCTCTAATTAGCTTTCTTTCTGTGAGATGAAAAGATCAATATGATATCTGTGTGTTAAGTACAGAGCTGGAGTCAGGAGGTGGTTGGTGTATTCGAGCATAAAGACGGGAGGCAGAGAAACAGCGAGCTGCCAAAAGGTCAGAATATGAATAACAACAGCTCTAAAGTTTGCTCATTAAAACCTTGCTCGTTTGTTTAAAGCAAACATAAACAGAAAATGAGATTTGCAATTTTAGAATTTAACATGTTAGAAGTATCTATTGACGAACAACAGTCAATGCATCTACCCAGCACTTTAGTAAAGGTTTTGTCTCATGTGTTAGTCTCATGATATTTCCAAACCTGGCAACCTCATTGTGAGTTGAAAGAAATGTTAAGCAAAAAAAGCTGGATCCAGCTTCCACACATCTTCAGTGAGGCTGGCAGGTTTGGTTCATTCATGCCTGCACAGAGAACAACACCAGGACCTGCTCTCACTGGAAACAAAATGACCATTAATGAGCCATTAGGGTGTTGGAAGGCAGTTTTTTACATTCATGTTACCCTGGCCAGCAGCTTCCCCCTGCTCCGACCCCATCTCTGTATGTGACATACAGACTCATGTAACTCTTGCTAAAAAGAGGGCAAACAAGTATTTTTCCCAAAATGTTTAGTTACTTCTCTAGAACTATGTTAACTACTGTGTATAACTGTAAAATCACACAGAAGCAATCAAAGTCATGTTGCTAACCTAAAGTCCTGGTTATTCCCATGTGAAGTGAATGCAGCCTACGAGCAGGAGCAGAGGAGGGTGAGGGGATCGCCAGGGTTTCAGATGTCGTTGGCCGGGGTGCCTTTGCTTTTGCGCCCCGGCAGAGGGAAAGAAGACTTGCTCTGAGGTTGCGTGAGGCGGCTGGTCAGCTGGGTGAAGGGTTCGATGAGGGAGTTGCGTTCGGTGACGCTCACTTCCCACAGCTTCACCTTCTCGCTTCGCGCCCACTGCTGCGCCACCTCCTGGTCCACCTGACGACGCTCCCGCAGGTCCGTCTTGTTCCCAAGCACTACGACTGTCACCTGAGAACAACACAGACACACCTCAACCAAAGCTAATTCATCTTTTATGGAAAAGTACATCATTCACTTTCCTGTGTGATGAAAACAGGCAACTGAAGAGTCAGTTGGGGATCAAATCACCAACTCTGTGATCCACTGACAATCCAATCGGTCCTGGGTAGAATACTAAATAGAAAAATGTCCAATACAAGCATTAGCATGAAATAACTATGTGTTAAATATCTGTTGTTGTGTGTTTGTAAGCGTGTTTTTAATTTGTGATGAAGCCGTGTCGAAGAGACAGAGGTGGCAAATATCTGTTTTTACTGAAAAACAGCCAATAAAAAGTTTCTCTCTTTCTTCTTTCCTTTTAAAAACTAGATAATATGCAAATGTGTCAACAAGTTCTCTGCCTCTTTGCTGCACACACACCCTTGATATTGGGAGTCTACGTGTAAAATAAATGGACCCATACAAATACAAGCAAATGATAACTCATGACATTTGGAACTTTTGCCTTCTTCTATCTCTAGCGTTTCAGTATCCCTTCAAGTCAAAATTCACATTTTTTACACTTTTCACCACCAGAATTTGCAACAAATTCATTTAGTGTACCACAACATTGAAAAAACACTGAAAAACCCACTGAAATGACAGCGATGAGTGTTTTTCAGTGGTTAAACTGGATGTCAAATGTCTTAAAGGAGTATCAGTGGTGTGGGTATGTGCCAGTCTGAAAGGCTGCAGGATGTTTTGCGATGGATTTCTCTGCACAGAGGAGACAACAGCACATACATTATGAATGGTGGCTGAAACATACTTTGAACCTGCCACACCTCTTTTTTATCTCTGGACTTGTCTATTTCCTTCTTCAGGATGTCCACCTTCTTGAAAGACTCCAAGCTGTCGACACTGTAGACAAGCACAAAGCCGTCTGCCACTGAGTAGTAGTGTTTGGGGAGGTCTTGTCCGTCGTGGAGCCCTTTGGTGTCATACAGTCTCAGCTGTTCCTTCACACCGCGGTCGGTCTCCACCGAGGCCACGTACACATCCTCCTGGGTCTCATTGGACTCAGAGCCTGCAAAAAAACAGGCAACATAATCAATTTAGGACAGAGTTTTTTAACTAAACATCGAATAAACTACGAATATTTAGCATTACTTACCTACAGTGTGATTTCCATAAAGCAATTGCTCAAGTATGGCTGTCTTTCCAACTGCTGCCTGGCCACAAACCACAACTTTACAGCCCTTTCCCATTTCGAACCTACAATACGTGAACATACAACGTTACGTACGCTAGTAGTTAACTGGCGTATGCTACACTTGCTATGAAACATTACCCCGGAAAATCGCTTCTCTTACACTGTCCAAAACAACTCTGACCACTAGCGTTGGCTTGTAATGACAGCTCTTTTATGTTAACCTTAGTTAGCCAACGGGCTAACATTACCAAATAGTTTTCCGTCATGTAAAAATACCATTGATAAACAATTTGCACACCATTTTTGTAAGTTGCCGGCACATCCGGCTAAAGACCTTTACCTGTGTCAGGTGGCTATCTGGCTGTCAATCAGGTTTTGAAATGAAGCAGCACAGGCAGAGTGTCCATCCTGCTTTGCAAGCTTTGTCAAGGTTTACTCCGTCAGCGCGCATGCGCGACTGACGCAATTCACTACCACCAACCCAACATGTTTTTATAGTTTACAATCATATAGGATGTTTCAAGTGTACATAACAATTGTGAAGTAAAATTTAATGCATTGTACATGTCAATCATCATGTTGATTCTTCATTTTTTTAATGACTGTTTATTTTGTGTAGTTATGGTAATGATCATATTGACATAACAAAACGGCAGTGAATCAATCAGTCGTATAATATCATACAGACATATGTCAGTGTTATAAAAATTGCAAGAGCCTGGAATGATACGGAAAATTGGTTCCAAAATGCTCCCTTTAGATGTCGAGTATTTTTTCAAGATTTTATTTCATCCCTGGACTGTGATTATATATTTGTAAAATTATCTATTAATCGAATTTTTTGAAAAGTTCGCGAATTTGATTTCTGAATTACAACAAATTAAAGGTTGGATATTAAAAATATATATATGAAGACTACATTTCCCATGAGCACACAAAAAGGAAATACGTCGTTCACGTTTTCATAAGGCATGCTGGGTACGTACGCTCTCTCTTTCCGGCTGGTACGCCATCATGTAAGCGAGTATTTCTATGCTTTTGTACAAAGTGCAATCCATTAAAATCATGGTGTTTGTATTTACATCTGTCTTTTAGACTCGGAACATCGTTTAGTGACTTTATAACAATTTGTAGGACGTCATTATTTTTGACTCACATAGTTAGGAACAGTGATTATTGTCCTGTTATAACGGCGCTGATATACAGCCTATCCGCTAGCCATTGGAACTGCTGGCCATGGTGGCAAGCTGATGTGTAACCATTGTGTCTTGTCATAAGTGTTAAATAACCTCACGTTTCGCGTTTCGATCCATTTGAAACCGGTACATAAAATTTGTTATTTGTGTTGGAGCAAGCAACATCCCGTTGTGATGAGAAGTGATCATTAGCAGCATGGCTAATACTAGCATGCTAGCTCTACTTTAAGTTGATCTGTAGGAAGCATGGACTTGTGTACATTATCTATATTAAAACTTTCACCGCATGCATGAACATTAGACACCTCTTGTCTTATGGCGCCCTTGACGAGTTTTGTGTCTTGTGGAATTGGTTGTAAAGCTTGTAACTAAATCTGAAACAGCGGCTTACACGAAACAGTTGCGTGAAATAGCCTCACTTGGACCACACTGACACAGGATTCAACACCACAGTCACTTCATTTATTCCAAGTTACAGGCTTAAAATGATCTCTGATGTAAAATGCAGTACATTTACATGTTAAACTGAGTTAGGGTTTAGTTAAGCGTGTTGCTGATGTTATGCTTTGAAAGAACTTAAAAGCTTGTAAAGGACAAATGTCTTTGATTCTTCTCTCTAAAATGTTTGATGTGATCATTTTCATACTGTCATGTTGTATTACAATGAACCTCAGATGTTGGCTGCATGATTTCAGCATTCATCCTGTATAGTGTGTTCTATAAATTGCATCTTGTCAAACCATATAAGCTGTGAATTTACGTAAAAGGTACTAAATTTGAAATTGATGTTCATTCTCTCAGATAAGTCAACATGGGAGCATATAGGTATATGCAGGAGTTATGGCGCAAGAAGCAGTCCGATGTGATGCGCTTCCTGCTCCGTGTCCGTTGCTGGCAGTACCGTCAGCTGTCCAACCTCCATCGTGCTCCTAGACCCACCAGACCCGACAAGGCCCGTAGGCTGGGCTACAAGGCCAAGCAGGGTAAGTGCTGAGCCCAGTTACACTTGTGCATGTGTGATCTGTCATTATCTCTGCCACCCTGCCAATCATGCGGTTTGATTCTGACAGGTTACGTTGTCTACCGTGTCCGTGTGCGCCGTGGAGGTCGTAAACGCCCTGTGCCCAAAGGTGCCACCTATGGCAAGCCAGTGCACCATGGCGTCAACCAGATCAAGTTTGCCCGCAGTTTGCAGTCCACCGCTGAGGTAAGTTCCCTAAGTTTACTAATTAAATTGCAACTAATAGGTCTTAAAACAGGGGTTATTTTGGCTGCTCTAAGGATGCTACAGATGAATTTTGGATGCAGTGGCTGTTGCACCATAAATGGATCTGTACCTTTTCTTATTGTATCTCTCATAGTGAACTGGAAATAAGGAATGCTGAAGGTGGCATCCCTATTAAAACGCAACGTTACAGTGTGTAAAGGTCCTAAAACTTAAAACATCACTCTACAGTACAGTCCGCCTCTGTTAGCCATCTGCAACCCTGTCTGATTTGAACACTGTATTTCTCACATTTCACTGTTTTGTGATTTCTATTCTGACATGTTATCTTTTGTTGCTGTACCATGTAGGGACCAGACCCTTTGCTTGGTTTTGTTCAGAAGCGCATACAACTGTTTTGACTCATAATTTTTTATCTTAATTGTAAACTTTAAACCAGTTGAAGGATTCCAGCAAAGTTAAAATACATTTTGACTGGAGGAGCAGATCAGATGTAAATGATACAATGAATGTCATTTAGCTGCTTAAATTTCAGGATTCTGGTAATGTTACTGCTGGCTCACTGTTATACTGCTGTGATTACTAGAACACTGGAATAAAGCAGATCCATTATCAGTTTTTTTTAGTAACAACCAAAAAAAGACTAATTGATCATCTAATAGAAAATTGTGTACTGATTTTGACAGAAATGGACACATTCAAAGTCCTTAAATGCACTTCCTTGCTTAAGCTTCTCTTCTTTGAAGATTTTCTGCTTTCTTTGACATACAAGAGAAGAGTTTGATTTTGATTCAAAAGTTCCTGTTCAGGACTGATGATCAGACAAAACAAGGAATTTAAGGTCTTCATGAGCTCCTCGAAATAGTTTAAATTTTATTTATAACAATAGGGTAGTTGTCAAATGGTGCTTCTACTAGTTATCATAGTATGTATTAAAACCTTAAATATCTCCTTTTCCTACAAGTTTAAATGTCTAACAAAACAGATATTCAGCATATTCTACCCAGTTAAGAATTATCTAATAGTTGACACTTTGCGCACCAACGCAGGTCTAACTATCTTAATGACTTTCTTGCACTTGTTTTGATGAGGGGTATTGTGCACACTGGCTCACAAACTGATGCTTAAACCATAGTTATTTTGACACTGGTGCAAGAGATGCTCATGGGAAAACTTGGGAATTTGGTGTGCCTTCAACAGGAATACCACATTCACAACCTGCAGTGTGTTACTGGAAAAAAAAGTTTTTCTTGCCTTATTGTTCAGGCCATCAAAGAAAACATGGCAACTGCAGCACACTAATTCATGTTTTCAAAGTTACAAGACCCTGGGATTATTATGAAGCAGTTATGTCCTCCAGTACACTATTTAGGTTTTTTTTAAGTTTTTGTATTGATAAGATTTGAGCCCTTCATCTGTTCTTCTTCTACTACAGCTGCATGTTGTTGTTTGTATACTTGTGCTTATTTGGGAATGTTTTTTACTCAGCAGAAGAGCCTTGAAAAACACACTGCATTCAAATGAATTTGAAGCTGACTGCTAAATATCACTATGCAGTTTCCACTTAAGTGGTGCCACTGTTGATGGGTTTTCTGGATGGAGAGGATCAGATTTTTTGTGCCTCTTTTCTGCCACTTGGAGCCGCCAAAGTGCAAAATTGCTTTTGCAGTTAGAGATGGTGCTTTATAGCCCTGTGATTGTTTGAGATGAATTGCTGAGCAAATACACAGATGGATTTTAACTACTAATTTTTATTTGTAGGAGCGTGCTGGTCGTCACTGTGGAGCCCTGAGAGTGCTGAACTCCTACTGGGTGGGTGAGGACTCTACCTTCAAGTTCTTCGAGGTGATCCTGGTTGACCCCTTCCACAAGGCCGTCAGACGCAACCCAGACACCCAATGGATCACAAAGGCTGTGCACAAGCACAGAGAGATGCGTGGCCTGACATCTGCAGGAAAGAAGAGCCGTGGCCTGGGCAAGGGCCACAAGTTCCACCTGACCATCGGAGGCTCTCGCCGTGCAGCCTGGAAGAGGCGCAACACCCTGCAGCTGCACCGCTATCGTTAAAGCACGCCACATGTCTGTACATTAAACAAATAAAATCCCTTTTTATGGTGACAGTCCTGTCTGGTTTATTCATTTATTGGAGTATTTACATTTGAAAACGAAGTGGCTCTCCCTTGGTTTTTGGCAGCTCATACTTGCACTGTAAATACATCCCTTATTTAACCCATGGCAAAGGATAGTCAATCACCTGATTTCAGATTACACTTGCACATACACAAGTGATGTCACTTTTAATTGATTAGATCCTTAATTACTCTGCCATAACTCATTTATCTATTACAACCGCAATGGTAGGACATACCTTTACCATTTTTTTAATGAGTTTATAAAAATGTAGGAAAGTTTCAATTTATTTAGACCTGACCATGAGATCAAAATGGTCCCAAGCAGTAAATATAAATGATGAGCTGTCAACACTGCTGGGCATGGTGAGCGTGAAGGCACATGCACACAATTTCTTTGTACTGTAATTTAACATTTCACCCCAGAGAGCTGGGCTTTTCTTATTTTAATTGTGAAAGCAGCATTCAGAATGAGACCAGTACATAGTTACAGTTTCTTAAAACTCATTAAATTGCATCTAAAAATCTAAACCTGCCAAACATCTTTATTTTTTTAAGCTATCTTAAGTATACATGTGCATCAATTAAATCAATTTCAGGGTGAAATTATAGCTTAACTCCCTGTAGTCATTAACCTTCTGAAGTCTTTCATGTGGCAATTGATGTGTCCAGACCAAGGATCCAGCCTGAAGTGAAGACTGAAAATAGCGAATGGTTTTATGTGTATTTATATGTGAAAATGAAAGTTAACCACACAACATCTATGGGTCTAATGAGAAACATGCTCTTAACAGAGAATTTGTATGGAGGAGTACAGAGGAGCAACTAAAAGAGAGCTTTGTCACAAGACAGAATGAAAATCTCCTGAGGCTGATAAGCAACCGAACCCACGAGCTCCTGCTGGACAACAATTAAACAAATATGGATGTTTCTGTGGAGGAGCTGCAATTCTTAAACTTAGATGCATCACATATCCATTCAGCCTGGCAGCATGGAAGTGTTTTTGCAAAAAATTGATATGTTACAGTTAAATTGATCATTGAACTCTTAAATCTAAATTTACATTCCCCAAATTATTTTTTATCCTGTTATATGTTTGTCTGGAATTTTGTTAGATGAATTCCAAAAATTTGTAGTAACATTGTAAGAAACATTGACCCTTGGCCATCATCAAAATTTAATCACAACATCCCAAGGTCTAAATAGTTGTTGGTGCCAAATATTACCAAATGTTCTGAAGGCATTCCTGAGATACTAAGTTTACTGAAATGAGAAAGATGGACAAAAATGCCCTCCTTGGCCTGAGGGGTCCTTTGGTTTTACCTCAGTCAGTGTAGCAAGTCATACCCGGGCATTTTATCACAGTGAATGCTAGACTTTTCTAAGTTTTGATTTAATGTAAATACATGAAGTCAATTAATATACGATGCCAAATAGCTGTGCAATAAACTTTCATTCTAACTACTTTCAATTTTGAATTATCCCAAAGCACACGGGAGGAGAGTGCTGTCCAAATCTTTAACCCTAAGTGCAAATATATCACTGTAGCATCACAAGTGCTGTGTTTTTGAAATGCTGGTGAAAAGGTCAGACAAGGACTCAACTCTGAAACTGCCACACTGACTACAACTACACTCACATTCAGACAGCCATACCCCTCACATGAGTCCTCATGGCTCAAAACCACAGTGATTATAATGATTTCCTTGTCTACAGACTGATCCCTCTCCAGTCATCCTGCAACAATTTGACCACAAAGAAATATCATCTAGACCCCTGTTGTTTTTATTAACTACTGACCTATAATTTAACCTGAAGTCATGTCAGGGTTTTTGATGGCAGCCTGCAAACATGAACTCATGGACAGCACAGAGACACTGTTCTTTCAACTTCATGCTGCAGAAAAAAGGGACTTCTAGACCTTACACTGATTCTCGTATTGTTTGTGCTAAACTGTGTGAGTTTATGTATCGTGTGGGAAAAATGTAATTCTAGAAGTGCTCGGGTGCTTGAGACTCACCTTTGTGCCTGTAGGGCTGCATTCAGCTCTGTAAATGTGAAGATAAGGCTGGTGGTTTTATATGTCCTGCTCACTGTCAGAAATCCTCCATAAGACCAAAGCTAAAGAGCTCTTCCCATCAAGGATATCTTAATGTACATTTTGAAGTATTACTGGAGAAAGTTACAGTAAATGAAAAAAAAAGTTTGTACTGAATCCTAAGATCAATTTAGCCTTTTTTAAAAAGAAGATAATGTGAGATAGAAATACTTTTTTAAAGTTTTTATGTACCAAATGTTTGACTTGCATGACAAATCAGCCGTTTCTGCTCTGACGGATGAAGAGGAAGCAGGTATTTGCACTGATATTTCTTGGTCTCATTCATGAAAAGAAAAACATCACATTCAGCTGTTTCTGGTTGGTGACGTCTACATTTTTAATGGGTTTGTTCCAGCCATGCATACCACCACCTCTGATGCAACTGTGTTTTGCCAGCCCTGTTTACTCGCTCCTGTTTTCCAAATGCACCTGATCAGCATTTTAATTTTTTTCTTCTGTGCGACATTTTAAACGTTCACTTGAAACTTGCCTGACATTTTAATGGAAACATGTCTGATGTATTAGCCTTCATCTCTTCATTAATTCTGACCTTCCATCTGTGTTGGTGGTTCTGAAAGTGAGACAATGGCCTCCTCTGTGATTGACAAGGTCGCCGTTGTCCCTACCGATCCCCACTCAATGCACACCATTTAAATTTGTGTCTAACTTGAGCTTGTTTTGACGTCACACTGACTTTAGCAGAACTCTGGGAGGACACCAGAGCAACCAGAGGGAACAGTCATGCAGAAACCACGAAAACTTCACAAAGAAAAGCCGAGGTCAAACCCTCCCTGCTGTAAACATCATGACAGCTGTGTCAAAGCTGGACTTTTATCATTTAAACTAATAAAGAAAATGTTATTAAGTTGGAACAAGTGAAAGAGTTTTCTTAGTGTCTGTAGTAACAAAGAGCAGTTTTACATTTTAAAAGCCAAAGAGATCTTGCAATTAATCGTGCCACAGTTTCATCTGATATCTAAAGATGTTTGGTAAGCTTGAAGGTCATAAACTCTCACATTAATAATGTCCTATGTTGTTCTCTTTCATGTTCATAAGGTCTCCCTTTTATATTTAAAAGGTTTTCAGGATGCACCTACATAGGAACAGGAAGTAAAAAAATCAATAAGTATTGATGTGTTTTGTACCCAGGTCGGCATTGAGGCAGCTTGTTCTGAAAGAGAATGAGTAATGCAGCCGTTTCTGTCCTTACTTCCTCTGATCAGGTTGACACTTATAAATCTCAGCTTCATAATCACTTAAATTATGGGGGAGCTTCTTTTATCTTTGCTGACTACATTTCTCTTATTAAAATCTGATTGTATGTGTATTCTTATGGGTTAAAAATGATATAAATGGAAATCAAGCAGTGGTGTAGCAGGAAGAACATGGTGAGCATAGCAGAGGGCTGCTTTCCAAACCAGCAGGGGATTTGGTTACTGTGCACATTTCTGATTGCTTGCATACATTGTTGTCCTGACACAGCACAATAACCCTTTCAAGCATAATAAGAAATACGCTTTAAAAAAGTGTTTTTTTTCCTTTTACGTCATTGATTTCTTTCCTGGAAGAAGAAGAGGTTTGGTGTTGATCTGTGGCAAAACAAAAGCATTAAAAGCTTCTTGTATCTTGTATGTGAGAAGAACAATTTTCTCCTCCTCAGTGTTAAGACCTTTAAGATACAGTGCCTTATCACCACTCAGGTGATCGCTGTCAGGATGCCAGGACAGACCTTTGACAACTACTGTACAGTGAAGTATTCTGTTGTTGGAGTCTGGCCTGTATTACTGAGCATTCACTGCATTGTTTTCACTGTCAATTTAACAGTTACTGTTTGTTTGATATGATGAGTTTATTGTAGCCTAAATCAAACAAGAGCTGCGTTTCTCCTGATCGGTGAAGTATCACTGGGAGCCATGATCTCTTTCTCAGTAACGCCCTGTGCACACTGACAGAACAACCACAGTCTGATCTGTTGGCCATGAGATGTGAAACTTTATTCTTAGATGCAGACATACTCGCAGGCACACAGGCTACATTTATCTTGTAATTCATATTCAAAAATGACTGCAGTTGCGTGCATTTTTAATTTAGTGTCCAAATAATGACTTTTGCAAAAGCTTCTTCACATCAAGTAACTCAGAGACTTACACTACCAGAGGAGCAGAGGACAGACCAGAAGTTCAGAATGAGAATAAGCCACAAACGCAGACTGAACTGCACAAGTGAAATCAACCCTTCGGTGCAGAACATAATACACTTCTCAATTTGTTGCTTCTCAAAAAGCCCTCATTGTCTTTTACGATGATGGCTTTTCACAGAGCGAACAAAGCAGCAGAGAGGCTGCTCTGCACCGCCTGAGGCTTTAACAATAGGAACTCAGTGCAGCTCTCCGCCTCTTAATCATTTTTTTCAGTTTCATACAGGCAGAAGACTTAATGACTGGATTCATTAAATAATTCATTTAGCTTAAAATAAGTGGTTTATTTTTTTTTTTTTTGGAATCCAAAATATTAATAAAAGAAAAGTATAAAGATGCACAGATAGCTGTCTTTAATAACCATGACCCTGTCCTCCGAATCTGAACTGAATCAAATAGTGTGGTGCCTGGAGAGTTCCACCCCTACTGGCTACTTGAGAGAAATATGACAGCCTGGTAAGCGACTGCCACAGACAAGGCTGGAAGGCGTGGTGCATGCCTGTGCAGGCCAGGCCTCTGCAGAGCATACACTGCACTCGGCATCACAGGTGAGAGGAGGAGGAGAGCCATCTACACCAGCACAGAGGCGGCAGAGAAGGCCTCTAGATGGCTCTGGATCAAGAGGGCGGATCCGTGGTCAACTGCAGCTAGGGCACAAGCTGAGACCTGATCAACCTCAGCTGGGTCGCCTGAGTGAGGGTGTCTGATGTTCCAAAGACCCAAAACACCGGATGATCTCAGGATACATCACTGATGATGTGCCCAAGCTTGCATCAGAAATGTTTCACTTGAAAAAAAAAAAAAGGCCACCACCGCCCCATAAGGCACTCTGAATACTGTCACTTGTTGATCATATTCTGTTGGTGAGAAGGTAAAACAAGGTCACCTTTGTGGTTATGATTTCGAAGCAACGGTCTCCCTAAAATAGCACACTCAGCTAAAGAAGTAGAACAAGCACAGATGTTCTGCACAGATGTTCCGCTTCATCTGTTCTGCTTAAAGTTGCACTTAAAACCACAAAGGCAACAACCAGAGAGCTTGACTTCAACATGCACATGTTCTGTGGCCGCTCATTTTCACAAATCAGTGATCTTTCATTTAAAGTATCAACATACTCTGTTAATATAAGGGAACATGTGTAGATTTGCTTTGTGTTGCACTGATGTAAAACCGCACTGAGGTGGGGTTCAGTTACTGATTTACAACAGGGAACAGCCAGTAACTGCTCTCTCGCGCCTTCTCATATTGTTTCAAGGAATCGTATATAATATGACATTGGTTTAATGGTTATAAACAATGCCAACCACTCCGTTCAGCTGGATAGAAGTCTCCAGGACTGAAACTGAAAGACAAAAATATACACACTTGTAACCGTCTCCTTTCGTCAGACTTATGAAGCTGTGCATATGATTGTCTGTGTTTTAAAAGATCATTGTGGAACTGTGTAAATATCCGCTCCCACAGCTGACCGCAGATAATCGTAGACATGCCATAAAGCTGTGCTAGTACAGCTGTATGGTGCCCATATCATCACTTTATTGTATCCATCTGCAAACCATTATTGGCAGTATTACCTTATTTACCACCATGACAAATCTGTCAGGTAACTATTTAGTGTATAGCACATATATCCAAACAACTTGCATTATGATTCTGTGATGGCATGTTACAGTTTATTAAGTATACTACAAAAAGAAGAACCACAAATTTATTAGGTTTAATGATTAGTTCCACAGTTCTCATTATTTTCAATCTCCACATCACATCATCGTGTGATCGCCATAGAAAACCATGTGTTTGCATGATTTTAATTTCAGGTGCACACGTTCCTTTTACGCTGCTTTTATGTTTGTAAAAATGCACAGGAAACTAAGTCTGCATGTTTTAATAAATATAACATTGATTACCAAAAAGTTGGAACACCGTGTGAAACATATAACAACAAAATCCAATTACTTGTAAACACACTGTTTTTACTGATAAAAGTGTTTTAGCCTAAGTAGTGATAGCGGTTTTACTAATTTATCTTACATTTTCTTCTAGCACAAGTATCAAAAGATATTCAGCCTCTCTGTCCTAAAATATTTACCAATCATTAACAATGACTGAGGAACAACTTAAAAAAAGGCTTTGTTTCCAAATCCAAGTAGAATTTCAGTGACGTAAAGGATCAGGAAGATAGCATCAGCAAACTCTTGTGTGTTTATTTTGTCTCCATAAATCATGTACATTAAACTTAGATTCCCTCCATATTTTACACTCAGTCATTTACAGCCCACCTGCAGCGGCTCCATGCCTCACAGATGCGAACTCTGCTTTACACAACCATGTTTTACAAGGTGGTGAAACTCACTCCATCCTCGCTTGTAAAAAACTGAGCCTATCAAGATCCTTGATGTATACCTTGTACTCCAGCCTACACCACCTTTTACATTTTGTGTCAGACTTAACAGGAAATCTGTTGGATTCTGGCAGAATGGTGTGACAGTGTTGTTTTTTAATGTGGGGATTTTGTTACACACAGATTGTGGTTCTGCAGACAAAATGTCAAAATGATGAATGAATATTTCATTTTAATTTTCGGGTGCTATTACTCTCGTTGCAATGTCTTAATTAATTTGCTCTCTAACAGGACAACGGGACTCTGAGGGACTAAAGAATCAGAGTATCTTACTTTGATATGTGAACACTGATTTGATTCACTGGCTAATGGTGAAAACATATTCAGTGCCTTGCTAAAATTGTGTTTCCCTGATCTACAGAGAGGGTCAGATGAGAACATGGAAGGGCGGAGTGACAATGGTCATCTCTCACGTTACTCCCTCTCTATTGTCTCTCCTCACATTAGTCTGTGGGGCAGCAGTAACCCCTGACCTTCTCTATTAAAACCCCTCCAAAAGAGAAAGTGGAGACTGGGATGGTACAGCGTGGGATTGCTTACTTCTAAAAGCTTCCATTGTGGCCAGTGAGGAAACCTTAGCTGGGATGGAGAGCCTTGGGAAATGCTTGGTGTGACATCTTTGTGTGGAGCTTTGGTCATCCTGCCTGCTGTTTGCAGACGGAAAGCGGGGAAGCTTTTCCGTGTCATGTTAACCCTGTAAGAATTTAGTGTGGGGGGGAGAACGGCTCGAAAGCCATGTGACCTTGTGCCTCAGAACAAGATTATCTAGTGAGATTTGTATCTTATTCAAACAGGACTGGCTACCAAACACTGCTGTTTTTGAAGTTATCTTACATGAAACAAGTTGTTGAAACTATCAAAACATTAATTACCGTGCATTACGTAGACAGTGAGCTTTAAGAAAATGACTGTTGTCCTTTAGGTCTTAAAGGGATGAATTTTTCACTGACTTAAGCTTAAATGTAAACTTTAAATGAGCTTATGGAGCTCTACATGATGTTTGTTTTTAACCTTTTAGATAGAAACATTAGAAAATTGCACTTATCTTTATTTTTTTATGTTGCAGATAGATAAATGAATAGATATAATGTGATAGATATC
The DNA here is from genome assembly GCA_029783725.1 of Acanthurus tractus. Taxonomy (NCBI): domain Eukaryota; kingdom Metazoa; phylum Chordata; class Actinopteri; order Acanthuriformes; family Acanthuridae; genus Acanthurus; species Acanthurus tractus. The sequence continues at coordinate 7,611,836 of JAQNCA010000009.1, forward strand.
AACTCTACAGTTCCCCTCAGCTCTTTGTAACCTCTTTCAGGTCTTTGTATTGGTTTTCCAGGCCAAAATTCCACTCTCATTAACCTCAATTCCAGCAGTGACAGAGAGCAACTAAAATAGGGCTGGAAAGAGGGTGAATATTGGACGAAGGTACGTTTAGACAGAAAGTGAAGTGAATCTACTTTGCAGAATTTGAAACAGGCAAATGTGTCACAATTATTGCCAGTTTCAAAAGATTCTAGGTTCAATTTGTGGGATTTAAGGAGATCTATTTTCAGAATATAAGAAATAGAATTTAAAGAGATGTTCATAATTGTGATTTTGTTAGTGTATAATCACTTGAAAATAAGAATGAACAAACAGAACACTGGCCCCTTCATGTCATGTCGGTTCTCTTGCTGAGAGGAGGGAGGGTGGGTGGAGGGATACCAGACACAATCTGTAACTTCAACACTATCTATGTGCCACTAAAGCTTACCTTTCCTCCAATGCTAGAGTTGTGATTACTTTATATTGTAAATAAATAACTGATAATCGACTTATTGCTTCAGCTCTAATCTATTGAGTCTATTTACAATTGCACCAATTTGAAAATTCACCTAATGTTTTATCTGTAATCCCCTCTAAGGTCCAGTGTGCAGAATTAGAGCCATTTAAGCATACAACCAAAACAATGAGCAAACAGAAGCTAAAAGCCTTTCCTCCAATAACTGATGGAGCTGTGGGTGATAGTTCTTTTAAATGATGTACTCAGAGGGGGGGCAAGAGGGGCAAATGCTGGTGCCCCACAGCATACAGCTGATGCCCTTTATTAAACCCCTAAGCTTGAGTACACCACTGCCTCTCATAACTGGATTATTCACAGGGCAAGCCTGTGTTAACTCCAGTGTTAAGACTTAACATTTACAATTAAATGATCTCAAATAATATCAAAATTATTAGGTCTCGGTCAGAGTTATGACCTCGGTATCCCGTGTCAGGAACCTGGCTACAGCCGAGAGAGAGAGAGAGAGAGAGAGAGAGAGAGAGAGAGAGAGCGAGAGGAGAAGTAACGCAGTAACAAAAGCTGCGTTTGCAGTGTAAGTGATACAAAGCGCAAACTTTCTGTTTTAAGATACCTGCCGAACATTATGTCAGACGTTTAGCTTTGCCTTCATTTCATTAAAACTACAAAAACGACTAGGCATTTACACCAAACTACAACATGTATCACAGTTATGCAAAGCACGTTGCACGGTACCGTCTTTTTCGGACACGGGATGAACTCGCCAAGTGTTTTTTGTTCACTTTGATTGGTGAAAGTATGTCAGTGGGTTACATTGACACCGGCGCAGGGCTGCAGGGAGGCGGAGCCGACGAAGTGGGTCACATGGTTGCACACTGCTCGCGACTCGAAACAGCCTTTGCTGAAGCAGTCCTCTAAACCACTGGCGTTGCGTCTTCATCGCAGCTCTTCCCTGTTCGCTCTCTGAATGGACTATGGCGTATTTCTAAGTGTATCTCAGTAACACTGAATATAGCTAGGGTGTTTCTTTTTCCTCGTTTGACAAGAAGAATTTACCACCACCTTCGAGGACGGAAAGCTGCCTCTTTTTTGCGTCGTTGAAAACGTCCTCTGAAAACTTAATGCTTTGGTTTGATATGAGATTTTTTTTTCTTTCCGTGTAACAGTATCTTCGCCTGTCACTGACAACCGACAGTAGTTTATTGGGTCTGTACCGGGTTTAAGGGGTCATTAACGTAAATGTTGTAGCTTGACAGTCAGTTTCTAGAACAGCAGCAATCAGCGACTTTCCAGTTGCTGAACATTAAAACAGAAACACGGCTTCAGCACTGAGGTAGCAGAGGAGGAAAGCCCCCATAATCTTTGGATATGGAGTCTACTAAAGCTGGTAAGTGAGCTTTGGCTTTTATTTGAATGACAGTATCTTTAGTTCGTTGCAATAAGCTAAATACTGGGGTCACATCCAGCCATTAGACAGTGCAATTAGGTTTTGTGAAAGTAGCACGATTGGCGTTAGGACTTTAACTTTCATGTCTTACATATTGAATAATCTCTACATTCTGTCAAAGTGCTTTAAATGTTAACGTTTGTCATGTGAACCAGTGTATTTGAATTAAAGTGGGTTATAAGGACCAGAAGGCTGTTGTTATTACCGAAGTAAATGGCTTCGGCAGTACTGCAGTCGTCTCCTCTCACATGGACCCATCAGCCTAGCCATGTGCACCTGTGTTTACGCTCCCCGTGCGTAGCCGCTCATTGGCCGAGTGGCGCAGTGACGTAGGCATTGCATAATTCCTCCAATCAAGCTGGTGTGGGGTCTGGCCGCTGATACACGTGAGGCATCTCACAGCAGCTCGCGGTGACCCAGTTTTCCCGGGAAGTAACTTGCCTGCTCAACGTGGGGGCGTGTTGAAAAAAACGCCTAAAGTTATGGTGCATTCAGGGC
>JAQNCA010000009.1:7624329-7645793 GCA_029783725.1 Acanthurus tractus
AAGGTATAATGTGAAAATTTGGCTAGCAGCAGTGCTATGGGACAATGTTTTACGACTGAGTCCCCTGTCTGACTGTGCAGGAAGACACAAATGCAGACAGCATAATCCACACATTCTACACATGGCTGCTAAAGGTACATACAACAACCATATGTCTCACTCAGGACCTTTGCATGTCGCACTGGTAGCCTACATATACATGCTGTTGGATACAATTATATTATTCAATTCAGATGTGTGATAGTTTTAGATGTTTTTACATAATTTAAGGAATTTATACCAAGAATTATGTCAAATTATGATGTGGTATTCTGGTATTCTATTTTTATATTAAATAAAATACAGTTTAGGTTAAATATATTTCCCTGAATAATTTAGATGGTAAAAAAATCACAGTTGAGATAAAATCAAACCTTCCGGTCTTCCAAATATTGCTGAATGTAATGTAACTGGGCCTGACATGCATAATACAGTTTAGCACAGGACTGGTCAACTCTCTGCCATTGTACATGCATTATTTTTATTGAATGTGTTAACTGAACCTTATAAATAAAACAGTTTGTAGTTAGTGTAGTTTCAATGCTTTTACACGTAAAGGACTAGAGGTAAAACCAGAATCTTGCATTTTACTAACTAACCTCTCTTTTGACAAAAGTAGCAGCCATGTTGGCTTTAAAAAAGAAATCCTAACCTTTCCCCTCAAGCTATGTAATATCAGCAGCCATTTTTAATTCTCCATTTTGTTTGTAGTTTTCTTGGCCTCAGCCATGACACCATTTAGGATCAGGCATTTTGTCTGCTTTGCTTTTAAATACAGAAGAGTTTGCTGGTTTTAATGTTGTGAGACTTAAATAGTGAATTTATGGTTGTGTAGGGTGGTGCTCTGAATTTGAAGCAGCACTATGTAACTACTTGCCTTAAACTAACATCTTACAAATAGTTTTCACCACACATAGACCTGAAATAGGGTGAATGGCGTCTCCTCATTAGTCACTTTGTAACTCTATTACCCATTACTCTGCTACTTCAAGAAGTGGGTTGGAAACCACTTTTGACACATACACACTTCACTTTAGCTGCTTGTTAGCTCTGCTAGCAGTTAAGCTAGCTTATTAACATAGTATTTGGAGAATCTTGTTTGGAGGGAGCTGGGAGTAGAAAAGGAGAGTGACTGTGCAGAAGATGAGTGAATCTGGGACAGCTGGACAATTGTTGGCAAAAACTTCACAAAAGGTTGTCGGAACATTAGGCCATTTTAGCTGGTTTGCTGAGTTGCGTGTCCTGTGTTGTTGCACATGTTTGTCTGTTTTAGCAAAGTTGTTGAAACTCCTAATTTTGATAATCAGCTGAGTCAGCCCGTTTTGACAGTCTTAGCAGGTGAATGTTACAGCCAGGTGTTTAGCGGCACACTGTCTCTGGTTCAGGTTAAGTTAGCTTTGCAATACAACTAAAACAACTGCAACAGAAACCTGGGATTTGTTTTTGACAGAGGTCTCGTCAGAAACTGTTGGGGTGCACAGCTTACCAATTGCTGCATAATAAGGTTTGATAAAAATGAAATCATATTACAAAGTGTTGATATTGATTATTCCTGATAACTAAAATAGACACAAGCTATTAAAACAATATCCCCTTGATAAGATCTGGAAGAGTTTTCTTATCTTTCCTTGAAAAGGCGAAAACCCTGTAAGCATCTAGCTCCTGAGTACTAATAATCAAGGTTTTTTCATTTTGTACACTGGTTTATTTATTTACTTCCTTTTTGTTGGTCCATCTTTGAGTCTTGTATTGACAAAAATTAAGAAGGAAGAAGGTCCTTTGTCTGCTGCTTTGTACCCCAATTGTTGCGGTTATTTTATTATCTTTATATTTATTTTTTGTTCTTTCTGTTGTCTTTGTTGTACCTTCCATGTTAAATGTTCTGATGTTATTGTGTATGAATGTAAATAATAATATAGTACTCAGTAAATATATTTGTTGAAAAAAAATTAAAAAAAATATCATGTTGAAAATATGACTCATAAGAACAAAAAAAAACAATATCCCCAACTGAAATAAAGTAAAAAATAACAACTAGATTAATGAAGAACAAAATTGAATATGTAATTATAGAAAAAACCCTCACTGATTGTCTGTTGTGCTGTTCTGTCAATCATATGTAATTAAAAGACAAAGGTAAGAATGTTCACTGAATATTAAATTCAAACAAAAGAACAAAACCAAATTCTCTCAAAACCATCTTTATTCTCAAGCGCCAATTCAAATTAGCTGCATTCATCATCGGTCATGAGCATTAAAATCAGTTCTTTATGAGGTCCTTCAAAATGTCCATAGCTGAACAATGGACTACTGGACCATGTTTCCAGTAAAACGCAGAGTGCAAGACAGCATTTTATCTTATCATTTGTTTTGCTGCCACAGATTCAGTCCTACACCTACACACACACATTATCTGCCTTTGTCTCTGTGACGGTTTTCCAGTATGTGTTGAACAGATGAGTTAAACAAGAAGACACTCAAACACACAAGGAGAGAAATCTGTGTTGACGGTGGATGACTTTTTTCTCTGATGCCGGTTACACGTTGACCAAGAAGTTGTCCTTAAATGTGTTCATGTGTAGCTTTGCTCTTTTGTATTGACAGTGAAGTCCAGCTACAGTAACAATTTTTATTTTTTTTGATTCAAAGAACTACAATTCAAGTGTTTGTCATGATTCACAATGACTTGCTCATTGTTCTTTTTTTCAGAGATGTGGAAACGGATTTGAGAGCAAGATACTGTATTTTTTTCTTTATGCAATGCAAAAGTCATGTTCATACTGTTCATACTATTATGCTAACAACATCTGTAAAAAAAAATCTGCAGTCTGAAAATATACATCCTTTTTTCCTTTGTACTTTAAAATAGCTTTTCTATGGTGCAACTTTTGTTATTGGTTTGTAACTGAGCAACCTTAAGAGGAACAAGTCATGGGAGAAATAACGGCGCACTGACACCTTTACGAACAGTAAACATTTTCTGAACCCCCATTCGTCATTGACTATGTTTACATGCACCAACAGCTCTGTGCATCTGATAATTCAAGTCACAATGGGTATGGTGTGTGATGTCAGAGACCAACAAATGACCATTGACATTATAACCTACAAAAAACACTAATATTTGTATCATAGACTACAAAAGGTTTGTAATACATATTCAGTTTTGTAATTTGAGGTGATTTGATTTAAAACTAAACAAATTTGTATTTTTTAATGATTTATCAAATGTCAATATGTAATGAAGGGGTCATTTGTAGCAAAAAAGCATTTTAGTTTAATTCTACTCCGTTGTGGTTTTTATGGCCAACAATTATACTTGTTTGGATTCTGTATGAACACCCCCATTGACTCCTTTAACAGACAGCTTACAGCATAAAGCTCAGATAAATCAACTTTACATTACCTTTCATAAGTGAATATTAAAAATGGCTTATAATTAAAACCAAAGGATCAGATATTTTTCTTAGAAGTTGCTAAAAATTAAAACAGAGACTGAAGCCAAGTGAATATTAAACTTACATTCATCAGGTCACCAGAATTACACCTCCAAAATAAAGCTAGCTCCATATCTGCAGGTGTGTAAATAGGCAACGGTTTGCTAACATATTCGTCATATCAACTGTATAAGGCAATAACTTGTAAAATGTGTGTGACTTTGAGCTTTTTGGAATTCTGCCGTCGAATTGTAAATTAAACAGATTAATACAGATTTGAGGTTGCTGTAAACAATTTTGGTTATTGGTGGGGTTTTGTTACTTGCTTTGCCAGTTAAAAGCCTGCTGTGGTGGAGGGAGCAGGCCATTCATTTTCAATATCAAATGAAACTTATGGAAATCGCATTTTGTGTAAGCATTATCAACTTCAGAGATTCACACTGAAATGTCATGACTTCAGAACACTACTGTAATGAGTTTTATTTTACTCCATTTAGATTTGAAATAGGATTTTTTTCAATATTTGAATTTTTTTTTCTTATGCACAAAATGTGTTAAGGGACATAGCTAGACAATATATGTTTCATTTCTAGACAATTTTTTGAATGCCACCCTAAATTCATCTTTTTTAAAACCCCCGGGGCTGGCTGCACAAGCAGACTTCATATATATAGTAGATCTTACAAAAACTCACACTTAAGACTGACATCTAAGTTCTTCGATTTTACAAAGCCACCTATTTACTAATCTTAACACATCTAAAGAGATGTTATTGACTTACAATATCTACATGCAGTTTTCGAAAGACTCAGTCTTCCCACTGGTCCTATTGCCAGCTCATTGCAGGAAATAAATGAAAATTTTAAACAATCTGTAATTTGCAAAAGCTAAACTTCCTTTAGTTTTAGAAGTTTAAGGAAAACAAGGAGTACAGGAAAATGTCAAAGAAATTGCCCTAATAAATATACCTGGAAATGATTTGGGAAAGAAAATATGGTGGACAAGCAAGAGTCAACCGTGATATTGCTGTGATTGTTCTGACTGCCTTTCCGAAGAGAGGCTAGCTCAAGGCTTGAAACTGCTAATCAGTATTGTATCTGTTACTGTGAAATGGTCACTGCAGATAGTTATCACTGCAGGTTCCAAAAAGATTTTTGGTCATTATAAGCTCATTGCTGTAAATTTTAAATATAACATTGCAGTTAAATATGCATTTTTATCTCAATGCTCTCCTCAGTCTTGTTTCCAGGCAGCTGCCCATTCAAAACCTCAGAAAACTAAAGAAACTCTACATCTCAGACACAAAGTCAAAGTTGTGTCCACCAGCTTGTTGTGGGGTTCTACCCCCCCAGAAAAACCCAAAATATGAACAATGAATGCAGCTTTACAGGGACTTTATTTTGTGCGTCTTAGCTCTCATTGTTCCTTAACCTTTGTAGGAACTCAGAAACATTTACAGAAACTCTGGGCCTCCACAATCTTTACTTGCATTTTAATCTAGGGAACACAGTTCTAGTTTTGATTTCAGGGCCATAATATCTTCATCTTCCAAACAAGTTTCTGCCCCTGAGGTAGTATGTATTCATGTGCCAAATGCTGTCAGGGTGGAATTAAGTACTGATGTCACTGATAGATGAAAAACAAGCCTCCACACATACATTTTTCATTCAGACTACAAGCAAACATGCAACCATTGTTGCTGGGCTATTAGGGCTTTATATGGAATTTTCATCTGTTAGAATTTCATTTCAATGTTGTTGTCATTTTCACAAAGTTATGCAGCCAAATTCCTGAGCCTAGTCTAAAAGTCTGTAAAAGTTTCAGAGAGAGGAAACAGAGCAAGCGTTCAGTGCAGTCCAGTGCTAAGGTAGAACGTCAAACAGTCAAGCAGTAGTGCATTTTAAAAAACAACCAGATGATGGGGGGGCTGTCATCTTAGATTTAACTGATTGATTCATTTTTTTTGTTTGTTTTCGCTAATGTACTCTGTTGTTCTAATCTTTATGGTTCTTCAGATGCCATGGAAACACAAAATGCACAAAATGATGCACTCATTTACTTCCTGAGTTTAGTTCCTGGGACTATTTGGTTGAAGGACCATCAGACAAGTCTAAGAACAGAATTAAGAGTAACCTGACCCAAGGTCACACTAACATTTGTGCAGCCAGCCCCAGGTTGTAGAAACGGACAAAAAATGTCTTATATTTTTTTAACCTTTGTTTATTTTATCACTACCCATGGCAACTGACATTCGCACATTATTTTCAGTCAATTTATCTTCAAGCAGAAGAGAATTTTAAGCAATTTTGATTATTATAGGTTCTTTTCTCTTGGGATTACTGTGGTAACTTGTTTTTTTAATCGCAGCAATAACAGGCTCAGTCACAGGGTTCCAGGTTCCTGCAAAAACTTTAGGGGTGCATGTAAACATGGCAATGTCACATTTCCAAACAGCTCTGGCTCAGCACGGCCCAGCATGTCACCTGAGCCGCCTGAGCATAGGTGCCTGTTTCCCCTTTTATTCTCTCCCTCTGATTGTCTATGCATTTATTTTAGGTCTGTACAGTTTGTGAGGTGTGTGTGTGTGAGGTCCGGGTCATTCAAACACTGCAGCAAGTCTATTGCTTTGATAAAAGGCATCACTTCACAGAAAAGAGAGAAAAAAAAAACACAAGCTGCTTTGAGGAGTAGTGTGAAGCTCGAAAAAGCGAGATATACAAAGCAAATGTTTGTCACATTGCGAACAACAATACCATAGAGAGGCAAAAAAAAAAGAAATGATCATACCGGCTAAGATAAAAGAAAGGAAAGAGCGCTACGTTTTCACAATCCCACCAGCTTTATCAGTGTACCTAGCTGATGATGAATCATACTTTTTTTTTTTTTGGGCCAGCCAATACTCACTTGGCCTCCAAACCCCACCGGTTGGTCACAGTGGATGGGTCTGACCCATATCTTATCCAGGGAAATGCATATATGTGTATATGTGCATGTGAACAGGTCTTCTGTATGTACTGCGTATGTGCATGTCTGTGTGTTAGTGTATATGCATGCCATCATAAGAGGGTTTTGGGCTGTTATACAAACAGATAATGTTCATTTCTGCATGTAAATAACAATACAGTTCAGTCAGCCGTTTCCCCAACCCACCATAGCACCATGACGTCACTGTTTTAACATACATACAGTATCCCGAGCTGTAAAAAAAAAACCCTCAAACGCCTGAAATCATTGTATGTGGGACTTGTGCGGCAACATGTCTGAGAGAAAACACTTAAACTCATAACGGTTGTATTGTAGAAGCTGCAAACATGGACTAGCACACGAGTCAGAGGGATGACACTGTGTGAGCGGCATGCACTAGCTAGCATAACCAGTCAAGTCTTAGTATCACTAGAAAAGATTCTATGGGAGGGCATCATTCACTTGGTTTTGGCACAGCATGTGGCATTATTACACAAAAACAGGTACTATATGATTGTCTTTTCCTGACATCAGTGTCATTATGTGCTTTAATTATTCCTGACCTGTCTCTGACGATAAAAAACAAGCTCATTTTATGCTACTGCTGCGTTCCTCTCAATGATGGAAGTCTGAATCCCCAGCAAGAGGCTGGAATTACAATCTTTTTGTGGGTCCATAGTCCAGTTTGTAAAAAGAAAGGCAAGAAACATGGACACAGTAGATTTTCTTTCCCTATATATGTTTTTTTTACAAATCATGCTACAACATCTTAGCATATTAGGGCCATGGAAGAAACAAAATTTGTGCCCTGCAATTCTTCTGCCAGTCCAAGTGTTGGCTTTTAAGTAAAGCATTTGTTACGGGCAACTAATGGTTATTTCCATTATTTTCATTAATCTGCTAAATATTTTCTTGAATATTCTGTTTATCGCTTCTTATACTTATTTCACACATATTTGGGCAGTAATTCAAAGGCAAAATATCTTCACTTTTCCATAAGACAAAAGCAAAAAATACTAGAAATCGAAGCTAGGGAATGTTTTGGTTTATTGCAGTCAGTCATCTTATTGACTTGTTGTTGCAGTTCTGCGTTTATTACGTAAAAAACCTAACTATCAGCCTTATTAGAGATTACTTAGGAGCTCCATTACAATAAATACACATATGTTGGATATGTGCTTGACTGACACACAGTGTCTGTTTTCTTGGATTGGACAACATAAACAATAAGCAGAATCACATAAAACATCTCATTCCATCATTACTCAAATCAGTCATATCTATGTAGTCCAATTCCCATGATTCGCCTGATATTTTGTACGTTTTTTTTTTTCAATTTTCCTCTGCAAACAATGTGACACATCTCAGCGACAGTCTCAATATTAATCCAGAGTTGTTTTCCTGACTACATGTAAACTGTTTCTGAGACCTGATCATGACTGAACTTGAGGATATCCTATAGAAATTAAGCAGTAAATGCATAACCCGATTTTTGAATGACGTTTAGTTTGATGATCTTCCAACAATAATCTCAAATACAGGTGTAAGAATAAATTCCTTCACATTTGCTTGAATTTTTTTTGTTTTAAGTGAAAAAATTACCTAACTTCTTTTTTTCTTACAATATCACTCACTCATTATATGAATGTATATGTGTCTTTCTTCTGCAATGGCCCTAATATGCGGTTGTAGTGTGACAGCTAATATTGTTTATGATATTTGGCAATATTTGCCTGGTAGTTAGCACAGTACATTCACATTTCAAAATTCCATTTTAACAACTCACCAAAAAGGTAAGTAATGGGCAGAAAAAAGAACTTGTGTGTTTTAAGAATTACACAGAAGTTAACCAGTATTGTTTTGTAGTGTTAATGGTGTATGTTGCTGTGTCGATGACAAGTCACATAACAGCATCTTAGAAAAGGTATTGTTGCAAAATACTGTCCAGGTTTCTTACTGGAGTTTTGCCTCCAGTTGCATTCTGTTGTAAAATTCAGATTTTTCCGACATTTCAGGAACGCAGCATTACAACCTAAGGTTGTGATGTTTGGCTACCCAGACATTTACAGAGAGGTCTGTGAGCTGCTGTCCATTAGAATGAGTGTGGCTGTTCATGGGTCACAGCATGACAGTGAGACATTGAGCAGTTCAGATACTCACCAGATGGACGACTGACTAAATGACAGTTAATACACGTATTAACCAACAAATGGGTCCAATAAAGTTGAGTAGGTGGAGGAAAGGCTAACGGATTGCTAACAATGTCTTCTTTTGTGTAGCAGGTGAGCAGCCATTTTGAATTCTTTCAACATAAAGGAAGGAAAAATACGACATTTGCATGGTTCTGAATGGATAAAAATTGTGGTAAAATCACCATTATTACCAACTGTACAATCAACACAAAAAAAATTCTAGAGTAAAATCCGAGGTGAGAGGTTATATCCACAACAATAACAACAACAAAACAAACCAAAAAAAAAAAAAAAGAAAGAAAACAAAATGCTATTCACATGTACCCGCACTGTAAGGAATGGTTCCATCCAGAACTAGAGCAGAGAGCTACTCCTAAACTATGGAATGAAGTGACACTCAGTAGTGCTAATAGTAAGGTCGTTATGACGGGCCTTCTGCTGGTTCCACCCCTGAGACCACCAGGGTGCCCAGGCGCTGACGTACACACTACACATACACACATACACACACACACACACACACACACACACAAGCACAAACACACTCACATGCACACAAATACATTAAAATCCATTGGTCAGTCCTCGAAGACCTCCAAGAAGAGAGGAGGGAATAGCTCAGTGGGACACTCCACTTTCATGTGAAGGAATCGGCTGGCGTGGCAGGCGCCGATCATCCGCAGGTCCGTCACCTTCATTAGCAGCTTGGGCCAGAAATGTGCCACTTTGTGTTTGCGGTAGTTGATGTAATGTTCAAAGGCCAGCAGGAACTCCTCTTGGCAACGTTCGATTCGCTCCACACTACTCAGGCCCGACCGATCTAATGATAACAAGAGAGTGACAATGTTATTTTTCAATGAACTGTGGGAATGCTGTAATATGGATAAGCAGGCTAATCTAACAGGCAAGAAACAGTGCAGTCAGTAGCTGACTGGTTTAAAAACAAGCAGATGAAACAAAACAAAACCCCCCCAAAGAAAATCACTGCAAATTATTTAATAATAGAAAACGAAGTGAAGTGGTAAAATGATCGGTCAAGCAGCTCACTGTGAACATCCAGCACAATTCTAAGATGGACTTCCTGTTGATGGTACCTACCATGTTTGTGCATACACACAGTTTTCTTGTGCTGGTAAGATTATCGACATTGCAACATTTTGGAAAAAAAACAACTTATCTGATAATAAAATACTTAAAAGTACAAGCTACTCTGTACTTGAATATTAGATCATTATTAATCATTAATAGTTAATATTTTATTAAAAATGCATAACAGACCACCAAGGCTAAAAAATAAATGAGTATAATTATCAGAACATTAAAAAATAATGTTATATATTAAAATTAACACAGCTAATATTAGATAGCTAACTACATTTGCACCTACAGTTTGTACAACTTACTTCAATGTGCTTGTAGAACTAAGAAGAGGAAATTTTTAAAGTGAGGATTTCAGTGAGGGTGTTCCTGGATTCACAGCAAGCAAGAACTTCACACTACTCTTGTCTTTTTACAATTTTGATATAAAAAACTATGGCCAGATGTGGGCAGGGGGGAAGCTGCCTCTTGTTCACGATTTTATTCTGTTACCATCATATCATGGCCAGAGCGAAGGTAATGCTTCTTTCTCATTCAGGTAGCTGGAAACTTGCTTTTATCTAAACTAAAGTTGGCCCTCACGCTCTGTCCCCCTCTGGTTTAATCCAGGCATTTAGAGTTGTAACAAAGGAATCTGTCAACATTAAAGTAAATTACTGTCTAAAAAATATACTTGAGAAAGAGTAGAAGTAACTTTAGTAATTAAAAACATTTCCAACTTATTTTCATTCATATGAAAAAAAAAGAGATTAAAATGGAGGGATTCTAGATTCTAAAACCGGTTTTAATTTAAATAAATCTAATTTAGACTCAAACAACATAGGTGTTGTATGCATTTTCTTCAGTTCTTCCCCAACAAAATAAAAAAATTGCAATTAAAAAATGTGACAACATTTGTACTGAGTTGTGATACATAATCAAGTAAAGGCTTCAACTTCTTAAATTATTAGCTAGGTGAGCTAGCAATAATTATGTACTTACACATATTAACTGGCATGTCAGCTAGATATAAAATAACATGGTCTATAGTAATATAATGCCAGTTGTTATGAAAGCATGATTATAGATTTACTTATCTGTTTAATGAGATATTGACCTTTCCTGGTACAAATTGCAAACAGTGGTACAAAAAAATGACAAAAACAGTCCACCTTAAAGATAACAGTCATGACATCAACTTTATATCAGTTTTTTTTTTATTTATATATAAGTATTTTTTTCAAGCCTCTAGTCTTAAAAATGGTATTGATTAAACCTCAGTGGCTATTGTAAGTGTGTCAGAAGAGGAGACAGATGGGCAGGTTATCCTCATGTCATGTCTTCATCTACAACACACAGCAGAACAGTATTGATCTTCAATGAGATGCAGAGCGTCACAAAGAAATGGCAGTGGAGCCAAAAACCAAGCTGGCTGGACAAAGCTTCTCAAAATGATTGCGGTGATTAATTGACTGAATACTGTTTTTTATGGATTTCATGTCAGAAAAATACTGTATACAAAGTCTCTACAGGACGAAAAAAACCAACAAAATATATTGAAGATATCACAAAGCAATACTTTTGTAGTGCTAAAGAAAAAAATAACAGGACAGTAGCATACAGTATTTAGGAACGAGGCTGGTGTTTCAATTCTTTTTGTCCTATGGTTAATTGTTGCTTTTATTCTCTGGTTTAATTTTACCGGCAAAATATATTCTTCTCTGTTAGTAAAAGGTGTTTACCTCATTGCTAGCTTAAGTGCCCTCAGAAAGATGAGTCTGGAAACAAATGGCATGCTCTAGAAATTCGCCAACAGTTATGTAACAGCTAGGTTAATGTGCTTAATTAAGACCGAAAAGTTCTTGTGTCCGCATCAGCCAGTGCTTACCGGATGAGAGCAGGATGACAGCCTGTAGAAGAGCCACCTCAGAGTCATCCAAGTTAAAGGAGGACAGTGACACGCCAAGGTCAAAGATTGCATCCGAGACCACGCCCAAGCCTCCATTCTTAAGCTGACCCCGTGTGACTGCCATCTCGCCGTTTAGCGTGAGGGTCTCGCTCTCTGGATCATAGCGAACAGCAGCTCGCAGGGACATGATCTCCATACAACAACCTTTCAACAGGATGATCTGGTCTTCACAAGGCAGCTGATTAGAGGAGAAGAGAGATTAGCTGTTTTTTAACAGCTGAAAATTCAGACCTTAAAACTGTTTCAATTAGAAAATTACAACAGATACAAACCTTTGAACATTTAATCACCATAAATTTACAATTCTTTGAAATAGCAGAAACAAGCAACTCAAATGGACTGAGCTAATGAGCTCATTGTTTGCGAGCTAACTCATCAGACAGCTACTTGAACAATCCCTTTAGCATTCGCAGGATAATAATGTGAATGCGAGTATATAGTTCTAACACTAATGGTGAGATGATCTAAAAATATGCTTACTGAATTATAATTAGTGAAACGTGAAATAATATCATCATCCCAGAGCAGTAAAACAAAAGAAAGGTTTGTAGTAAAGCAGAGCTAGGCTACTTAATGAATTCACACTTCTACGATTTGAAAACTGTAAGTTGCTAATACTTTGGAAAAGCTGCATCTGGTAAAAATCTGGTAAAAATCTGGTAAAATTCTGGTAAAGAATATAAAATCAACACATTGATATTAAACATTAATTTTTGAGTTGAGAGTAAACTGTATTGGCAAGGACAGTGCAGGACTAATTTATTTATATGGCACGTTTCATTCCTAAAGGTAACCACAGTCAGTTTACAGATTATACAGGCAAAGGCATCAAAAAGAAATGACAAAATTTAACACAAAAGCAGGCTAACAGAACAGAAGACGCATAAAAAATGAAAGTCAAGAGAAAGAAGCACATTAAACAAAAACAAAGGAATCAACCTGTCAAAAGCCCACAGAAAAAACGATAACAAAAGCACTGAGAATTAAAAGCAGTAAAACAAAGTGACATAAATTTGTTTGAAAGTATTGGCAAATAGGTAGCTCTTCAGCTTGGATTTAAAAGTAGTTAGCAATGTGTCTAAGCTCGTCTGGGAATTTGTTCCACATTTGAGCTGCACAGACGCTAAAAACAGCTCTGCCATTTTTAGTTCTGACTCTGGAAACGGCCAGTAAACCAAATCCAGACAACCTGCTGTAAAAAAGACTAGAACTATTTTTTTAAACCGGTCTGTAAATTCTGTAGAATTGTCTCTTGTGAACACTCCTTGACTTAATACATAATAATAACTCTTAGACCCAAGGATGATTCAGACATAACATCATTACATAATGTTTTTAAAGCATTTTTATTATCTGATCTCTTAAACGTGGTTATTATTGAAGAATGTGAATGATACAGGAAAGGTTTTGCAGTGTCAGTGCTTTTTGGTCATTGAACTATTAAATGATATCACTTTTTCTAAATATCAACAAACATATCTTTGTATTTTGTGAATTTGTAATGCAGCTTCATGTTACGCTCGACATTCATACTGTTCCCAGTAAATCTGATTAACTAACATCAGCCTAATATGTTGTTTCCTTACTATAAATCCACTGTAAGTGATTGTAACATTAGAAGGGCGAAAAGGTTTGGAACTTCCACTGCTGCTGCCAGAGGAGGGAAGTGAACGAGTGAAACTTAAATAAGCTCTACGTACCTCACAAAACATAGGCAGTTTTTTGGCAAAGTCCACCACTCGGGTTATGGCAGGGGTGATAATTTTTGTAAACTGACTGAAGGCTTCTATATCCACTTTGTTTCCTTCAGGTGCATTGACCATTGACGTTTGACCAATATCCTCAGGCTGAAATGACAAAAAAGAAAAAGAGGTAAGTATTTATACAGAATCACAGTTTGGACACAGAAATAAAACAGCAAATCAAAATTTTCTATTATTTCAAACGGCACTGAACTGAACATTATGTATTAAATAAGTTAAAGGTAACATGAGGAGAGTAAGCATAGATGGTCAATCACAAAAAGGGAGGAGCTTGTATGTGAAATAAAAAAAAAGCTGGTTCACTTTTGAAGAAGTTGGCAATGTGGTGTAAAAATTGGTAACCAATACTATTGTGATGTAGCACTCATGTATTGTACCTCACAACTCAAATGTGTTATGCATGTAAATGAATTGAAATTAATATATTCTATATTCTCAACTCTAATTCTAGTGATGAACCTACACAGGTTGAGAAGCAGTACATCAGTTTCAACAAATGTTTTTGTCTGCTGTGTCTTACCTTAGTTTCCTTCACCCCCGCAGCACTCTGGTCAGAAGTATAGAATAAATTACATGTTATTTCATTAAGAAGCATAGCTTCCTCGACCTGTTGGATAATCAACAGGAATCGTGAAGTTTCAATGAAGAACCCGTGTCAAGCCAACTAAAAAGAAAACAAGTTAAAACTGAGGACAGATGAAAGTGCAGATAGAAAACAGGTGAGGACAGAAATCCAACATGGGTTTCTATGGTTAGATCCATGCTCAGGACCACAACTTCAAACAGGTCCTCAGAAACACTGAAATGACTTTTGTCAATGAAATGTATAATTATATTGTAAATAATGGACAACTATTGGAACAAAACTCTGCGGCCGTGAGGTGATTTTTTTGTCTAAAATCAATCAAACTGCATTTTATGCTACATTTACAGTAGAGTCTGGCTAATTACCGGGTAATGTAATTAAAGTGCAAAAAAAGTGAGACAGATTTAGCTACATTTGTGTTAAGTGACGTATAGAAGTGACTATCTCAGAAAATAAAATGAATGCTGATACCCCAGCCCTAAAAATTTCCAGACATATCATCGATTCCACAACAAATGAGAATCTTGAATAAAAACTCCGTTTAACACAAACTGCTACTTGACCACGCCAGTTAAAAAAAGTCAAGTCAAGTGTTATTTCTGATCGAGCCATAGAAACCCAAGATAAAGTCAACAGTAGAGGCGGACTTTCAATCTGGACAGAGCAAGGAGACTTCACAAAAAAGAAAGCAAAATTAGTCAAAAAGGGGTGAGGTGTGAAATCAAAAGCTATAAACGCAAAGAGAGAAATATGAAGCACCACGGAAAAAAGCAAGTAATTAGTATCAGTGATTAAGGATCATTGCTTGGTAGGACATGAAAAAGACAAGAATGAGAGGTTCCATTATAAATTAGCGTTGCTGCCTTGAGGAACACACTTTTCTCCATCGTCCAGCTAATTCTCCCCATTCTACAAGGAGATAGACAAAAAAACACATGGACATATTAACAAAGGGAACAGTGGAACAGTGGTTGAGGTAGGGGTGGAAGAGACGGGGCATATGACATGAAAGGGGGGTTTGTGCAAGGGCGCCAGCTTTATTTCAGATGTGTGTGTGTGAGTGTGTGTGTATGGGCGTGCGGGTGTGCGTGTGTGTGTGTGTGTTGGTGTGCGTGCGTGCGTGTGTGTGTGTGTGTGGGTTTATTATTCATATAGGTTAACAGTTTACATGAACTTTTTAAATATGTGTTGACTGGCTGGATGCCTGTTTGTAGTATAAAGGTTTTGCTGTAGGCATAAGTGTCCAATTTACATATATCACTAAACAATACAGCTGCACCAAGAACCAACTTTACTTTGATAAAAAAACAACAAAAGACAAAACAGCTCTGTGTGCTTGCATGAAACCTCAATACTTGGCTCCTTTTACTCGCAGGGATTAGGCTACAAATAGGTCCTGCAAACACAAGTGACATCTCTTACCCGTGCTGTCCTGGTTCTGTGTGAGCCAGGATTAGCCGGAGCCGCAACTCCATCACTGATGTCTGCAACAGCTTAATTTGTGCCGGAGCACATCGGAGCAAGATCGGACCGAAATCTATGTTATTGGATCTGCAACCTCTCTGTTATCTATTGTGTCACATATATTTTCCCCCATTAAAGGTACTTATCAATCACTTGTCTGGATATTTTGTTTGCACCTTAAATCTAATTTTAGATGCGAGACAGAGAAACAGAAAGACAGAGAGGGACATCAGGTGATGCATGTGAGTTCTATGCAAGTCAGATGAACTAACTGTAGCTCTGATTGAACTGATTTTAGGTTGTATATGTTACCAACTGTCTGCAACAGTCTGTTTGTTTCAGCAGTGTCCACAGTATCGGCACAGAGCAAATAAGAAGGATAAACAAAAACAGATTGAGGGAAGTTTCTTTTTGTGGTTATGAATACAAGTTTCATCCCTAATTCAATCCTTCCTCAAGAATTTTATAGACAGAGAAGTAAGTGTCCCAGTATATATGCATTTGCAGGGACGTAGTGATTTTTTACTTAAAATAATGTAGGGCAAGGAGGTAATACTTGCAGGTGCAGGGGAGGGCATAGGCCCCTTAAACCCCTGTACTTCTGGCGCCCTTGGGTATGTGATGGGTAAGATGAGAAGTTGAAATTGGATCGAATAAGGGAGGGAAGTCAATACAATGAAGGCCGGAGAGGAGGGAAGGAACACAAGGATGTCTCACCAGGAATTTCCGCTTCTGCTTCCAGTGGTTGCCCTGGGCGTTCGTGGCCATATGGGCCTCAGTCACCATACGGATGAGGTCCCACTCCTCCTGGGTGGGCTCCAGTCGGTCCCATACTGTCTTCTGCAGTTCCTCCCTCCGACGGCGCTCCCGGTTCTCCTCGATTAACTTCCGTTTGGCCAGCCTCTTGCTGTTGTCCAGCACCACTGGGGGGAAAAGGAGGGGGCAATGAAAGAGGACAGGAAACAGGAGAGGGAGAGAGCATGCAAGAGCAATGTCCACAGAAATTGCTTAAATTACAGTCACTTTTTATCTGTTTGCACTTGAGCTGTAACTGATTCCATCCATTTTTGTACCATTGATCCTAATCAATCATATAATAATTTTATCTTGCAAATAAAGACAAAACCCCATTTCAACAGGCAGGTTAACACATTTAAAGAAACTAACCAGCAGGACAAGAAGCAGACACAACAAGAGACAATCTTGGCCTGAATAACTTACAGTCGGTTGCCATTCCCACCGCAATGCACTTCTTGAAGCGACATTCCTGGCACTGGTTTCTGGTCACTTTGTCGATGACACATTTCCCCTCGTACTTACAAGCATAGGTTGGGTTGAGATTCTTCTGGATCGTCCGCCTGAAGAAACCCTAGAGAGCAGACAGGCACATGCTCAGATATGCCTAAAAAATATTCACTGAATAAGCTGCAACAATCTAACCTCGCTGGTGTTACCTTGCAACCTTCACAGGTAATGCAGCGATAGTGATAGCCTGTGGCTTTATCCCCGCACACTACACATAGCTCATCCTTGTCTAGGTAACTTGGAATGTACCCTGGAGAGAAGGACAAATACCAAATGTTAGAGCTTATTGGATTAAAAAAAAAGAATCAAACAAACTACAGTCTGAACTGTGGATTTTTCATGACCACTGTTGCTCTTTCACTGGGTGCTCTTGCATGTTTTTCACATTTTTAGCCACACTTTAATTGACTTTGACCTGAGATGAACTGGGAAGTTAAGAGGTAATTTTAATGATGATAATTTTAATAACTGTGTTGGGATATGCAGGTTTTGTTGATGACTGTGATATTTTAAAATTAAAATAGTAATATTGTTAATAAATCAATGCTTCTCAAGTCCTTTCAATTCTCATTTGTAATAGAAGGCAACAGTAATGTACCTCAAAGCTGACTGCCAGTCACCATAAAAAGGAAAAGGAAAAAATCATTAAGTGTAATTGTTGTTTTTATTGCTTTTGTACAATTACTGTTACGGACTATCTCCCCATTTACATACACTATTATTTTAAGAGTATTATATCCGCTAAAAAAGAAACAAAACACACAAAAAATGCTAATGAATTTGACTGATAGCACTATTTTTAAAAATTTTCTATAAACATTGCATAACATTCTAATCACAATTTTTTTTAGACCATAATTAACATCTAGTAATTATACAGACAGACTTATCCACCTAATTAGCTTAGTTTTCAATGCATTATTTATTTGTTCTTTTTTTACTTTTAATGTAGGAAAAGGTAAAATTATAACTACACAAACAAGTAAGGAAGAAAAGAGAAATTTAAAACACTATCTATACACTGTATACAGTATATCTACTGTTCTACTGTTCGACTGTAAGTTTGAAACAAATAGAGTTTGACTGGTGACTGCTGGTGCTTTAAAACTAGGCTTGACAAATTTAAGGCTGACTCCAAATAGTTGGTTAGCACCGATCACCACAAACAGCACTGTTGCTTGTGCTTAACTCACTGACTTAAAACTTGGCCCAATTTTGGGATTTGGCTTAATGCGTTCAGTGCTTTGACCTCTGGCATACTGCAGGTTGGCGGTTAACAAACTGATCAATACCTTTTTGGGGTTTTCTAAGAAAGCAATAATTCTTCTTGCGTCAGCCTTCTGCTGCCTTACCATCAATCAATAAGGGACCCCACCCTCTTCAGTCAAACACATCAAATGAATCAAGATTTGCATGTCACCCCATGATGTCTTAAGTCTTGGATTCACGCTTATTAAACTTAATTTGAAAATCCCAGACATCATTGATTCATTGATCGAGATGGAGTCATCACTAATTACCAAAGATATATTCAAACAAAAAACAAAGACACATGGAACATATTCTTTACACGCACTCAAGGGTTAACCACAGAAACATTCTCATCATTCAGTTAATTACTTCAAACCTAAACATGCACACGCAGCAATTCTGCCTGATCAAAAATGTCCTGCCACCAAGATCAAAACAGTCATCATCTGAATGTCATACCTTTCTTATGTGCCCCCTGCATCCACTGCAGGTGTGAGAAGTCAGGTTTGATCTCAGGGTAATAATCAGGCTGAGGGTGGAAATGACTAAGAGGTATATCCATGCTGCAAAACTCGCTCTTAAAAACAGGAGGGCCACCAGCGTATGAGCAAGAGTAGTGCTGGCTTGGAGGCCAAGCCTGCTCCATGCAGGGCGGGTGGTGCAGTGGCTGGGGCTCGCAGTGTCCAAACCCAGGCCCCTCACCCGGGTACATGCAGTGTTCCCCACCGCCCTGCACCGTGTAGCCTCCCATCCCAGCGTGAGGCATCTCATACATGTCTGGTAAGCAGTAGTTCATCATGGAGAACCGAAGCAGAGCACCATAAAAGGTTCAAGTTCTACACCAAGGATTGTACGTTCTCAAAAAGAAGAACAGGTTCTAAAGGTTCAAATCAGGTCCAAGAAAGAGCATTGAGTCTTGTGAATGAGACAATTAGAAGTTTGAAAAAAACTCCATAGAAGTTGACCCTACGTAGTCGCACAAACGTTGTTCCAGAAAATCCACGGAACACAGACAACATCTAGAAACTGCCCCACCCGCCACCACCCGGCCGAATTGGGAGACAGAGATTTATGACGACGCAGAGCTCTAATCTTACACTTCACAAATCCTCGATGGGCCACAGACAGTGACAATGTGACAGATTAAGACCTTGCATGTTGCACCTACAGTAAATGCTTTATACGTACTAACATCCACCTGATGGAAAACAGTTCTAAAAATGGCAAGGAAAAGTTCCAAGAAAATGTTAACTTTAAATGCCTTTCTAAAGCTCTAAAGTTCTAATATCGTGTAGGAATTAGTAGTTCTCTTGACCGTGATACATTTTCTAACCCTTTTGACTTTAACCTTTGTGTATTAACCCCCCTGCTTATCCTGTGGGCATTTTAAATAGAATCTGCCAATAAGCTGTCTAAGGTCAGTGACATACAATCATTCCTGCCAACTATTTAGCAAATGTTATGACACTAAGAAGATTTTAAGAGGGGTTTGGAGTTAAACACACCGAAGACTGACTTTCCAAACTGAAGACATTAATGTGCATTTTAATGTATTTAATTAAGAATGACTGGACCCCTAAAAGGGTTTTCATGGTGATATAACTGAGGCTAAATGGCACATTTTAGAGGGAAAAATCAAATTCATTTGGACAGCTGGGAAATACAATAGAGAAAAGTAACTGTATTTTTAAGTAGCTGTATTATATAAATCTAAACTGACATGCTAACACTAGAATCTGTTCAATTACATTTTATTCCCACATTATTATTTTCTTTCTTATTGAGTCTTATTTTTGTTCTATTATGATTCAAGTTTTAAAAGATTTAATATCACAAAGAACTTCACACTGACATCATACATCTCCACCCTGTTAAAAAATTTTTAGAAACGGCTTTATGTCTTAAGAAAGCATATATTTCCTGTGCTAAGTTTCCTGATGTGGAAACATCACACACTAACTCTGGACTGCATGGCCCAGGACAGAGAGGCTCTGCAACGGGTGATGAAAATCATCCAGACCATCACTGGTCTCTATTTACCAAGCCTCAGTGTCATTTAAAGTGAGGCGACCAAAAGATATTAAAAGCCAAGACCCGCTCAAGCAACAGCCTGTCAACCCTGCTGCTGTCTAACATATATAGGTATCTGCTGCTGGACTACCAGACTAAAGAACAACGTACATTCTTAAGGTGACAGACTTCTCAGCTTATCCTTAACACCAAAATGAAAAATAAAGTTTCTATTTTCTTGAACATATTCATTACTTACATATTCATTTAACTTTAAGGTTTGGTTAAAATGAGGCTACAACTGTACTTCATCATATGACTTTATGTGGGTAAATAAATCCTGACTTTGCAATAAAACACATAAAAATGTAGTTAAGTCATTTCTGTTCCTGAAATACACTGTTGCGTGCTGACATGTCATACTATTTATGAAGGAGTATCACAAAATAAGACTATTTTCTTTATATGATGACTACAATGAAACTTTTGGGAAGAAGAATGACTGTAATACGTAAAATCAATATTATGTCCCCACAGACAAAGAAGAGACACATTGTGTGATCTGTTTCAGTTAATAGAAGTATTATCCTAGATACTGGCTATACTCAGCCATATTGATTAGGGGTCCTGTTCAATAAAGCTGGGATAAGCCTTATGGCGAGGATGTGTATGTATTGGGAATAATAATGCCCTCTTTAACAGTGTAGCTAGGCTTCTTCATTTACTCTGAACTCAAACCTTTTAAAGAACAACCTGTTTCAGTTCTTTGAGATGCTAACATTAAGGGCTGACCATGGAAACAAACACAGACAGAAACATTACAAAGTCAAAAAGTAAGAGCCTCTGACAGTGAGGGCTTTTGTTTGAACTTCGGATTGTATACAGAAAACTGCAAGAATAAAGTGTTTAGCTAACATTTTTAGCCTTTTAAATATGATACTTTTGTTTATTTGTGTAGTAACTTTCACTTTTTATTTGTACATGTACTTTTTTGCACATTAATAGATATTAAAAAAGCCCTGTTCAGCTTGGCTTACACATTTATCAGTGGTGGCTGGTTCAAAAGACCTTTGTCGTTCCCTTTGAATTACCAACTGATTAAACCTAACCTGTCAGTGTCCAATTTTTTTTAAATAAATTATAAAGAGAATAAGTCAGAGGGGAAATGAATGCATTAATACACGCATTTAGCTTTTATGTACAGATAATACAGGAATACAAGAAATACATATAATCATGGTGACATTTAATGAATTTAAGTTTACAAACCAATTTAAGGTATCAGAATTCTTATGAGTTCCAACAGCATGGTATAATTTAGTTTTCAATTTCCAGTAACATGAGGAGAGAAACTGATCATAGGGGGACAGAAATCAAAATAATTGCAAACGTCTAATTTCCAGCAAA
>JAQNCA010000009.1:7658467-7700187 GCA_029783725.1 Acanthurus tractus
TGATTAAAGAGATACATTTTTTCCTTATTTGGTTAGATGTTAATTAAAACGGATGTTCACTTGGATTTTATTCTCCATAATATCACAAAGTTTTCGTTGTTTGATGCCAAATGACGCTGTCGTTTAGGGGACAGTGGGTCTGACAGCTCATCACTATCCAGTGAAATTACAATGATTATATTTGTCTAATATCCTGTACACATGATCAGTGACATACGTACTGGCATGTAAAGCTGGAGTCATGTTTAGCAAACCACAAAAACCAAGGGTGTTGTGAAAAAGCCCACACACACACAAACACACCTGTAAACCTGCAAGTCAAGCAAGCTCATTGGTTTATCCTGATGAAAACAAAAATGATCTACAATTTGTTTGTACAAGTGCAAAAGAAACAGTTATGAGAATGTCTCTGAAAGATCAGATATATGCAAATAAGAGCCTTTTCAGTCTTGCAGTCTGGTGCAGAGGTGCAGATCAGTGTAGTTTTTTGCCACTGGTTTGTCTGAGGTACAGAGAGGGCATCTTTGTTCACTATATGCTGTTAATAATGTTGTAGTTCCATGCACTACTGTCCTTCTAGCAAGCTTTAGTCTTTTTCTTCTGCACCCAAAATAAATGTGAAATGCAGAACATAAGCCTTTTGTCCATGGCTTTCATGGAGCCTCATGGACCGCTGGCCTCTCATTGGCTGTGCATACATGAGTCACTGACAGAGAGGGTCAGAGTTGGGTGTAAAAGTTCGCTCTTGATTTTGACCACATCAGTTGACTACGTCCATATCTTCATCAATAGAATGAATTTGTAGGTTGTAACAGAACAGTAAACGTTCAAACGATCTCAAATTTGACCACCTCTTGAACTCATGTATGTCAGCCTAAAATGAGAGCTTGCTAATTGATTTGAGACTTTGTAAACAGCATTTGATTGAACAATCTCTAGTGCCAAATTCCAAACTGAGTGAATTCAGAGAGCAGCAATGAAGGCAGCAATCTAAGCCTCAGGATGCACTGCAGCAAGGTTAGGCTTCCTGGCTTTCTCTAATGAAAGACAATGACTCACATTTTTCACCAGTGAAGTTATTCTAATCACTGATCACATGTAGAGGCATGCTTTTTAACAAACAAATTGTCTGAATTGATGCACTGAAGTTCCGAGAAATTAGAAATGTGATATAATATGAAAACTATCTACAAATTACAAAAAAATAATTACTTTTGCCAAAAACTGTGCATTTTGAGCGACAAATTTACTTATTTTTTGCATTAAAGGTGAATATTAAATTTTAGGAATATTGACCAAGTGTCAGCTATAAGTGCCTTTAAAATTCAACAACTTTGACCTGTTCACATCCACTGGATCACCGGTGATCCACTGAAGCTATTGGCTAAGCGCAACTTGTTAAGATCTGAGAGTTTAAATTTTGGTCATGCTTGTTATTTTCGATTTGTTTGTTTATCCACTAACATATTCACTAATGCATATATGAGTTTTGGGTCTCAAAATTTTTTTGCTAAAAGCTTTTCCATTAAGTTTTTTGAAATAGGCCAAAAAGGCAGTTGTTAAAGGGTTAAGTATATCTTCACTGTAACTCTGGTTTATATTAAACTTGGGGGTTTTAGGTCATGAGTGTGTGCTGAGGTTATCAGGCCAAACATCTTACCTGACATAATGGAGGGGTTCAAGGCCAAGACGTCATCCTCAGAGCCTCCTCAGACATCTGGGTGCCTACCTAGCTGAACACACAGCCAAGAAATCATCAGTCACTGAGTGTATTCCTCATATAACAGCTGACAATAACAACACAATTAGAAATCTTAAAATGAAGTATTATATGCTCATTTTCTGTCTGTCCCTGCTGTACCATTTTAACAAACAACTGAAACTGTGTGGGAAATGGAAAAGTGCTGCTAATTGGATGCACTCAGCCTCCTCAGCTTGATACAACACAGGAGGGCTTGATGTCTCTGTTTGTCCGTCAGGGGACATTCAGCTGCTCATCTGCAACTGCCTTGTCAGTTGGCCCTTGAGATGCTTTGCCTCTGTGTAGGGTGACATCTAGTGGTCAATCACGAAAAAAAACACTAAGACAACCTCACAAAAAGTTACGCAAATATCCTGTTGGGGAAGTCGATTACAGATGTTTTATTTTACAAGGTTTGACTGTTTTTTTTCGTCTCTGCCACACACTGAGTGTGATAACAAGGAAGCAAACACTTCCAAGCATTAAATGTTACTTTCAGATGATCTGTGTGCACATATCTAGAAAACTATGCATCTGCACTTACACATTTTTGTATATACACATCGTGACCCCATTTTATCCACATGCAGAAAATGATATTTGCATACAGAGTGATGTGGTGGGAAGGAACACATTTCAAAGATCTCAGATAACTTTTTTTAAAATTATTTTTTGAAGAAAGAGTACTTTTGATGTTCTTTTTTTAAAAAATGTGCTTCTTCTCTATATATTTTTAGGTCAGTGATCTACTTTCAACTTTCATCTTTCAATACAACCACTGAGAGTTGGGAGGAAAAATGCAAGAAGCATTTCTTGCATGTTGCCAGCTGCCTGAAAGACAAAAACACCAGACAACACCGTCTTCTGACCAAGATGTGATAAAGAAAAAAAAACCCAGAACAAGAGGCAGCTTCCAGTGACAAACCCTGTACACATCTGGCCACACAGATTTAAATCAACATCCAAAAATGACTGCAGTTGCATGATCAAGTGCTGACTGTGCCAAAAACACATAGACCTTCCCTTTGAGAACTCTGCCACCAACTTTCACTTGCACATTGGAATTAACCACCAATACAGGAAGTGAAACCGTTGGCTTGCTGATGTAGCAATGCAAATTTTTTACAAGTCATCTTAATTTTATACTGATAACATTAACAATGTATCTCTAATAGCTTTAGTGGGCTAATAGGCTTTCAAATCAAAAAATACTGCTTAAAATTACTTAATTAGAAATTAACATGGAAATGTGAAATAACTTAAAGGTGACCTAATTTTAACTTCGGTCATTTTTTATGGTAATATATCCGGTATATTATAATAATATTATAATTGTACTATGACTTGAGAACAGATAGTCGGTAATATACCCACCAACAATACCCATGCTATGTTATCCACGTTAACCACACCAACAAAGTACATTGTTAACTTTAAATCAGTGGTTTCTGTTTAACCCACATTGGTTGGTGTTTATCTTCCTCACAACTACATTATTTGACTTTTCATGACTAATAGCAAAAGTTAGGATAAAAAACAATTCAACAAAACAAAGTCACTTATTTCTATTTAGCAGCTGCTGTGGGTGTCCCAGGCAGTGCAGAGATATCCAGCAGGACCTCCTGGAAACAGTGAGGCAAATCTATCAACCACAGAGCTAAAAACAAACAGGAACACTTGTTGTTGCAGAGATTAGCTGCCATTAAATGATGGGAAAAGACAGCACTTACCTCACATGACTGATGAACTGCCAGACTTACACAGATAAGTGACTGTGGACTATTTCTAAATATTTACACATTTCGCACAACTGAACAACAGTCTGCTCGGAGTCGACTTTGATAAAAACGATTGCAAACTCAGTGGCCGCTTTATTTGGTACACCTACAAAATAATAATGCAAACAGCCCTGCAGTAAATCCTCCTTTTATAAGAGTTAGAAGGTTAAGTTTTTGTCAGGAGATATTGGTTCAACTGTATAAATTTTGAACGGTGCAGCTTGCAGTGCTGTTTGACTCCAATGCACATAACTGGCAGATATTTCTATTGTTTCAGCCACCTTATATTGTAATGCCTCTATTATAATCTGACACAGATCGACAGCACCACAAACTGCAGCCCCCAAAAGGACCATAAAGTTAAATGAACACCCCTCTGAACAGATGTATATGCTGACTGTACAAGCCTCCAGTCCTGAGGATAAACACATCTCAGACCTAACCTCATAAATCCTCCGTGCACTCCGGATGTTTCCCTGTGACTCAGCCACACAGTGCTTCCTATGAAACCTTGGTGTGGATTCAGGCTGAAAACTGCCGTGCTCTGAAACAGAGGCTGCGTTGGTGGGTGAGTGTCGCTTAGGGTACTGGTGAGACACAAAATACCATCAAGTAAGTCCAAGACCAACAGATTAATCGTCTGTTAAGTCCCTCGGAAAGATGAAAAGGTTGAGCGAGCGTACAGCAGAAGCAAAGAGGAGGAACAGAGTGGAGCAACAATAAACACCTTGTCATTGCAGGCAGAAGGTGACCTCCGTGAGGTCCTACATGACCTGATAGGACAAACTGACACACTAATGAAATAGAGAAAACGAAAAGAAACCCATTTCCTCCGACAGACACTCATGTATTGAGTTAAGTGCACAGAGATAAGACTGTTTCCGAGCTCTTCATACGACTCCCCATTAAACAAGATACAACTGGAGACCACAGTTTTGTGCTGTTCTTTAAAAATTCCATTCCTACTCTAAAATATTCAAGTCCATTTAGGCTTACAGTTTAAATCACATAATTTGACAAACTAAGAGTCTCTAGCTTCGAGGCTTTCCTTGAATGCCGCAGCTGCCACTATAATCCTGACTGTCTGCGTGTTTCATCATGTTGAATCCAGTTAGAGGGAGAACAAGGACCATCAGATAACCAGAAATGAAAACTGTCTTTCATGCTTACATTCACTCCCCCTGCAGCACATAAAGACATTTGTTTAATGTCCATTTAGCAGCATTTAAACCCCTGGGTGGTAATCTAATTATTAACATGGTCTGCAAACACAATCAGTCAGTCGAACCTTTTACAGAGAAGATATGCAAATCATGGCTGCACAGAGCGAAAGAAAGCATTGTACCTCTGTGTCAATCCGGACTCAGAGCAATCATCCTGCAAGACATTAAATAACCTGCATCCACCCTGAAGGCTCATTATAAGAGGAGTAACAACTTTATATAACATGTCCACAGCTGACCAAGTCTTTACCTGCACTAACCACACTGTAAATATGAGTGCAATAACCAACCTCTAATTAAAGCCACTGGTAAATACATTATTGAAACAACCAATCACTGAGATTTCCACTGTGTTACTTAGCTTACACGCTGTTCCAAGAACTTACTGTCAACAAGCTCAGAGAGAAAACACACGAAGAGTTGCAGCTTACATAATTCCTCTGCACTGGAAAAAACAGCTGGCTTGAAAAGCACTACAGGAAACTCTGTTTCGGTTTGTTGCTTTTTACCCTAGAGAGCATTTAATATCCAGACGACAGCTGGGGAAGGCCCAAAAGCTAGTTCATTCATACAACAGGTTCAGCTCCAATGAGGACACAGACAAATAGATGCCCACAGATTTTCCGGCAGAGACAAATGCGAAGATGGATGGAAAACAGACAATGAATGGACTGTAACGTGCGTACATAGATGGAAGAGATAAATGGCTGCAGGTCACAGTAGGACGCTGAGATAAGGAGATACAGCAGATACCCCCTCATGGGGACATCAGTGGCCTTCTATCTACATCACAGACAGTGGGTCTATTGACTGAGCCGGCAGACGGGAGGAAAACTGTTGGTTCAAAGTTGCACAGGATGTTGAAAGAAAATTAATATTTCCCTTTTTGGCCTCTTGAAACTGGTTCCAATTCAAGTTGTTGCAAATTCCTACATATGTTTAGCCCAGAGACAAAAGACAGAACTGTGATTTTGATTAACGTACAGTAGGGAAAAAGGATAGGCTTTGCTTCATGTTTAAATTTATGGTCTTGAAAACAAGATTTGAAAAAAAAAAAGTCTAAACTTGAGGTCCACTGCAATTTTTTTCCAAAACTGACTCTGAAAAATCTTTAGCTGCTGTTGTTTACTCACAGAACTGATATTTACACCAGATGAATTTTCACAGACTCTGCCTGGAATGATCACGTAGTTGACTTTTGTCCTTACCTTTACTGTTCAAGAATCTAACAATCATGGTTCAACCAGGAGAGCTGGAAACTACAAATCACCTGGCAGAGACTACGAAGAAAGCTTTTATGCCCTGAATCCTGCCTCCTTCAATATTGTCTCCTATGACTTTATACAAAAAATTTTCATTCATTCATTTTTCATTTAAAATTGTGCCTCCAGTACATTTGGACTAATCTATTTGTAAAAGTTTCAAGTAATAGAAAAAAAACACCTCAAAATGAGACAAAACACATTTTATCCAACACCCAGCAATCACACCTACTATAGGTGCTCACAGGGAGGCATTTCAGGACAGCTCAATGCCATCACGAGAGGTCCACAGATGGCCGTTCATTTTGGAAGAGGGGGGAATCATCCAGCTGAGTGCTTTATGTGGCTCTCTAATTGCCATTTCTGCACATTAGTGTCCCAAATAAACAAAAGTGGCAATAATGGACTTCCACCGCAGGCGTAAATTAGCTGCCGTGGCAGGGCCAGGCCTGCTGCAGCCCACACTTCACCTGCTCACTGAGCTTTGGCCTTTTCCACTGTCTGGAGCTTCCATCTTATTCTTTATACTTTAAAAAAACACAGATAAACAAAATTAGAGTCTGAGGCTGCAAAGCTAGTCTGAACCCTGACTCCCTACTGTCTCTGCAAGGAATCTCTTTTAGGAATTTCTGCAAAAAAAAAGGGCTCAACTCCAACTTCGATACATCTGCTTTGACCTTGCAAGTACAGTGATGATTATTTTAACTGCTAACAATTTTATCATTTTATTAATAATCCCAACATGTACTGGAGGCCGGTGTTATGCAATGCAAGGCAAGGTGATAACGATATCAAACCTTTTCTTTAAACATACTGAAGACAGAGGTGATTAACCAAGGTTACGGCGCTGTAAAACCTCTGTTTCTTTTTTTGAATTCCAGTTGACACAAAAGGAATCCGTAAAATTAAGGAATTCTTTCAGAGTTTCCTGCCAGTCTCTGACAACACAATAGCAGTGCTCCAGGCACGGAGCTCCAGCATGTCTCACATTTCCCTGCTCGTACTCAATGTGCACATATTGATTTCTACTCTTGACTTTCCTTGTACGATCGGAAGCCTGATGGTTTCTGAAAACAACCCACATTTATCTTGATGACATGGTGCTGAGCTACGATGCTGAGTCATTTAAACTACAGCCTGGTGTTTCCTCTGAGACTGTGAGGGATGTGTGTCATGATAAGCATGAAGTGGTGTGTTTTGTGTGTGCATTTGTGTGCATGAGTGAACATGCTGCAGCCTTCAAGCTGGCTTTGCTTCGATGTCTGCCTCTCTGGATACAGCCACCCAGCTCACATCAGGACTGGTTCAACCACATTACACACAGGTCATTAATGAAAATAAAAACGTAAAAGAAAAAACTTCTTAGAATTAATGATTTAAAGAGACATTTGCTTAAGTTTTATTCTTAGGTCTCATGTAAGCATGATGTGTAATAATTGAAGTATTACAAAATTTAAGACACACTTAAAAAGTTCTCTTAGGTTCATCTAAACAGTCAATCTTTCCTCACATGAGAAAAACACTGTACTAACATGGAATTGCAACCCATTAATCCAACTGAATTTGGCCACCAAAGAATATTACTAATACGCTAAATGGACCCGTGACTGTCCAAAGGAATTCATTTACCAAACATACC
The DNA here is from genome assembly GCA_029783725.1 of Acanthurus tractus. Lineage (NCBI taxonomy): Eukaryota > Metazoa > Chordata > Actinopteri > Acanthuriformes > Acanthuridae > Acanthurus > Acanthurus tractus. The sequence continues at coordinate 7,666,111 of JAQNCA010000009.1, forward strand.
AATGTGATTGAAACAGCAGACTAAACCGCTGGTCGAGATATTTATTTTTTTGTGGTAAATTCAAAGAACATTTGACAGCTCATTTGTTTGCTTTCATTCGACTTGGCTGACGGTCAGAGTGAAAGTACAGAAGCCAGCAAGGACAAAGTTTGACAAATTAAAAGCCAAAACACTAAGTGAGTCAAATGGCGCAGTCTCAAAAAGTGCGTTTGGCATGAACTGCCCTTGACACTGATGATTAAAACACACTTCCACTTAAGAGACTCAAGGGGTCGCCAAAGACGTCAAGTACTGTCAGTTTTCCATTTACAGCTGGCTGTCACACACAGGTTTCAGCCACAATGAAGTCAAGTCAAAACATTTAATCTGCAGTCAGAACGTTCAGGTTCTTTGGTTTAGTTTGAATGGATTTCTGCTTCCTCACACTGCTTGCGTAGAGTTTTCTACTGAAAGGAGCACCAGCTAACTGCTGCTAACTCTAACCCTCCCATATAAACTGAGAGGACAAATTGAAGGAGGGAAGAAGCAACCGACACTTTTAAAACCGCTCCTGTGATCATATTTTTGACACTTCCCACACACATTTCACACTGTGCTCAGCAGGTTGTTCTGATTCATATAATATTGTCATTTAGAGGTTAGAATTTTCCCTTTTTGATTAAGAGGCTGGAGTTTGAGAGGTGTGCCTCGGCTAAAATCTCTGCGAAATGAGCACCCAATGTGAGCCCTGAATTGAACAGCAGCTAATATGGCCGTGGTAACCTTTGACCGCAGAGGTAAAGACACAGCCGGCTGAGATGAGCTGATAAATCCAGTTTGACACAGACACTTTCCCTGCTTTTCTGTATCTTCATACTCTTTCAACTGCCTCTATATAGACATAAAAGCAACAACGCAGTCAAGCTCCTATTTTTCATTCTTCTTCAACTATTACAATTTAAAGCCAGTTTCAACTTATTTGTTTTCAACTTGTCTCAACTCAAACTTTGAGCCAGACTGCATTCAATACTTCCAAAGTTTAAGATCTTTCTTAAGTTTTATATAACCTTTAAACCCCGATAACAGTTAGATCTTTAGCTTTTTGTAGCTATTCTCAGTCCCTTAGCTGCTTCTTTATGTACAAAACACATATGCATAATGACAATAATGACATTATTTTACTTTTAAAGGGAGTAATGCAGTGTGGTGTTAGCATTCCAACAAACGTTGAAATATTCCACACCTTATTTATACTTTTGAAATTATTCAGCTTTAAAAGGCAGCAGTGCAGCTTAGCATAAGTTATTGAAAATGCAGCGCTCGCACCACAATTTTTTTTAGATTTTGCTTTGCTAGTTAGTCTCACAGTTCCCTTCACAGCTTCCACATCTTACAGCTGCAGACACTCAAAAGCCCCTGTGCTTGGACGCCAGGTCAGCCATGTGTTTGCACTGTCTTGTGGGTGTGTTTTATGCCTCCTGCTTGAGACAGAACAGCAGTCTGTAGATTGTTGGTGAGCACTTCCTCCTCTACAATGGGACACATAATTTTTTCCTTCAAACAACAGCTACCACTTCCTGCAAGATAAGAGTGGCAAGAACACCATGTACTGTTCATTCCTGAACAGAGAGAAGAAATGTGAACTCAGCAGCTCTCACTGATTAAACATGTTACCTTGCTACTGCTGACACCACTCAGAATGCATTCTGCAACTGTGATTTCTCTACATAGTTTGTGTTAAATACTAAAAAAATAAAAAAATAAAACCAGAAAGAGGACACTTAAGTTATACAACCATGAAACTTGTTAAAGCTCAGAGACTGTGTTTTGCTGACTTAACACATACAGATTTTCAAAGCTTCTGCTTTTCGCTATTTTGATTTGAAAAAAAAAACAGTTGTAACTGTTTTCTGTGTCTCTGGAGAACCTTTGAAAAGGTTCACAGTGACCCACTTGCAAGGAGTTATTACACATGCTCTGAGTTATTACACAGAACTCTGTGCAGTTCTTTAGGGTTTCGCAGATCACTGATTTGGTTCTCAAATGTCTCTGTCTCCTTGTCCAGCATGAGGAGACAAACAGACGCCGTCAAGTGTTGAGGAAGAGTTGAAGAGAGAATACTGGATCTACATTTGACAGATGACCAGAATATAAATAAATGCTATCTTTGTTGACATTGCTAACATGTTAGTCATACCAGTTTTAAAGAGGCTTGTTTACCTCGTGTTTTCCTGCCAGGCAGACAAAAATTAATTACTGCTTGTGTAATGTTCTTTTTTACATGAGCCTCATATTAGAAATGTCATTATACTCAGGCCACCTCTGCTGCAGCTCTGAGTGAAACTTCTACTTGAAAAAAAGAGACTGTCTCTCCAAGTATCCACGCTTCATGCATCCTTGTTACAAATACTAGAGAACCACTTTGGTATCTGTGATGAGACTGCATGTGCATTGACTACAGACGTTAAGTGAAACGTGTTAAACTTCATATTTAAGAGTAACCGCACACAACAAGATTTTGTCAACTACTGTGTGTTTACCAGAGGAGGTCTTAAGGGAACATGAAGCGGAAGTACGGATGCTTTTTTCATGATTTTTGACAAATGTTAATGGGAAAGTCCATTCTCAGAAACATCTGCATGTTGCTCGTTTTTCAGTGATACAGTGCTGCCACACTCTCTCTCAGCCCTTGTTAACAACTACATTAGATTAAGACTTTATCTGGGTTTAAAGAATTTTCCTTCAGTCTGGCTCTAGCATGCTGTTGGATAGAATGACGGTGATGATAACATTATGAAAGCAAACCTCATGCTTTGCTTTGGATGTGAAAAGGGCTTGAACCCTTTTATACTATCAATTTTCAGTCTCCACAGGACGTCATATTAGCTACTATGATATAAAAAGTTGATTCCTGACCAGAATAATCTATCATCACATCTTCAAATAAAGGCAGATCCACAAGTAATCCAAGCTTGACGGAGGCACACGTTACAACTGCACAGACACAAGCAAACATAAAAATAGCATTGTGAAATAACTCACAAGTGCACGGGTAAGGCAGGAAACAGGAAATAGGCCCCTAAAGGGGTACACTCTGTACTTTTCCGCTTTCCAATGAATAGATGAACTGATAATTGCGAACCAACTCTCAGTAACCACAGCACATTGACCTAATATTAAAAAGTCTTTATATCTCTTACTGTATTTTTTCTCCATGAAGCCACAGATATCCAATGTACCAGGCAAGGATGCTCAAAATACTATTTTTTCTTTGCATTCAACTTAAGTACTGCAGATGCTCTGCCACGTCAGTGTACAAACATACAAGTAAAGACCTTCAGCTGACTCTGAGTTGAGTGTTTCTATTATGCCTGTTAACAGTTAGTTTTACACGCTTTCTTTGAATCTCAGTGCTGCCCTGTAAAACCTTTTGCCAACATGAATGAGGGCAACAGATCTCGGAGAGAAGAAGCACAACAATACAACAAGCAATCCAATTAGGGCAGAAGCTTGAGGCATGAGAGAAGTCATTCTTTGAGTCTGACACAAAGCTAATGAAAAACAGGTTTTTATCGACTTCCTCCACTTTTAAAATCAGACCAAAGAGCATTTTTCTGACTGTAATGTATTGTTAAGCTGTCACCAGAGTGCATCCTGCACACCAGCAAGCAGTCAAAATGAGAGCGAGAGCAGGCATATGAGTAACTAGATCAAAGGTTTCACCCTCACCACGCTCATCAAACAGTTCTTCTCAGAGGACCCATTTCTTCTCGCTGCTCCACTCAGGCAATGTGAAGTTTAGTCAGGAAAGGGAACACAAAATGATGCAATGCATATACAGGGTTGCCCATACTTCAAAGGCAATCTCAGAGCATTTCATTACTGCATGCTAAACTTTTACGAAAGCATACAAACTGAGAAGTTGTATCTGCCTAAATTAAGACTTAAGACCTACATTATATGGTCAAAATATGCAGACATGACTTTGCTTTGCAGGTGATCACAAAAGTCCTTCATGGGTTGATTTTATGTTAAAAAAATGATAAATGGAAATAACACTCGATCATCATGTAGAAAAGCACGAGATGTGGGCATGAATAGTAATAAATGTAAACACTTGTGCGGGAAGTATCTCCAGACACTCAGATCTGACAGAGCTTTAAGATAAGCGGCGTATCTGAGTGAAGTCAGAGCTCTGAGGAAATGCCCGGTGCAAAAAGGAAACACTCCCAGAGTGCCCAAACCTTATAGATATGAATGTTTCAACCTGTAGCTTTCACTATGAAAGTTCAACTGACTAATTCTTGAAACGAAAAGCAGTGAGCTGTTTTTAACGATTTTGGGCTGTTTTTCACACCACTTGTTGTATGCAGTCATAAAAATAAAAGACATGCCACTGGCATAAAGAGAGAACATAAAAATGTTTTCACAGAACTGTTACAAAACACATGACTTGTTGTTAATGTTTGATTTTAAATGTTTGATTAGATTACAGATGCTCTTAAGAGCATTTTGCTCTCAAAATGCTCTAATTTTATTAAGGATTCTTTTGTTTGAAGGTGAAAATAAAACCCTAGCAGGCAAGTCACAATGAGAACTGGTAGTGATGGTTAAATTAAACTGAGCTCATAGCTGTTAACATCTTTGTCCAGTGACTGTTTTTGTGTCACCTTTTTTGTGTCATTTAAGCTTAAGTTTTTTATTAGAATAAACCACACTGACCTCATAACCACAATAAGTCAGGAACTATCACTGTGGCTCTGAGTCTTGTTTCTTCGCCCTTTGCTTAGTTGTTTTTAGCTCTGATGTCTCTGCAGAGGACATATATAAGAACATATGATACATTTAAACAGAATGAAACAGTCTAATATGTGTTGCTGCCAAACTGGTTAGCCTATAGGCAAAGCTAACATTCAAACAAATCCACTGCTTTTCTGGGCTTGAGGGTCCCTGTGTGTGCCAGCCTCACCACACTTAAAAACATGAAGAAAAGAAAAACAAACAGAGGCAGTGTGATGTGTTTCGAGTCATTAAAGTGCATTTTAAAGTGAGTGAGTGAACCTTGGAGTTGGGATGATTTTGTCCCAGAACACCTGAGCCTGGCTGAGCTGGCGATGTCAGAACGCTGCTGACTCATGCTGCACACAGAGGACGCTGCCTCCCCCCGTCCTCATAAGTTTGGTCTCCTTATTTCAACTGGCCAAGTTCAAAAACTACTCTGCATTACCCACAACTTTTATTATTAAGAGCTTCCAGCATTTTGCTTGGCTCTCCCCAACAAACGGAATTTGCTCAGCCCTCCTCTTGTGACCAAAGCACACAACTGGCAGAAGAAAGCATGAGATCTTTCTTAGCCTAAACTGAGCCGCAGCAGCCTCTGTGGCTCAGGAGACAGAGGTCGTCCAATTATTGGAAGGTAGGTGGTTTGATCCCTTGATCCTCCAGTTTACTTTTGGAAGACATTGAACCCCAAATTGCTCCTGATGGCTGCTCCATCTGTGTGTGTGTTTTTGTGCGTGTTCTTTATGAGCGGGCTGCATGGATGTGTGTGAATAGATGAATACTGTCTCGAACTGTAAAACACTTTGAATGGACGAATGACTAGAAAAGCGCCATAGAAATGCAGTCCATTTACCATTTAAGTAAAAACCTTGAGCTTAATACATTATTATGTGTTCCTGAAGTGAGCTGTCTATTAATGAGGGCAGTGTTTGGGTGTCTGTATGTCTTTGGATATTTGTTGCAGTTTCCTATTTGTATTTGCTCCCTTTTCCTTTGCCACTATCATCCTATGTGTTTTATTGTGCAAGACTAGTTTGTTGATCAGTTTTGAAATTGAATTTGGCTTCTAAGTTGTACCTACTTTGGCTCTAGCTTCACATTATTAGAGCCTGTCTTCCATGCGCTCACCTGCCTACCTAAGTATATTGTTTCTGAATCCACCCCCTTTGACTGTAGTTAAGTATAATTCTGAGGTACTTTTACTTTACTTGAGTATTTACATTGAGGGCTACAATACACTTTAATCTACTAATATACTAACTGTGCTAACTACTCTACTATTTTTTTTTACATTTATTTGATAACTAAAGTACATAGATTTTTAGAGAATTATCGTAAAAAAACATATAATGATATTAAATCCAATATACTGTTAAACATTTAACTTGCTGCTCTTGACCTGTTTCACCTGTGAGCATTTAAAAAAAAGTTTGACTCCTTGCCAAACTTCATTTTGTGACTTTGTCAACAAGTTGTGAGCAGCTTCATTAAAGGCGAAGCAATAAAGCAGTAAATGCTGCATTCACCTGTAATAAAAATTATGGCTTGTTGTTTTGAAAACTCCACAAAGGGCATCAGGGCTTTATCTGAGTCTAAATGCCAGCCCTCCTACCAGCCTGCAGTGCTAATCTCATTGTCGGCAACGTCAGCCTGCATCATTAAACAACACTGACAAGCAGCAGTAAACAATAGTCATAGCCTTGACCAATATGCATCTTATTAGAGGTGGCATTCAGATAAGAGTCAATCTTGATCCGCTGACCATTATGCTTGGAGCTCTAATACCTAATTTACAAAGCTGCATCACACTGTGCAACGTGATACAGGCTCATCATCATAGCAACTGGCATCACAAAAAGGACAGCAGATGGTGTTTTCATTAAAGAATTCAAGCTAAAAGAAGAATCAACCGAATGACTTTGCGTCGGATTCTTCAGTGCACTTATCGTGTTACATTAAGTTCTCTGTGTGCTGTGGAAAAACACACAGGCCGATGTCATAAAAGGATCACTGATACACAAGGTCTCTCCAGTGTGTTTTGGAAGTGTGTCGTGTCCCTGTTACACTGTACAGTTATGAGCATGATCCCTGACTGGAGACGGAGAGCTGAGCAGGTCCAAATAATGCACCGGGAGTATTACAACCAACAATCCATTCGGTGTTTTAATGACCAGCAGTATGCACACAGTCGTGACAAATGACTGAAAGCTGTAACTAACAATCACCTGCAGGGCCATGAAAGATGCCTGATGTCTTGGTCATCATCATTACATTTTAGCTCAGATACATTTCCTTATTTTATGTGTGCAGATGGATGCAGACGCTTTTTTTTGTCTTTCTGACATGTCCTCTGAGCTACACAACCAGTCTGCTTGTCTTCACTTTTAATAAGCTGTCACATATATAACCCTCCTTGCAAAACAGTGTAAACAATGCTGGGTTTGTTGCAGGGTTACACAAGCATTTGCAGTGGGTTAAACGTAGCAGATGCCTGATTTAATGGTCAAAACAATCCTACTTTTATTTTTTTTATTTCTTTGGAGTATTTTTCTCACTCCTTTCAAAATCTGTACTCTAATGTAACTGCAGTATATTACTAATGGCATTAATTGACTTTTTTTACTAACTCTCTACACTAGCCTAATATCTTTATTGAAGCAAATCTGCAATAAATCCAGGGATAGAGCATAGAGGGGAGCTTAAGTAAGAAGCACCTCCACCTCTCCAGATGCCAAGTTTCCAGCTGCCTGGAAAAAAAAGCACCACCTGACCATGATGTGATGATGACGGAGCAAAACTTAGAACAAGATGCAGCTTCCAGCAACAAGCTCTGATCTGGCCGCACATTTTTTATATCTTCTAAAAAAAAAAGAACGGTTCAATGATAGTGTGCCTGCCGAACTCAAAACAGACTGAGATTGTCTCTTCCCAAATCTCTTCTAATTTCATCAAGCACCCTTAGGTAAGTTGCACATACTGTAGTGAACATGAGCTATGCTCATTTTCTGTGTGTTATTTTAATCTTTAATTATCCCATCATGTAGCTAAAGTTGTCTGTTAGATTTCAAATTAGACATTCGAAATATATAATATTAAATGATTAAATTATTCTATATTTTTACAATATGTAAAGTACCTTGTACTTTGAGTTATACATCTACAAGGTATATTTCAGTTATTGGACTTTTGTTGAGAAATCTTTTCCAGTACTTTTTCCATCAATGTCTATTGGGATAGTCTTAGCATTTTATGCTCTTTTTAAATTACTTTCTGCTTTATGCCTTTAAGCTCCCATGTGACAGTCAAACTATTAGTGAGGTTGCTCTTTCATTGAGGTTGTAAGAACAAAGTACCCATTATCTACTAACATCTTGAAAGACATCTGTGGTTAAAACCGGTCTGGCCTGTGAGTGTATGGGTTAAAAAAAAGGGGTGCAGATAATAATGCACCACAAATCAACCATACTGAGTTCATAGTTAAAAGAATCAACAATTTCAACGGGGTTTGTCTATCCATTTTTGGCCTTAGTCTGTGAATTAAATTATGGATTTATGAAATTCAGTGCCAGGTACCACCATTTCCCAAGATAATGTAGCTGTCATATTTACACCACACCCCTGATACCAGCCATTTTACATCAAAATAAAAATTGTCATGAATTAAAGATCAGAGCTTTGTCTCAAAAGTTTTGTCTGGTTTAACACTGGTTATTGCACTGAACACCAGTTGATCTTGTATATATTTGCCTCACCAGCATCAGAGAAATTTTCATACTTGAATTATGCTGATTTTGATCACATCACCAGGCCCATTGACACCCCCTACTCACGTACACACAGTCTGCAGCTGTCAAACCCAAAAACAAGAGAGAATAAACAGACAGATCACCAGTCTGGCACACACTGCTTTAGTCTGGATCAGTACCAAGATTAGAGCTCATTGCATTTACATCACGATTCACGACTGCTGGTGTGAGGGGTTGAGCTGGCGGGAGACTCAGGTGGAATTTCAACAAGCAGGTTCTGTTCACCACCAACTGAAAAACAACTTACACAAGACAAATGATGATGTTCTTTGCTCAATAAAGACAAAAACTAAACAGAACTTAACCATGGCGATGCTAAATTAACATTAAATTAATAGAACTGAGCAGATTAAAATTGCCTGACAAAGACAGAGCCAGATTTTCAAACTTCTTCTTCTGATGAAAGTTGCGGCAGGCCACAAGCATCAAAGGTGTACTGATGCCCTCCACAGGCGATCTGTAGAACTCCATTAAATGAGTTCAACCCTTATGAGGAGTTCAGTGCAACACAGAAAACTTATTAAATATTTTGTTGTTTCACAATGTTTAACAATGAGTTTAAATTTTAAATGAGGGATCTTTAATTCAAATTCCTGACAGCTTTGCTTGCATAAGGCTTCTCTCTGTGTGCTAGATGTATTTTCAGCCAAGTGCTTAATAACCAGTACTAGCCAATGTTTCAGTGCACTGTGACTCAGTCTCAGTCTTATTATTACCACACTGTCCCTGGAAGCAGGCCTGGAATTAGGTCATTTTTAGGGAAAGGCGACTTTGGCCACTGATAAATACAAATTTGTTGGAGCACTGCAGCCAACAAGGGCACCGGGGCTAAAACCAATGGTGCAGTAACATAATACTTAGAAATATTAGCTTTTTCTATGTGAATGAATATTTGTTATGTATAAAAAGGAAGCTAGAAAAAGGGCAATGACAATGCTAAGAATTCATGTCTCATCAGGAGTCATTAATAACACCATTAGGACGGTAATCTAAAATTACATAAAAAGGGGCGACCATTTACTGCTTACTGTCATAAGAAAAGAAGAATGAAGATCTCTCTCTCAGATGCTTGCTGGTTGGGGGATGGGATACAAACTGAGTTTCACATTAACTCATGGCACTGTTTACTCTCTCTGTAACATTAAGGAAAGGCAGGGTGTGTAGATAGGGAGTTTACTACATCTTTTCGGGTGATGGAGACACTCTTAACATGAGTTTGTTTATTTGGATAGCAAGTTAGATGTAAAAAAAGGAAATCTGCTACTTCTTTTAAGGCCACAATGGCAAATTCAAAATGAGGCATGCCAAACTGGCCTTGTGATAAAAGGGGCATTACAGCCACACTGGGGCATTTATAGCACTGGTTGTTTGGCTGTGGTATAATTCCTGCTCTGCCTTCAAATTTCAGTTATGTCTTATGTAAAAAAGTAAAATCTGCCTCTTTCCCTCCTTTAATTCTTTTTATCATAACTTTACTATTCCTTGTTGTATTGGGCTCTTAGACTCCTCCCCTCCCTGCAGTACTTCAAAATCAAATTTCTTCTTTCTTGAAATTCTTTTTCTTATCAGCGCTCGTATTCCCCTGTTGTCCTACATGAGCTGGGACCCAGAGAGCCCCAACAACACTCCCCAACTTAGATATTTGATACCTTTTTGGTTAAAAAAAATTCTATTTCATCTGGTCTGGAACCACTTTCCCCACCCTTTGGTGCCATAAAACAGTTGAAACTGAGCATGTAATTATTTTCATGGTCTAAGTTCAACCACCCCTCCAAGTGCCCACAAGATTGCAAAGAGCTCTGTAGAAAAGACTAACACATGATTTTATATCAGTTTCCCATATTGAATCTGTAATAGTGAACTGTCTTACAGGTTTTTTCATTGTTTAGATTCTTTGGATTATTAGTCTGAATCTGTACATAATCTGTACTGTTTCGTTCAAGAATTTACAGAATAACCTGTATGCCTCTTATTGATTCAGCCTAATATGGAAAAGTCTACATCAGCTTCTGGCAAAAGCCTCACTGTAGCAGGTGGCCAGCACACTGCAGGGACTATAAACAAATCTTTCACTTCCCCTACACTCTCACCAATTGAATTGACTAGACCTACTTTTCCACCCCCTCCCTGATGTTCTCAGTTCTTTATCCACAAAGGAAGCTAGCTTACACCGTTAGTCCTGCAGTTTGCTCCTTCTTAGCTCTAATTTGGCTCCCCTAATTTCACTTAAGAGAGTATTAATAGGTGTTAGTATCATGCTATGCAGTTATGAAAGCTGTGCCACGTGTTGTAGGTACTTTAAAATTTATTTTATTTGGAAGAGGAGGCTGCTGTTTATAATACAATACAATCATAATCAATCGATTATTTTTGCTGCTCTGCTTATCATCATCAGTGATATTCCTTTATCTGCTCCCCAGTCAGTCACAAACACTCACACCATCCATCAAAAGTATGGATTACTAGGGAGCAGATGAGCCACTTGAGGCAAACTTTACAAAAGACAAAGTCAAGCGTGTACAAGAGATGGCTGGACGTTCACACAGACACTAATGTAGTGTCAACCCTTCAACTTGCGTTCTGAGTTTAATGTTTGAAACAAAAGCCATGCGACGTTATTTATCTGTTCACTGATGTATGTTAAAAGTAAATATAACAAGCACGAAGTCAACAAACTAAACAGTCTGTTAGTTTTAAACTTTAAAGTAAACTAAGGTGACTGCAGCAGAGTTACAGACGTTTGAATCAGGTGTGTGGCAGCATCCATCACAGCAAGAGACATTTGATTTTCTGTAGGTTTTTGTGTGTAAGCGAATGTTTGTGCTTGTGCATGTGTGTGCGTGTGCATGTGTGTGTATGTGTGTGCCTTGGCAACAGCAGGGGAGTCTAGTGGAGAGAAACATTGTGTATTGACGTTCTTCAGGCTGCAGAACTCTGGCTGTGTGGAATTGAGCAACATGAAAGACTTACCAGAGGAAGTGGTGAAGTCTGACTCCAGGCAGCGCTGAGGAGCTGCTGAGCTCCCCGACAGAAACACCTGGAAAAATACACAAACAAACAAACAAACACATACACACACACAAAGACACAGCACTGTCAAAAAACTGCTTAACTGCAATGAAAATTAGTCCAGAGTCCATCTATGAACACTCGGTCTAAAAGAAAATGACCAAATATTGCCACGGTGTTCTAAATTGACCCGCAGCACTGGAGGAGGTGGTGGTTAAAGGCAAACAGAGGGATCAAAGGTACAAAAAACACCTCAAATCTACGTGTCTGCTCCTGTTTTTTTTTTTAACTGAAATGACAAGTGAGTTAAGAAAAATGAAGAAAAAACTCATGACGTCAAGGTGAAGCGCTGACCTGAACTGGAACACCTTTTGTTCTGAGTTGCAGGATGTAGTCAGGACATTACATCCAGCTATGATGACCTACATGCAACACTTCACAAAGCAACTCCCACAGCTGCTTTAAAATAACCTCTGGTGGCTTACACATGTGGTTATGACCACAAATACTTCTGTTCCTGCAGCACTAAGGGTGGAGAAATCCCAGTATAAATTCCCTTTTGGACTGGCGGCCCTCAAATGAGTCAGTTCATCTTTTGTGTGTGTGTGTGTGTGTGTGTGTGTGTTAGAGGCTGAAGCGAAGAACATCATTTTGGGAGAAAAAATGGCCTTAAATAAAACAGAAGGGAAAAAACAACATGTGCAGGAGAGCAGAAACGAATGCTCGGATTTGACTCTTAAGTCCGGTGTTTCACCAAAAATCACTGGAAGTCACGTTAAGTTCACGGTGAGATCTCAAGGAAAGCAACAACAAACAAACAAACAAACAAACAAACAAACAAAAACCAGGCCTGATTACGATGAGAGCGAGGAAAGACAGCATTTGTTTATGTCATTAATTCAGCAGCAGGACAGGGCTGGTCATCTCTCAGACAGACGGTAATCACTTGTAATCAGACTTAATGGGCACTCTCATGGGAATGCTTTTCCTCTCTCTGTGCTTTGTCTGTAGCACTCTTTAACACACACTCGTCCACAGTGTGTGCAAGCATGTGTGCGCTCGCACATTTGCAAAATGTAACATCACACTTTCCTCTGAAAGGGAATTATTATTTTCATAATAGTGTCTATTCATAACGGTAAAACACTCCCAAGTCCTATTTGTATGTGATGAAAATTTACATATCTGCTTGGTTCTTATTTTCTTCAGGCCTCATTTGCATGTCTTCATTTATTTACAGAGGCTGGTTTCTCCGCTGAGTCTCGCTACTGTTGCCTCCTGCTCTCCATCAGCACTCTCATTCTTAATCAGTTATGATAACATTGTACCCCCCCTGAGATTTGGGAACATGGGAAAATCACTACAACAAAGCATGGCTCTTAAACTTTTTTTGAAACACAGGAACCACTGCATGATGCTCTTAATTGTTTTTTTATCAAGGCATCAGTTCTTGTGCTGAAATGCTATTTGCACCATTATGATGACCAGAAACTGTGAGCTTTATATTTCTTCATTGTAGTGAAGTAAATTACAATGTAAACTTTGAAAACTGCAGCTCATAATAACTATTTACATGTACACTGACACATATATTATTTTTTTATTTTCCTTTTCTCTTTACAGGATGAAATTAGGCAGGTAAAATTCAGTAAAAATAAATCTTATAACACTCTTGGCCCATTTCTAAGGAACCTCAGGTGCTGAGGAGCTACTGCAACTAAGTCCAACAGAGCAAGAACAGCGATTACTTGGTTTGCTAGCAAAATGAACATGTTTCTGTTGTCCTGTTTTGTAAAAATGTCACTGTGTATCTTTGTTATCTTCAGTGTATAAGTTTAAATAACCAGGAGGTTTGTTTTGTTTGAATTGGACCATAGAAACTATCTACAGTCTAACTATTAACTCCAGTTGTGCTAGTTCTCTATCCAGATGTGCAGATAACAGATCATCTGGATGTGTGATAACAAGAAGAGGTTCTGTGACCTCAGCACTCTGTGGGAGATTGCTTAACTTTCTGCTTTTCAATTAAAGTAAAATATGTAACAAATATTTCCAATGGCCATCCTCACAAAAATAGAAGCAATCACAGCAGCCTGGTAAGCATGAACACACTGAATGAGGCGATGCAGCATATTTTTATTTCTTTGCATTTTGTTGATTTCAACTTTGACCAAAGTAAAGGTACTCTGCCGAGTCCACTGGTCAAAACAAGTAAATATTGATTTCCTTGCCCAAATGCATTTACACAATTCAATAAGGAAGTTGACATGGAAGCGAATGCTTACGTGGTGCACTGGTTACATGTTTGCTGCATCGCCCCGTCACAAACAAGGAAGAAGAGGACCGCGAGCCAGTCAACACAGAGGTTGACGAAATCATCTTTGTAGATGGTTTTGAGAGGAAGAAAATGCTTCACTGGAATACCACTGAATGTAAACACAACTTTTGTTTGTTTATAAGAAAACTCCACAAGGCTTCTTTAAGAAGCCGAGGCAGGGGTTTTCACACACTCGCAGTGTGTATGGTGGTTTGGGAATGCAGCAGTTTGGCTGTTAAAAACACTTCACATAAAGAAAAGGATTTTAAACTGTAGAATTGGAGTGCAACTTCTTAAGTCACCAACATTACAAGAGTGCAATGTAGAAGACAAATGAGCTATTGTAGTCATAAATAAAACTGGGCATAGACTTTGTGAATCAGTGCTTTCTTCTGAAAACAAAATCTCTGCAGCCTGTTGTTAGTTCTTCATTCATAAGTTTAGAAGACTGACATTCGATTCCTTTTCATTCCCACATGCAATCTCTCGTTTTGTAATAAAATAACTGCAGAATACCGTCTTTGAACTGTAGCTGAACAGATTCGTAAATCTGACAAATTCAAATCACAGCCACTTGAATCATTTGTTTCCAATCATTTCCACACACTTCAACACACAAGTAATTATCTAAATTCATTGGTTAGCACACAAATTTAACAGAGGAGCCCTTGACTTTCGGGCTCGGAGCCCAATTAAAGTGACAATGCAGTTGCAATACATCAAATTCCTTTCACATTCTTGATTCCAAATATACCAGTAACATTTTCTTTGTTCCTTCCCCAAAAACTGTTTTTATCCAGTCTGGAATGTGCGTGTGTGTGTGTGTGTATATTTTTGTGAAGATTCGCAAGGAGAGAGATGAAAAGAAAGTGTGTGTGTCTTTGACAGAGACAGAGTTGTGAAAAAAAAAACACCCACTGATACACTCTGTTACTCAGTTTCCATGGTGATTTGAGTTATATTTGACAAATATGACGCACATTTTCAGCATTCACTTTTGCTGTTGGTCTTCTTCATCTCTTTCAGTGCAATGAGCTAAAAATATGAATGATTCGTACAAAATAAAAGTAAGATGAAGTGACATTTGGGCCCGTACAATGCGGAGAAGACGTCCTGATGTGTGCTGACAAGCTCGACTGGAATGGTTCCGAGCAGAGAGAGCATGAAGGTTTAAAGAGGACAGAGCTCCTTTCTCACTTCTTTTCTCCAGAGGTGTGTCAAGTGGGCTCTGGGAAACTTAATGAAAGCAAGGCTGTCTTGTGCCTGTTATTTCAAATCACGACTCTTTACTTCATACTTGCACAGATGAGCACTGTGTACTTAGCCTTAAAGTACTTCATCATTAACTTCAAGCAACCAGCAGTCAGTGTGAATGCTTTCTCGGTGACTGGGAACTTGCTTTGCATTTATACGATGAATGTTAGAAAACTCATCTGATAACCACCTGCTAACCAGTAGTGCTAGTATTACTAGCCTTTAAAGCTTGTAAACATGCTAACTATATATAAACCCCCATTACTGCAATGTTTCTGTTGGTGTGGTGTTTGTGTTGAATCTGCCGCTTTGAGCTACAGTAGCTCAGGGGATGATCACCCCCATCACCTTTACTACAGAGAGGTGCCTCTATCCAGTTGTTTGCAGCAGATTTGTTGTTGTTGTTGTGCTTGAGGCCCACTGATGCGTCTTTGTGGGTTTTTGGAGAAATGGCCAATAAGTACTGTGGGTTGTAAGTGTTTGAATACCTTCCATCACTGCAGTGTTTTCTCTTCTCTTCATCCAGGTAGAAACATACCTAATACACAACTCAGCTGTGAATTCTCAGCATGTAAAATGAAGGGAAGTTCATCTTGAAGTGGAAGAGAATGTAGTCAGGGTGCTTATTATTAATTGCTAAGAAAAAATATCATATGAACATGAATTTCGCCACATTCTTATAAACCCCAGTTCACTGCTTGTGGCGTCTTTTTTCAGGATGGATCTTCACCTTGTTAATGTCACTGCATTAACTACTCTGGTGATACTCAGTACGGGAATGAAGTCAAAGAAGGTCCTGCTACTGATGGAACGAAAAACTCTCCTTCCAGATTTAAACCCAGTGTGCTGGTCAGGACAGCATCCAAGTGTGGTGGTGTGGGGGGGGAAAGTGGAGCACAGTGGAGAAACCACATGGACACAAAGAGAACCATCACTCCACCTAGAAAAACCTTCATAAGGTTCAAACTAAAGGACCTTCAAGCTGTGAGTAAACAGAGAAAAGTGCCATCGGTGTGATATGCAAAGCGTAACGTTTGATACATAACTGTAGTTTTAAAGTAGTATTGGAACCATGTAGCATCTCCTTTGTTTTTTAGCCACATTTGAGGATAAGGGGAAGTTCTTCCTCAACACTGTCACCAAGAGCTCGCTCCACCAGGAACTGTCAGGACTGTTGGGTCTACTGTGAAACACAGAATGTGATCTGTTGACTTTCTCTGTTGACTGGCACAAGATGGCTCTCATGAAACTAAGCGTGCACATTCTTGACTCTGAACTGAAATCTAACTGAATGGTTACAGACTGAGGGAATAATCTATAATATTATTTTCATCATTCTCGTCCCCTTAGGGCACTGACAGTGAGCCTTCAAACAAAGTTATAGAGTGCGGTGGAACTGATCAGAAAAAGCTGAAGAATATTTCAAGAGCATTTAAAAACCTAAAAAAAGAGGACTGTCAAAGCCAGCTTTGTTGTAAGCTGAGTGAAAATGAAGAACAGGTCAGTATAACTGTCGTAATTAGTCTGAGTCAACGGTGACTCATAGCTCATGATTCAAAGCAGCAGAGGACAGTAAACAATCATGCAGATCTCACCTGTATGACTATTACTTTGAATAATGATAAAACTGTTAAAAGTAATTTTGATTACCTAATATCAAAGTTATTTCTATAAAAAAAAAGCCAAATTTCTGCTGGTCTTAATTTCTTAAATGTGACGATTTGCTGCTTCTCTCTAATTTGTCATTGTAATCTAAATATCTTTGGATTTTCGACAGATGATGAATAAAACAAGACATTTTGTAGGGACTGCTCTGTTGGAGACTATTTGGGACAATTAAATCTATAAGGAAGAGTCTTTACATGATATAAAAAAGGAAATAAATTCATAAAAAGAGAAATAATATTATTTAGTTTGTATAGTCAACTGTGTTCGTCTGATTATAACATTAATTTGTGGTTTATGTTAATTATTTGTAATCAAGGTAGATTCATTTTTAAATGCAACCTTTTTTCAGTTTAGAATGGAGGAAAAGCTAGTAAATCGTTACATTGAGGAAGTTAAAGGAGAATGTAATATTTGAAAAAAAATATATTATTGACCATATCCAAATTGTGACAATCCTCTGATTTTCTAATCGATTAGCGGATAATCTAAATCACCACATATGGATTATTGTAGAAATTCAATATACAGTAAGGATAATGGTGAGGAAAGATTACAGACACAGAAAAATGATCATCAAATATGTGTGTTTGCAGGTTTGTTAGCGTCATACGTATGATGATATCATGAACACAGAGCGTGCGGAAAATGATACATAAAATTGGAATTCTGCAGATAAAGTAAAATATCTAAATTCATGCTCCTGCTCTGCCAACGTCACCTTCTTACACAATACACAGACACACACAGACACACACTCACACACACCTCCCTCTCAGTCTGACAGTTGCTGCCTTTGCCTGTATGAGCGAGCGTGGGTCACATCAGGACAATGCGCCGGCGCGCAGACTGTTTGCAGCACAACCGAGTTTTTTCCCTTTTTTTTCAGCTTCACGGACACGATTTCAGGGCCAGGACGAAAAAAAAAAAACAAAAAAAAAAGGGGAGGGTGAAAAAAAAAAGCCCTTTTCAAATTGATGACAGCAGTGGGCGCTTAGGGAAACCATTGAAAGGAATATATAAAGCAGCATCATAGCGTCTGCCTGTGCACCCCCCCCACCCCCCCGCCCCCTCCCGAAATCAAAAGTGTGCGCCCATCCTGAGCCGACAGAGCTCCAGATCGCTGCAGTGCATGCTGGGTAAGAGAGGACATCTCAGGACACACGCAGGGACTTTAAGGATACTGCAGTAAGCTGTTCACAATGAAAAAAAAAAGGAGGGAAAAGATGCAGCGAGACGGAGGGAGGGGAGGGAGGGAGGGAGGGAGGGAGGGGAAGGAGACAAAAATACTGGCAGGATCAGTGAAGGATGGAGGAATTCGACTAACATTTCATTTGGACAAATATGAAAATGTTTGCCGCAGCAGTCGTCTGTCTGCACTGTTTATGTCTTTAGATCTGCATCAATACACTGATTGGAAAAAACGCTGCTCTTCAACGACGTACCACCGAGTCTGAAGGATTTAAGATGAATTTTTGTTATCTGGTCCTTTCAAATCTGATTTTTTAATTTTTTATAAAGGCATAAGTCGTCGTGTTCATTTGGAGGAAAAGCCTCCTCTGACAGTCTGTTGTGTCTGCGTCTGACCCGAGATGATCCAGTAAAGCCCAAATACGGACACACGAACTGATTATGTGTTCCAGCAAATACAGAGCATCGAGACTTTAAAAAAATAACGCTAGTAAATGCAGCATCAAATTGTACACAATTTCATAATTTAAATTAACTTTGAAAAATACATTTGTTTAATATCTGAGGGGCTGTTTAAACAAACATTTTCCTTATCAGTCAACCTGTTTATTTCTTTGCATAAATACACAAATAATTAAGTCAGTACAATAGTAAATTTTGTTGTTAGCTTCCCTTTTTTAATCCCTCCAACAGTCCAAAACCCCATGATAAAAAAAATGCTATAAAACAGAAAAACAAGTAAACTTTACATTTGAAAACCTGCAAGTGTCTGTCATTTTTCTGTAAAAAACATTAATGCTTTGTATGATATTTAAATAGTTGTTAGTTAAATTAATCTCTATTTATTGTTTTTTCTTTAGAACACAGCACTGCACATTTAAGAAAATTGCATTAATTTGTAAGACTGAAAAGGACATATGCAGTAAAGATTACATAAAATCACAAAATATATGAATTACATGTAGTTTTGAATAATAAGGATAAGAAACCAAACCTTGTAGCACACGCAACGCACAGCAAACAGGATAATAAATGAAGGAAATACATTTTCTGTCTGGTTAATACGCTACATTTTAAATATGTGCATGTATAAATATATATACATTTCCTCTTTTTTATATATATCTGGTGTCTTCCTGGATATATTTATTCATATCATGTTGCAGTAATCCACCCATATTATATTTGTAGACTAATTTGGTTTGATGAAACCATTGCTTTAGTAAACAAATACAAAGAAAGCATTATAATGAATCAAAAAGGTCAGTAATGTTCATTAAATCTGCAAAACATTCACTGACAATGTTTATCTACAATATCCAACAGCACATAAAGCATGATAAACATTTTTTATTTTTTTGTCGAGGTAACTCAAGTTCATATGATTAAGGTGCCAAATGTGCACCAAATAACTCTTTGCCTGGAAAAACCACTGCCAAAGCGTATAATCCGTATGCCGATGTTTCCTCCGGTGCACGCCTGCCAAAACCATTTTATGTTTAGTATTTAGCGGTGAGTGGAATTAGTAGGAAACAGGGTTGACTCGATTCTACTCTGCAGAGCCTTGAAGATGTATTTACATACAGGCAGAAGAACAACAGGAGGGATGATGGGACGGTATATTGTTGATTATGAAAAAAATTATGAGTAAGTTATATTAAAAATATGAATAAAGTGTTTACAAATAAGCTCAGCAGAAACACAGAATGAGAACACATAACTCACAGAGTCAAAGGAAAAGGGATGCTATGAGAATATTGCAAATATGATGGTTAAAAATCAGCTAACTGATGGATTTGTTTCAGCACCGAAGACTGACATGAAGAAAAACACAAAGCAGTACAAAGCACACTGGAAGCAGACTGTACTTTTAACATTAACCTCAAAAAGAAGAGATGCATTCAAAAATAAAGATAAAAATGTAACTGCTCTAAAAACACGTTGGTGTCTCTTTCTCTTTCTCTTTCAAACTTAGCCTCTGTGAGTCCATCTAACCTGGGTCGCACCGTTGTACCCTGGCAGCCACATTAACACTGACCTTGCATTTTGTGCCAACTCTCCCTCCCCAGCCTCCCCGCTGACATTTTACCGTCCACCACCACAGTGACTGCAAAGCGCCAACATACACGCATACGAGCATCTGCCGGATGGCACTATATGAAACCCTTACCCCTGCACGACATCTGTGAGTGTGAACATCAGTGTTTGAGGTATGTCAGCGTGTGAATTAGTTTCACCCCAAGTGCTGAGAGTGTACACTGGCAGCAGACAGACAGCACTGCAGGGACTAAATGTTTACATCTTGGTCTGTGTCAGCAGACTGCGGCCGGGCCGGGGGGAGTCCCCCTGCAGGACGGATGAAACCTGCTCTCAGACCTGCTCTGCATACTCACACTCTTCAAGGTGTTTCTAAACATCAACGTATCAGTGGAAAATTAAACCTCAGCATCATCACTATCACTGAGGTGATAGCTGAGCAACCTGGTGGCTTCTGTCTCACATGATTAGATGAAGATGGTGGTCAAAATAACAGTAATACTATCATGCAAGTCTGCTGGACCCAAAAACCAGAGAGTACATTTATTATTGTTATTTATTAGCATTTTACTATTGCTTTAACAATACAAAATTATTCATTAAATATTATAACCAAAACACTACTTAAAAAAATCACATTACTTCTTGATACTTTTAAAAAACTGGCTATTCTACCAAATCTATTCAAAATCCAATAGATTTACTCATAAAAAAAAAAAAATTATTTTGATGTGGCCAGTAAATTTTTATTAAAACCATTAGATGCACACAGTTTAGCCTAATGAAGACACTGACATTCAGCCTGGTCATTGTCTAAGATTTCCTTGTTTTATAAAGTGGTGAAATACATTTGTGAACTTAATACTTTAAAAACTGTGCCAACACAACAGTGAAGAAGATCCATCTGTCCAACAGATAATCATGTGCTGATGTTTGCTGCCAAAGCAAATATTTGTGTGTCTAAACCACCCACAAACGCTGTAGAAAATTAAATAAAACCAACATGAGAGAGCCAAAAGCTGCAGTTCCTCAAATGACCACTTGAGGCTGGCTCAAAAAGCAAGTTAAATTGCCATAGACCGCCATGATAAAATCCTCAACTTTACAGCAGAAATAAACATGTTTATAGTCTGGCAGAAAAATCTATGTTGCTAAATTACCCCTTTATGAGAACTGTGCCAGACTGAGTTTTTGTACAACTCACTCAATGAAATTATTTTAAAGTAATGCATATTTGTCTCCAGAGTTCCACAAACCAATGGGTGGCTCTGTCCATAAATTTCCTTATAGACCAAGCTTTTTCCCAATGAACGAAGCATCAGAAGCCCGTTGGCAGCCGACGGAGACACTCCTTTTCAAGTTGACTTGGTTCAGCTGTTTCCAGTTGTTTGCTCCACACCAGCTGATTGACAACTTTCACACCAGCCAACGTTTACTGCCTGTTTAATAGTCAGATGTGGTGAGAATTCACCTGGATGATAAGATACACCTCAAAATGTGTGAGGCATAACTCAAACTGTGCATGTCTCAAAGTCTAAACAGATCAAAACTTGTGAAGCAGGAAAAGGAAAGCTGGCAGTCCACACGGTGCAAAAGAGTAAACAAAATCCCAACACAAACAAACACAAGTGCATCGGCCAGCCAGCAGCACCAGTAGCTTCAAGAACTGACCGATGGACCCAAACTGTTGAGCTTTACTTTTACCAGCCCAGCCTGCCCTCCTGTGCTCCCCGCAGGCTTATGATTCAAGGACTTTACATACTTCAGTGGATCTGTAAGCACTAATTTCATCTATTCATTCAAGTCATTATTATTTTTTATAGGACACTTACAAGTGCAATAAACCATATAAAGACACTAAACCGCTGTACTCTGTGCACAATGAACACCTTACCATGCGCCTATAGGCAGAGCCTTTCCATAAAACAGTCTGCAGTGCAAAAGCTGGTCTGTATTAAACTGTCTTTCTTATAGTTTTTGAGAAAATGTTTTTTCCACTAGTCTCTTTAGTTCAACTTCCCAGATCCCACCGTATTGATGATATATATCAAAGGAAGTGAGCTATACACAGGATCTAAATTCAGACAGCCATAAACTAGAAAATCCGAGTCTGGATTTCCTCCCACTGGTTTTGCAGCACTTCCCAGTTCTCTACAGTAAACACTAGACTTTCCCGGACAGACAGCCAGCCAGGCAGGGTAGGCAAAGTAAAGAAAGGATAGAGGCAAAAATGGGTGCCAAACTGCCAGTACCATGGTAAGGCATTGGATGAAAAAGATGTTTTTTTGGCAGTCGTGCAGGAGCCACTTTGCTGCAGCATTCCAGGCAGCAAAATCATAGAGACATACCAGAAAAACAAAGAGAAAGTGGAAAAAACATGTCAAATTAAAATGAGAAACTCATGTGGAGAGGACTTTCCTGTAAGACAAAGCAGGAGTTTTGAAATGTAACAAAACAAGTAAAAGTAATGTGTTAGGATGACTTGATCCAAATACACATCCCTCCTGGTAAGGCTGCACTGGTGGTTGTAGGCTTTGCAAAGAGTGTCAAAGCCTGTCTAACTGCAAATAGGTCAGTAATGGGCACCCGAGGATTTTCTCCAAAATTCCTCTGATTGGTCGGTTTCCATGTCTCTGGGGGAGAAACCTGGATACCACACTGGTGCAACCCTTGCTAGCTTGACACCCTGCCAGGATTCAGGAGCAACTCTCACACACACATCCACCCACACACACACACACAAGCGAACACACAGACTGCTAAAACCCTGACATTACACAACATTTGATGCATGTAGAACACAGTGGATGGCCAGAATGTTTCACATATATCCACAGGGTGAGACATCTGCCATTTAAGTATTTACAGCATGCAAGCCTATAAATATGGTGAAGTCACACCAGACCCATCTCCACCTAACAGCTGGAGCCATAAGGATCCAAAATATTGATTTCTTTGAGGCTGAACAGCACACACAGCTTTTCCCAACAACGTGATGGGAAACAGGCTTGGCTCTGGACTGTTATGCTGTCCATCTGCAGCTATGACACACCACTGCTCTCCTTTTCTAAACTCATTCTGAACTTATCAAAGGAGCATTTCACTTTATTGTAACATTATACAGTTCTAGTCATCATATATATCAAGAATCATGATATTTTGGCCCCTATGACATAAACTGAGATCTGGAAACACAGTGACGTCACCAAGGCAAAGTTTAATGGCAAGCAAAAGACTGACTGCTTTTCTTATGTTTCTAATGCTGCTGGTTTATTTTTTTGCTCCGGTTTCTCCAAAAAGGGTATTAGGGGAAAGAGGTCAGAATTCAGTAATCTCTAAATAAGAAGCTGATTTACTTCTGATGAGACAGAGACTGTTGTGGGCTGCAAAATTTTCCTCTGGAATGCCAAAAAACATTATTTGTCATATGGTCAGACCAGTTGTAAACAAACTCTCAGACGAGCCAAATTAACTTGGCAAGCAAAATTAAAAATAGGTTAAGTTTAAAATTATTAGCCTACCTTTGTTTTTTAAGATCTGTCATAGCATATGAATGACCTCTATTTTAACTGACACTTACTGCAGTTGTGTGCACAAAGTTTTCTTGCTCAAAGGACGGAGGTTAACCAGCATTTTAGATGGTCACCTGTTTTTACTTGTAAAAAGTAAACCCTTGATATAAGATTGTTGTGATGTGATCTGCTTGAGGTAATAAAACAAATCTGAGCAATTCTTTTGTCAACTTTGGTGCACCTGAACATTGAAATGTGTGCTGCTGTATGCGTGAGAACTCTCTGGACTTGCTTTGATAAATATGATACTTGTGCTAATGAGAAAATTATATTTCATGAAAGAATTATAACCTTCCCGTGGACTTGCCAACCAATTATTACAAGTTACTTGGAGAGTAAATGTAACTAGTTTTAGCATGTTCAAGGCTGGCTATCATGTCGATGGTTAGCTGACTCATTAGCTGTGCAAATTGTCACACCTTTGCAGGCTGCAAGCACCTCATATTTCACTCAGACTTGCAAAAAAAGATCTATCTCATACGAATTTGACCTTGCAGATTAATTTAGGATGTAATTAATCAGTAGTTCAAATCTGATGCAAAAATACAGGGTATGATTAGACACTTTCGAGACTCTTCCTGTCAAGCAGATTTCCATATTACATCAACACCAACAACAGCTAGTTTGTGTTACGTGTTTTGTACTTGTATATGTCAATCTGCAATTTTACCAATGACCTGAAACTTCGATCTAGAGCCACAACCCAGAGACCAAAAGGAGTCACAGGGAGCCAGAGCAAACAGAGTGGTTGAAGAGCAACAGCTATGCTGTTCAGGCAAGAAGCTTGAGGGTTTCTGACGCAGTCTTAACGTGTGCTGTCTTGCTGAATAGTCAAGTTGCCATCGCACCACAGTTCAGGTTGTTTGCACTGAATGCTCTCTCTCTCTTAGACACCTCCGAGGGTCACAGTAGTACTTTTTGGTTGCATGCTCACCTGATGCTCATTCTTCAGTCTCCAACTGTGAAAACTGCTGTTTGGTCTCTGGCTCAGAGACATAACTCTTGCCAAAAGTGATCATCCTCAACGCAAAGTGTGGATCATCCCAGGCCCCTAAGCAGAGGTCCTTGCAGACACAGTGCTCAGGAGTCAGGAAATCATGACTGTGCATAAACCACTGTGGCTGGGGTGACATCAAGCAAAATAACTTGAAATACTTACTCATTAATGTTATGACTCTAGGGAAAGTGTTTTTTTACTGTGTTGTGTTGTTTTTTGTGCAATAAACCTGTTGTAACTGTGCTCTGGATACATCAGAAATGAAGATATGCCCTAAATAAGTGGTCGATATTTAAATAAAGGTTGAATGAATTAACTGGTTAAATAAATTGATATAAACAAACTGCATAATTGTATCAATGTATTTTTTCAGATAAAAGACAAATTAAAAGCACTGATTAGGTGCGCTGCAGGTCAAAAGATGTCAAGTTTAAAACAAGGCTAAAGTTGGTTGAAAAGAAACATCTGTTTTTTCAGCTTTTTTGACTTAGAGTCCATTTAAATGTAAAGCAGATCCTATCTACATTTAAATTACAGTTGAAATTATTACAAAGGTCTAAAACATTGCTGGAGTAAGTTGAAAAAGGAAAAAAGAAGGGAAGATCCTGAACAAAGTTAAAGAAAGAAACATATTTCTAAATAGATAATACAAACATCTTACTCTATTCTGGAATCAAGTCTAGCAGTGTGTGAAAAGGCTTAATATGATCTCAATCATAACAAAATGCATTATAGTATGACTGCTCTTCAGGAACATAAGCTGAGGTAAACATGGCTTTGACCATGCTGAAAAAACACCCAATGAAGCAACAAAGCAAGCGTTTCCCTTGGTTCAATCATTTGATCTTCTTTCAAACACTTACCTATTAAGATTGTGCTTTAAATATTGACCAAAAGAGTGAGACTGCAAAAACACAATGTCCTTCTGTCGAGCAATTGCTTCACTTCAGAGTAAGCTTCACAGTTCAGGCCTACTGCGGAATACACTGAGCGTTGCTGCCTACTGCAGGGTCGATCACTTGAAAACATCGTCTATTAAAACTCTGCCGTAAAATCTAGCAGAAAATGAGAAAGGTTTTTTTTAACAAATTACAGATACTCATTTGCTAGATAAACCACTTTTATAGTATGTTACCTAAAAAAAATCCCTCCAAAATAAAAGGCAGTGGCAACATAAGTGAAGCCACTGCCTTTGGGTAGATATATCCAGTTATCCAAAAGTTATAGAAATGGAGTATAAAGCATTTGTTGAAATCCGTCTCGTTGAAATTAAGGCACCATATATAAGCCAATGCACTATTTCTGTGATAAAGCAGTTTTTTCATATGCCCCTCTCCGTTAGTTTGGCAGTAGTTAACATTTGGCAGTAGCAGCCTAAGCCAAGAGGAATACACATATTTGTTATGGAATGATTTATGACATTTTAAAATGATGTAATTGCAGCAATAAAAAACATTTGCATTAATGTATGAGATAGTGAATTCTTTAGGCTATTCATATTTAATAGATTATTTAATGCCTTTGCTGAATATGATAGGAGGGAGATTCATTAGCGGACTAAGGATTCAGAAATTGCAGCAAACTACAGGGGTTTTTAAAAGGATAGGGCCATTTTGATATATTTTTTTTGTTTTATGAAATCCTGTAGCAAATCATAAACCAGCAATGCAAGTAACTTTTGTTTGTTTCAGTCTTTTATGCCATAAAACTACTTTATTATTGTCCAATACAATTAAATTTGATGAACCTCACTGATGCGCTGGCTTACATGTTCCCCAACTACCACTAACACATCCACAGTTTCTCATTTTGCCCTAATCCCTTACATACTACCATGTTGCCCCAAATACTTACTAGAGCACCAAATTTGGATTAATTCACCAGAGAAAATAGTCCCATCAAATGCACTGAAGAATTAGCATAGCTGTTTACATTTCGATTCGAAAAAAAAACCATTCCATGTCTTTATAATTGCAAAATGTTGTTTTTATTCTGATTGGTTTTATAGGCAGTTACAGCAGCATGTTATTATGGAAACAAGGTGCATATCACACAAATTGATTTTGATTATCAACTTAAAATACAAATTTGCAACCCAAACTTTGTAGTTTACTAAAAAGAAAATGTTGAGGGCATATTTTTTATTATTTATGCATGTAGACCTACAAAAGTAATGCTAGATTTTGTGTTATCACAGATAAAAGGATTTAAATGTTGTAAATTTAAACCTAAAACAGCAGGCTCAGCCCATAATGTTAGCAGAACTGGACCCTAAAGCTCACTGTGATGCTGACTGAAAGCACGGTTTTTCATTGCAATAATGATACACATTTTACTCAGCCATTTCAATGAACAAATACCAGAAATCAAAGTAAAGAAAACAGTCAGGGACAGAAACAACATCTCTGTAAAAATGAAATATGTAAACAGCGTCTGCCTGCAGATCTAACCTGAAGTGGACCTCATGCAGATTTCCCACTGCATTGCCCATAAAAAGGGTGAAAAATACACTAATATCTTTTTTTTTAATGGACAGTTGTGCAAAAATACAATATGATTTACCAGAGGAAAACAAAAATCTAAACAAGGAGGAAAAAAGTGCAAAATTGCATTTGTTCACGGTAGACGCTGGCCTTGGTAAGTTACTGTATTTGTTTCATGAGATAGAAAAGAACAGCCTCAAGCCAGTGAGTAATGGGATTTGATCCATTTGATTCTGCTAAAATAAAAAGATGCACTATTGAAGGTGTGCTAAAAGGTTTTTCTTTCAAATTTACCATTTTACAAGATACAGACACATTGTGTGCACCCTTAAGGCCTAATGAACATGTTGAATTCATTTTCTACCAAAAGCAAAAAAAAAAGCAAAATTCTGACCACTTGTTGAAAAATCTGCTTTGTTAAATCCTATTTTGTCCTTCTTTTTCCCTCCTTTTTTATAGCAACATTTGACAGCATAATTCCCAGGGATCTATTATAATGTTAGATCTGGAAACTCCAAAATGACATCCATCCACTTGAAAGAAAATAGTTTGGCACATGAGCCAAAAATGTTTTCCTTCTTCATGTTTTGCTGCCAAGTTGTGTGGCCCACCGCACGTGCTCATTAGTATTTCTCCCGTGCTTGTTCTCACTCAGCAAATATACTTTAGATGGGGATTTGTATCTAAGCAAATCAGCCCTGTCGAGCCTAGGAATCCTCCACATACTGAGCGAGTGTGTATAAGGCTCTAGCAAGAGATATATCAATCATTTGCACAGTGGTATCTTTATTATATCCTTTCAAAAACCAAAGATATAAACAAATATAAATTTCTAAAGAAAAAAATCTTGTTTATTAAGTACATCCAGCTACCAACAACTACCAACAGCTGTAATCCAACCATGACTACCACATTTACCGTGGAGATTTTCCCCACTGTGTGAGGGCTGCAGTGCTGGAAACCAAAGCTAGTGTGAGTAGCTTTGTTCCTGTCTGTGTACACTGTGAGCCCGGACAATCTGACAGGCAACAGCAACTAAAGGTGGCAAAAAGTCCACTCTTCAGGTGACATGAGCTTACTTTCATTACTTGTCATACACATAATGTGCTGTTATTCTAATACACTAAAAAGCTCATTAGTAATAGTTAACAACACAACTACAGGACAAGCAGTCTGCAGAGCCCCCCCACAGTGATTCTTTCAGGAGTTAAATTAAGGTAGAAAAGACACATACAGCGATGTATCATAATCTCTGATCATAATGACTGTTGAGACATATGATATTATATGAGATATTATGAGCTATACACAGCTCTGCTTTTAAAAACAAATGCATGGGTGTGTATACATGTGCTTTACTCCCTGCGCAAGCAACTCTAAAAAGTTAAGCACAGAGCTGAGGTCAAAGTCCACATCTGGCTACAACAGCTGTGCGACTCCTGAGCATTCAACCTCAGGCAAAGTGCAGAAATAGACTACAATGTGCCCATATCTGTGTCAGTGTTACCTTATTCATTCATGTTTACCACTTATAATCAAAAAAACATCCAAAGCAAAACAAAACACAAAATGAGTAAAACGAATAACCTGCATGTAACATCACACAACAACTCAGTGATTTGGATTGAAAAAAAAAAAAAACTCCAAAGGGCTTGAGTCTCTCTTTGTGTCTCTATTCAGACAGACAGATACATGTCCTTTTGGCATTGTAAGCAGGGTTAAGCTGAAACGTGCACCATACGGCTGCATACATGTCCGATGAAAAGCTTTAGTCTCGGAAGCGATAAAAGGGTAAAGAAAAGGTTGCTAGGTAAAATCCCATAATCCAGTCGGGGCAGCAACAGGATTTGCGTAGTCGCAACAAAAACAGTCTGAGTACAGTTACTGGATGACTAATGTGGAAACATGTATAATATGTTTCCACAGTGCTAGAAAGTCAAACCAACCAACCAACCTTTGACATATTTACAAAAAAAATAAACACAACCAAACTTTTACCAGCATCTCCTTTATTCCTGGTTAAAGGTAATTATTTGAACAGGCAGCCATGGCACTGTATGTAACTTAAACATATCCTTGGCGTGTACAAAACCCCTCTAAACAGCATTACATGATAATAAATAATGAATTAAGTGATCTGCATAAAAATCAAAACACTCAGGAGGCCGAGAGCGGCCTGGTCACTACTGTCTCTTTTCATTCTGTTTTCCTATAATAATAGAAAAAACTAAGGAGTAAAAACAGGATAATGGCTTATTATCCCAAGATAATGTATTAATTTATCCTGTTATCATAAGATTACAAGGGGTTATCCTGTGATAATGCATTCATTTACCCCATTATCACAAGACAAGCTATTATCCTTTAAAAAACGTGCTAATTTACTTCGTCATCATGAGTTGACAGAATAAAAAAAAAAAGAGACCATGGCAGCTCTTGGCTTCTGTAAAATACAAAAATTAATAGATACAAAAATGGAAATATCTTATTTTACATGTCTGAAAAACAATCATCTACTAATTTGATAATCAAAGTTTAATTTGATCATTGTACCATCCAAAAACACATCTGATTTATTTTTACTTAATGTATAGCCTAAAAATAGCTCTAAATTCCTCAGTTTTTACTCAAGCTCCTTCAAGATTCTTCAGTTAGTGATGTTTCTGATGTTTCTTTCCTTGTGGCTTTTGTAATACCTTAATCCTGGCAAAGCATTGTTGTTTTTTCTAAGAGATGCATATGATGTTTTTTACTTTAAATAAAGCACTTCTTTTCTATTTTACAGGCCACTGTAAAATAAAAAGCACAGCTTGCATCAGTTTATGTAAAATTTGTAACAAAATAATTTTTGTCTTTTAAAAACTATGTAATGTCTTAGAGTATGCTACAAATGATTAAATTCTCGGACAGTATCAACAACAGGAAATTATACTGGTAAATTATCTGGTAATTACACAGAATTAAAATAAGGATTTAACAAAATCTTAATACAAATGCATCAAATCCTGTGTAACCATAACTGGACAATATTGCCTATTAAATAAAAGTCCACTTTTTAGCAATTTTCTACAAACAGAAGTAATTAGTTCAACTTCATTAGAGGCCATCAATAGGGGCCTATCAAGAGCCCCTGTCTCTCCTACTCTTTTGCAGTTACAGCTCCCACCTGTGGCCATTTTACCTCCATCTCACCAACACTACAGTTTCTCTTGTTAAGGAAAAGCTGGTTCTGTTGCGAAAAACACACAAAGCAAGAGTTTGCCATGCTGAGCATGTGTAAAAAATCCCACCTTATATTCATATTAGCTATATATATTCAACCAATTTCTAAACTGAAGGGATAAAAGAGGATAAGACAATGCCGATGCATATGAATCAAAAACATAAAACCATGATAAAGCAGGTTGTTATCAGTGAACTACAATGTTTTCTCACAGAGCTTTCTTTCCCTTTCTGCTCACTGAAGAATTCCAAGGGAACGACAACAAAAACACGTCTTCCCCCTCGTGCCCGCATACAGGCCGACACCACATGTGCATGCTTGGTTTTATTGTGACACTGTAGCCTCTGGAATTGCAACATTTGGAAAAAAGTTTTACAGTGTGTCTCCATGGTATTCATCAGTTGTTTCCTTCATTTCCAAGGCCTTTCTACCTCCTCCCTTCCCCCCTTCTCTCAGTTCTTCTTGAAAGTAACATGTCCAGCCTTCAAGAAGCACAGATATTTTGGCAGGCAACATACTCTCTTTTTCCCCAAGTACTGTATCCAAGTACTGCATACTTTTTGGACTGCTTTAGTTCCTCACACAACCTTTGGCATTAGCAGATGCACTTAGGAAGGTCAGGGGTGACAGAGGCTTCTGTGCAATTCTTTCATTTAAAGTCGAAGCTATAACTATTCCACGCACCTTTGGCTGAAAAAAAGACTAAAACAGGCAGGCAACGTTGTCTCAAATCTGATTCTAACTCTAAAAGGTGACAAAGATTTTCTTTTTCAAATTCAAGTGCAGTAAAAAATGGGATATGCCCAACAAAACAAGAAAAACAGAATTAAGGATGTTGACTAAAAGAAAGATTTTTATTTCATCTCATAGCACTGTAAAGCTTTGCCAAGTTGAATATAAATCTATGGTAATATTAAAATTTTACATGATTCCAAGAACACATTCAGGCCACTAAATCAGAATGTATGTAAGACCAAAGTCCTTTAAGGCTTTAAAAGAGAGCAATAAACTTTAATATTTTTTCCAAATCATTTTTGTCCTATTAATGAATCAAGCAGCTGCATTTTACTGCAACTGGAGACAGTGGGAGGATTTCTGGCTGGTGACCAGAGCCTCTGCAATCACTGAGCTGAAAATAGCCCCAAGTTTTTTGATTTTCAGCACAAATCTGATTTAAGCAACTGATTTAAGTAACCTCATTCAAATAAATATCTTAACGCAGAAAAAAACACTAAACAACATTTCTGACTCAACTATTACAAGGTCAACACTAAACACAGCAACAAGTATTACTCCTACATTCCTTGTAACTTGCCTAGTTTTCTTTGACAGACAAGCAGGATTTACAGCAACAGAGCTGATGGAAACACAGCATTGAACAGAATGACCTTTTCTCATCAATACATTTAAAGACATTTTGGAACATCTAAGATTTAATCAGAGATTTTCCAAGCTGCTAAGATCTAAATGTTTTAACCACAGAAACTTTTTCAAACTGACGTATAGAGCTGCTGTAATTTCACCAATGGGCTTTTGGACTTTTGTTTAAACCCTCAATTTTGATTTTTATTATACAACCTGTTGTATAATGACCAATAAACTTCTGTGTATCCTTGTATCCTTGTATCCTTGTAAATTTGGCATTATTGCAATCACCATCTTTGTTTTTTAGAGCCAAAAGTGACCATGTATGAACAAGATGGTGGAGCTGGAGGGGATTTGCATTGCTACCAGTGAATATGTGAGGACTACCAGTACACTAAAAGCTCCTGTCCTCAAAACAGGCACTCCGTTAATTTTGCATCGCTTAAAGTCTAAGTATATAAATCTAAATTAGTGAGTTAGTTTAAAATTTCACTCTTGTAGTGTTGTCATTGCTACCAGCTTCTGGAAAGAGGCACAGAAGTTCCCCTGCCAAGCTCCAGAGAGAAAACACTGCTTTCTGCATTGATGGTGAAGTTAGGAGAGCCTCAATACTAATGTTAACTTGTCTGGGTGACCCACAGGGCCAGGACTAAGACCACCAGAGGTTAAACAGTCAGAGTTTGATCACACTGTAGCATGTCTCACTCAGAGAATATTGTGTAATCCCTCTGACATATGACATGTTCAGTATGACACTTTTCCCCTGCTTTCCAAGCACATATCCTTGAAACTAAAAGTTTGAAAATCACATTGCAGTTAAATACTTTCCTGTCAACACCAATACCAAATAGTGCCTACAAAGAATATCCTCCAAGTCAATGACAGAAGTTCTGCAAGGGTTTCCTTTAGAGCTCTGGAACAAGTTAGGACCAGCCGAACAAAAGTAATATCATACTCTAAGCAATTTTTTTCTTTTTTTTTTTCCTTTGGCAGAACCCCTTTTGAATGGAGAGCAAATATCTCAAACTGATGCAATCAGTCAGGCATGATTAAACTAATGCTGCAGTTCTGACAGCACCACACATATTTGAAGTAGCCTCTCTGTGCAAAGTGCTACTTTTAGCCACAGCACCCAGTTTGGGGATTCTGGGCCACATCACAAACAGGGCCAACACAAAGGGAAAAACAGGAAGGACAGGGGTCTCTTTCAGTTGGTCGCTGCGGACGCTCAGCAGGCAAAAACTACGTTCTGTTTTTTTGCCTCGCATGTCCTAAGTAGTGCGTTGTCTCCCCCTCTGTGCACCCTGTACTGACTGTGTGTGTGTGTGTGTGTGTGTGTGTGCGTGGGTGTGTGGGTGTGTGTGCGTGTCAATATTCAGCCAAACTAGGGCAGTGAGTCCAGCTGAAGCTTCATGCACAGCTGTGAGACTAGAAGAGGCCCTTTGTGTTGGGATATATTCATGCGCTCCGAGGAAACATAAAATTGTAAGTTAGTGCCTTCGAAAGGCCCTCGTATAGTGAGGAGAGATGGATACATTGTGTTGTCTCAAGCTAAGTGCAAAGCCCTTGACTGGCGCTCTCTCTGACAAATACTCCTGTTGTTGTTAGCCTCTTGATTATCTCATTTTACATCCATTAGTGCTGGGTCTCATTTCTGTGTCCAGTAATTCAACGTTCTCCCCTGACTCCAAGCCAAGGGACTGCTCAGTCGCACCATCATCATCAACTGATTGAAGTCCATTAATTTCAGATAATGCAGTTAGGCAAGTGAGGAGAGGCAACCAAAGTGTGGATGCTAAGTAAGTTTGTTGGTAAAGGAAGGTCGATAAGGAGTGATTTTTTTTATGCTAAATGGCTGTCAACAGCAACTCGCATTTGCATTTCACCTGGATGACCAGTGCCTCTATCTTTTTATGCACATAGGAAATTTGCATCTCAAAATGCTGAATAAAAACACCAGAAACTCATTTGAAGAAAGATTTTTCAGCCTTAGGAGAAAAAAATAAAGATTAAAAAAAGATTCGATTAAAGGTCGTAAAAGTATAGCAGTTTTTAATTGATTCAAAAGTCTTGTAATCTTTCTGTGTTTCTTGAAATGTGCTAACCTGCAGAAAAGATACTGGATTTAATGCCACATTAGTGTGAGGTATCTATCAAGAGATACAATTTATCAAAGTTTCTGACATTCCTATGCCTGGTACACAGCGCCTGTGTGAAACCGCTTGTTTTCTCTTCAGGTGCTTCTGTTAACAGTTAAGAGCAGCAAGACTGATGCAGCGCATCATCTAAAGATTCGGCACATGTCCTCAGAAAAGACAGACACTGAAAAAGATCTGTCGATGATCGTATCGATATCATACCAGACACATCACATTTCCACAACAGTATCGGTTTCTA
>JAQNCA010000009.1:7730728-7751321 GCA_029783725.1 Acanthurus tractus
AATGGGGACATATGTTTACCCTCCTCTACAGTGTGGCTTTAGGCAGTTAGGTGATTGAAAATTTACATGAAACTGATGCCATCATTTTAAAGCCCTTGGACTTATTGATTCAATTTTTTCTACGTTTAAACCACAACAGAGCCTCATTCTGTTGTTGAACACTGACTTTGAAATGTAACAAGCTTTCCCTGTAACAACGGTAGGTAAGCTCCTTTTCCAACTATGAGCTTGTCCGCCTGTATATGCAAATACATATTTGCCAATTTACACAGCAAGGGCCTTGTGATTTCTGCAATGCAGAAACATGCACAGAATCACTATTAAAAAATGAAAACAGAATCTGTAAAACAAGGAACATGACCAACATGTGGATGCAATTTAGAAAAAGAAAAGTTTGCCCTGGCATTAAAAGCATTCTTTCACAGTGCCTAAGCCAGATGAACAGCATAGAGTGAAGTAATACTTCACTCTGTGTTGGAGTAATACTGGCTTTGGCTGTATGGAAAAAGTGGAATAACTTTTAAAACCACACCATGGTTTTTGGGTTAGTAGGTTCAATTTTTTTCTCTCTGATCTACTCAGTAGTCTAGCCTACAATATGAATTTGCCTACTATATGCATAAGCACTACTGCGCTATCTGATTAACTAAAGTGAGGTGACAACCCCCTAAGCGTTGTATGTCATGAATGATCTTCTTGAACAGTCTTGTTCCATTTCGATGTCTGGTTCCATGTTTTTTTCCCCGCATCTTACCCACTCAGTGATCCACTGAATTGTACTATAAGAGGTACATTTTCCAGTAGATTGATGATACATTTGCAACACAATTGCTCATAGATTATTTAAACAAATGGGATACGCCAAATGATGTCATTTATTAGACTGGCTGTTGATGAGATTCATAAGTATAAAAAATCCCAACATGATGAGTCACACATGCAAAAAGTGGTTGTTGACCATCTTAGCTACAGTAGGTGGATATTAAATAAATCACACTTCAGCTAGAAAACTTCCATCAAAATGACCATGTGACTAACATCTGAACGTCAGGGTAAGTTGTGAGAATTTGAAAAAAAGTAATGAGAAAACTATAAATACAATTCAAGTACTAAACACAAAGTGTCTATTATTTACTTGACAGTCAGTCTGATGTTTTGCATCATTCATAAATGTTTTTCATTATACAAACATGGTGAAAGATAGAAAAGTACAGCAAATTGTCACAAAAAATATATATTTTTTGTAGATAACAATTTGCCAACATGAAGTGAAATGCTGTGAGACTTTATTGTAATTTTATACAAATTAATGGGAAAAAAGGATAGGAGGCATTTAGCTGCACATGAGTACTGTCATAAACATTCTTGTTTGTGTGTTGGATTTTTTTTTGTGCGTGATCCTACAGAGTCAACAGTGAGTCAACTTTTTTATTTTTAAAAGTTAAAAAAACACCCAAACATTTTAGTGTTTCTTTGGCCTGCAACTAATCATTTAGGTAAAGTTATTGGTTTGTAAAACAGTTTATTGTCATGCATGTCCAAGAAAAGCAGCACATTCCCACATCCAAAATCTGTATCGCCAGTGTACAGTGATCCCTCGTTTATCGTGGGGATTAAGTTCTAAAAGAAACCCGCAATAGGCGAAATCCACGAAGTAATCAGCTTTATTTTTTACAATTATTATATATGTTTTAAGGCTGTAAAACCCCTCACCACACACTTTATACACTTTTCTCGACAGACATCAACATTTCCTCACATTTCTCTCTTGTTTAAACACTCTCAAAGTTCAAACCTCAGGACACAGAACACAATGCGAGTTCATACGCTGTAAAAAAAAGCATGCAAAATTGCACCAAAAAAAAATCTGCGAAACAGCGAGGCCTTGAAAGGTGAACCGCGTTATAGCGACGGACAACTGTATTCAATATACATTATTTGCTCATTGCTACTGAACTTAACCTTGGCTTCTATAAATGCTTCTATGAAATTAATATATAAAATAACTGTTCTGAAATAAAATCACCTATTTGAAGAACTGAATTGAGTGTTTGTGAATTGATTTAATCTGAGGGTAACTTGATTTCCACATGTCTGATCTGCACTGAAATCCTTAATCGAAAACAACTTTATCACCATGTGTTCAGATGCCATGCTTTCTCCTGTTAGGTGGCAATGAGATATCTGTCATCATAAAATATGGCCATCTAGATTTCAAAGGAGCTGTACAAGTTCCAACAAACACATCAAAGAGATTGATTTGCTTAAAATGAGCACTGAAAGCCAGGATTGAGATGTGTTTACATGAAAGTGAGGCAACTGTTTGGGCCAATCTACATAGAGTTAATAGACAGGATCCGGGTCATTTGCGAATTCTTAAACATCCTCCCATATGTGCTGCTTTGTCGAGTAGACAGAGATGCTGCTCAAGAATAGTCAGTTGAACTTGAATTTGACCTTCTGCAGCAATAAGAAGTTGCAGGTCTGTGCTGTTTACCCGTTTCATTTTATTTAACATTAGAGATCTGGGGCTGCCCACTCTATGAACGCCCAGCCTGTCCTCTCTCAGCCAATCTGCAGCCCATCTGCAACAGCCAATAAGGTCGGTCAGTTCACTACTGACACTGCAGCTCACAACACTAGTAGAAAGACAGATAAAATCAGGGAATACAACATCTAGACTGAGACTGTGAACTCTTAAAGTATAATTACGTGCACTGTGGTTACTAAATTAGGTTGGCATACGAATATCAGGGTAAACCTATCAGTATGGATTAGATCTTAAAACCAGCCTCAAACATCCTGCAGAAGACAGAGGGGGAAATCTGGAAATGTTATGTTGTCTTGAACAGCGCTAGTGTTGTCTTGAACAGCGCTAGTGCAAGCTAATGCTACAGGCTAACCAGTATGCTACATCCAGTAGGGGGCACCTCCTGGTCAGCTCACTCACTGGGTTTCCGCTCAGAATACGTTGCTATTCCTTACAAAGGTCCATGATTTCAAGTGTCAATACCAAGCGATGATGGATATGTGATATTTATGACAGGCAACTGGAGAAACTCTAATCCAGTCAGTACCACTAAGAAGACATCTGCAGACCCTCACACTACATTATCACTTGGGCAGATAATCTGTTCCAACCAGCATCAAATTAAGAGCTCCTTTGTGATTACTGGGGGTAGAGAGTTAGACGAGAACTTTTTCTCCAGCGTTGGGCTAGCTAACAACATTTGTCCATGATACATTTTCGATATTTTCAAGATATTTCTTTCACAGAGCCTGTCACATGTGCAAGGGGCAAAGGTCAGCCCTCTCTGCCTAATTCTCTTACACCCACAGGCACCTGCAATACTGGAAGTGTTGGAATTAATTTCAGGAGTGGAAAATAAATCCAATATTAGGAAAATTAAAACTAATCAGATGCTAACATTTGTATACAATTGTTATTTTTGCTTGTTTTTTGTCAGTGTGTTCGCTGCCATTATCAATCTCACCTTTCTCATCATGGCCTACCTGCATGTGAAAATGCTTTAGTCACATGTGCGATGATAAATAAAATTTTCTGGACAAAAGTCACTCATTCAGTGCACTAAAGGTAACCCCTAATGTTACAACGGGCAGAGAGCATTGCACCTTTGAAGTTCACTGCTTCTGACCATCTAAAAAGTGATGTACATAAAATTTTTGGAATTCATCAACAAGTGAAAAATGACAAACAAAGCTAGTTTGTTAAGTAACTAGCAGAAAAAAGTGAGGCCCAAATAAAACACCATTTAACAATTAGCCGCCTCAACTCACAACTCTTCACCAGGTAAGCTAGGCATTCTTAAGTCTCAGCAACTAAAGCTAAAACTTAACTTTATTTATGTCATGCCAAGGCTTAATTATTAGCAACCCTGGTGTTGTATATATGACATTACTAAATATAACAATTAAGGAACTTTGATTAGGATTACAGCGGAAGATTGATATGAGTAACATTCATAATTACACACAAACACACACTCACATGCACACATGACCTTGCTCCCGGCCATAATGGAGAGAGCCAAACGTTAAGAGTCATTACTGACAAAAATGCCTGTTAGTCTTTTACATGTAAGACCAGAAACTTATGGAAATAAAGTAGCTAAAGTGGAGCAAAAATATGTAACTCTCAGCTGCCCTACATCATGGTACATCATGGTATATCTCTTATAGCCCTGTCAGCCACGGGTATGTTACGTACAGTGGCCCCTAGGAGGAATCCACAATGACAAACCACAAAAAAAGATAAATCATGAAGCACTGCAGTATATCACAAGACATCACAACCGACAAACTTCAACGACAAATCACAAACCACAACAAGATATCACAAAACACGACAACAAAATGCCACAAAAATCACAAAAGAAAAGAAAACCAATCTAATTAACAAAAAAGCAAACACAACAACAAACCATTTTGAAGTTAGATTCGGTGTTTGTCATTTGTGATTGTGTTTTAAGAATTGTCTTTTTGATCTTCAGGGCCACCATAGTTATGTATGCTTGTAGCATAAATTTAACTAACTTTGAGTTAGGGCCAGCTGATAGTTACGCAATAAATGTGATCATATAACATCATAAAAAAAAAGAAAAAATGAAAAAAAAAACTGCTTTTAATTTATTTCATTTTTTTATAACAAAAAATCAATAAGAATGCTATTGGAAGTACTGGATTAAAGGGCAATATGATAAGAGAGGTAGAACTGTTCAAATCGAAATAATGACCACCCATAGTGATTGTATCTGACATTCAATACTAATGTTTTCCAGCTGTTAACTCTGTGCCACAATGTACACAAGACTGCACCGTTACGAAACATGAGTCTGCTCTGTGAGTTAAAGATGTTCACACTGGCTAAAACAGGCAGACAGAGCAACCTCACACACCCTTCAGTTGCTCCTCGCAAATGTGATTATATGATGTTTCCAGGAATGTTCATGCATTTCCATGCTGCTGATCTGAGACTGAAAATAACAGTTTCAAAATGTATTTTTAAAAGTATTTTAATACATTTAAGTCACTTACATAATCGACAGTGATAATGGGCCAGAATCCAAAATGGTTTAATTTCCTGGAAAAATACTAACATAATCAGAATATTATTTTTATTTGAAATGCAAAATTATGACACTTGATTCACAGGATATATTCTCCAAATTAAATCAGAAAGATAATGGACAGTAGTTTAAATGCTTTGTCAGTTGCTGTGATTTGCACATATTTTTAAAAATAGTTCTCGTCAAATTCTCTCGTTGTGGCACTGAACAGTGATTCTGCTTTTAAAATACCATAAACAATAATAATAACACCAGTTTCAGTGGTAGTTTAAATGCTAACTGCCCCCATAATCTCACATCTCAACGCGCAGGAAGAAAGACTCCCACAGTCACCTTGTCGTTCATGCACGAGTACACTTGTATTTCTGACAGCCATGGAAGGCATCACTCTGTGCTCATAAGGTAGCATGTCACCCATAACATTGCAAACTACTGCAATCCTAACATGACCGTAATAATTGCTCCTTAATAGGCCTAGCTAAATTTGCACTCATGAACATTTTTATCT
Source organism: Acanthurus tractus (assembly GCA_029783725.1). Lineage (NCBI taxonomy): Eukaryota > Metazoa > Chordata > Actinopteri > Acanthuriformes > Acanthuridae > Acanthurus > Acanthurus tractus. Next base: position 7,736,324 of record JAQNCA010000009.1, read on the forward strand.
CCGTGACTCACCTTAATGCCACATATTTTGCAGAAGGAAGCGTCAACAAACAAGTCAGACTTCTTGGTGTGCAGTGTCACCGATTTACTGAACTTTAAGGCTCCAAAGTCCCTTAAGGTTAGGTTATTAATGCACTGTAAAAGTATTGCTAATTTTGCATTCCAGATGTTTACCGAGCGCTTCAGGGAAGTTACTGTTGCAAAAGCGAAAGCAAAGGTTACCTCAGAATAATGAGCTCAAATTAATAACACGCTACTTTTCAGGTTGCATACGTAAAAGTAAATCAAACCCCAGCCAGACAAATATAGTCATACAATGGTATGATGCCCCCATGCTAGAAGGGAAAGGATAACTTGGGCAAAAGAACCAACTCCATTAAGTACGAGGAGTACGTGCTGTTGTTTTCTTACGCTGACAGAACCTTGAGCCAAATATCTTTCAATTTAAAATGCTCTCCCTATTTATAACAGTTATCGACAATTTCAAATAGTTTTTAGTAAGTTACTGAGTTATCACAGGGCGGTGCTCAATTCGGCGTGAATAAAACGCATCATTCATTGATTAAAATTTAAACTTTGTTGATCGATTCTTTTTTTCCTGTTACCTAATTCGACGAAACACACAATCTTGAGCGTAACGGAACAGTGTTAACGAGTTACAAAGTTTAATTAATACAGAAATTAAGTGTTGTTTACTGAATAAATTGCACTCCGAATTGTCATAAAGACTGATTTGATTCTAGAAAAGTCTAAGTCATGTTCACCCAGGTGTGAACGGTCTGCCGATAAGCAAAGCAGCACTGAATTGTGGAAATTTTCAATGTAGTTTGGTAATGACTATTGCCAACATAAGACCAAAATTACACATTGGTGGTCATTTTAAAAGCGTGAAAATTAATATGAACATTTAGCTAAGGAAGCGCAATGTACGGCCACCTTGCTGCTGTACTGTCAAGCACCCAGTTTTTGGAGAGGCTGTCATTGGCTAGACTGTTGTCAAAAATATCCCAAAAATGAAACATACCGCATATGCAAGACGAAGCTCGTATCCAAATATTATTTGGAGTCCCAGAGCCTGTGCATTCCTCCTCAACTGGAACCAGTGTCGATCTCTGTCGGCTAAACTGAACGGGACACAGCGCCAGGGTTTAACCTGAAATGACCCGCGCTAGGGCAAATCAGGCGAAAGCTATGCCTGTGTGTCTGCGCGTGTACTGTATCTGTGTGGAATGAGTGGAGTACGGGCTAACGGTGCACGCAGCTACGACACTCCGAGCTCTGGACGCACAAACTTAAACATGAAACCGAAATAAACATTTAAAAGCGCTACACTAACGAAACTGACAATTGTAGCGCTCCGACTGATCGCTACGGGTAAACAGTGGGCCGACTCACGGACAGGAACCGACCAAAATAAGCCTCGCCCTTATTAAAAACTACCATTTTTTTTCTTTTTTGCGGAATTTTTTCAGGGCGGTTAACTGTCTTTTCATTCGACAGGACAGGAAACACAACAGTACAACTTACTGTGAATTCATGTGTGTATGAGGAGAACATGAGAAATTTGGCAATGATAATAACAAAAACATTAATAGCTAAAATGATCATAAAAATAATCATTATTATTACAACAACAATAATGAAAGTAAAAATAGCCCCTATATCCATTTAGCTTATGTTTAACATGTTCAAGGTTCAGTATTAATTTCTTTATTATTGCAACACAAGGTATTGTAGCCTCTCTCTCTCTCTCTCTCTCTCTCACACACACACACACACACACACACACACACACACACATTTATATAAAAATAGAGAGAGAGAGCGAACGAGAGAAAGAGAGATTAATAACACTGAATAAGTTCACAATACAAAAAATATATTTTTTTGAGTCTTTGAATGTGGGGGATGAGTTTATTAGTCTCACAGCCTTCGAAAAGAGGCTGCTTGCAGTGTGGTGGCATGGTAGCGGATGCTTCTGCATCTCTCTTCAGAGAGCAGCAGAGTGAACAGGCTCAAACTGGGGTGGGTCCCGTCTTTAATATCCCTTGGGCTCTGCAAGCACCTCATCTCAGAGATATCACTGATGCTTGGTAAATGGGTACCAGTGATGTTCTGGATGGTTTTACTCACCTCTCGTGTTCCTCAACCAGATCCAGCCAAAAGGACTTCATTTGGGATTTGACTGGGCTCAACTCGGATACAGTTTGGTGATTTATATTGGGTCTACTTTTACCATTAAGGTGAATGACACCTGGACCACATTTACTTTTAGCCATATGAAATTCTTAGAGACAGGAAAACTATTCATGCTACATAATAGTTGAAATACAATACAAGAGACCTGCTTTTAATAAATAAAATTTATTACAACATTAAAGTAACACACAAAGCCAAGGATTTACTTTTAGTGGAAATTAAAAAAAGGTAGTCCAGAATGAAACTTTGTATCTACTTGGTTGCTTTAATTCTGATAAAGTACTCATGTCAGAAGATTGAGGTTACAAGTCCTGGTTCCCAGAACCTCTTGTATATTATTGCTTAACTTACAACTTGTTGCTCTTAAACGTTATATATATATATATGATCAAACAATGAGTGAATACAGGCAACAATTTCAATGCAGAACATTTTTGTTGCTGATCCCTGCTGGGTCCAATGATGCCTTCCAGAAGTGTCTACCAGAATTAGCTCATAGGTTAAATAAATTGTATGTGGTATAATTGAGTATTTGATGAGTAATTTGAGTAACTTGTGTGTGTGTATGTTTGTCTACTTGTGCGGGAGTGTGTGTGTGTCTATGCATTTGTGTGTCTACAAAGTTTGGTAATGTACAAGAATCTGTTTCCAAGTTAGGCACCGCTCCATTCTCTGCCACTCCCACTGCCTCTCACTGGTTTTGCCCATAAGCGTGAACACAAACACACACCCTTACACACATGCTTGGCCTCAATGTCAAATTTCAACTAATTTTCTGATAAAAATGCACAGAAATAGAAAAACGAGAGAGACGACAATCTGAAACATGAGATCAACAAACAGCTTTTTTGATGTACGTGTTGTTACCTTTGAGGTTTCAAGGAATGCAAACAGGTGAAAGTCAAGACTGACTACAGCAATGTTCATGATTTGCATAAGAACCAGTTTTTCAAAGCATTTCAAGTGTGGAAGAGTGCCAGCAAGAGTGCAAAAGATTTTGAAGAGGACTTTTTAGGTAAACATACGATGGTGGCTGTGTTGTGGCAGTTAAAAAAACTCCTGTGGCAGTGACATGTTAAAAATATAAGAAACAACATCTGTTTGCCAACTGACACATTTCTTGTCATATTACTTATATTCACTTGGTGCAGGATTCTTCCCTCATCTTTTGTGCATACTTACAGTGGCCAGTCCTTTGGAATCAGAAAAGACTCCAAAGCAGATTCCTAGTTGATAGGATTACAGTGAGCATAAAATGAGATGACTGTTTGGAACAGTGTTTGACAGTGTGGTCATACATATAATGAGGGCACTCCTGCTTTTTTTGTTTTTTCTAATTGCCAACCACATAATCTTTACTGTTGTTGGTGCTGAAGTCTCTTTCCAGTGAGCCGATGTCTCCCCTTTGCATCCGGATGCCAGCTTTCAATCCAAATCTGTCAGTGTTATATGCCTCCTTGTCATGTGACTGAAGGGCAGACTTTCTGCTCTGTATAGAGTCCTCTGCTCTCCATTTATCTAGGATTTCTGTTTTAGGAGGATGGCGACACAATGATTACATCATCAACACATTTGCTGATGTATAATGTCACTGCTGATTTCCATTCCTTGAGACTGATTTAGTTTTCCTGTGCCATCTCCACACATCTCCAAGTCTGTGCATTCAGACAGCCAAGGTACAAGGTAATATATCAATCCAGCTGTAGCTTCAACTGCCACACTTTGACAGTTTTTATTGATGGTTTGACCCCTTTTATCAGCTGGGAGTACATAGGTAGAAGAAGCAGGTTAACGTGGTCTTATAACAAAAAGGATATTTTTTTCCTCGTTAGGATTGTGGACATGGTGGTGAAGGTAAAATAGCTTTAAGGTGTGTTTAATTCAGTTTGTCAGCTATATTATAAAAATACCACCCTGTTGTTTTGTATTGTGAATGTAGATGACTTCATACATTTCCTATGATCTATTTTGATTTGCATCACCATTCACAATATTAAACTTATATTTATCAATTGCAGCAAGTAGTTTTTCTGCATTCTACCAAAATTTCATTTAAAAAACAGACTCTTTGAATAAATGATTAGGTTTTGGCTCCTTAACTGTAGGCCTGCTTAGTAGCCATTTTTTTTTAATGGCAGAGACAAATTTAGAGGGAAGTCAAACTTTGTTTTTTTACCATTAATAAGCTCTCAGACAAATTAAAGGGTAACCTTAAATGTAAAACCACCCTATGTCCAACCCTAGTTGGTGGCAATAGCCCACTGTCATGTTTAGTCTGTGTAATCCAAAAGTCACACTTGTGTTGTCTGTTGTTTTTGTCAATACTACTCCCATATTTTCATACAGCATTAATTTCCTTATAAACTGAAGCATTTCACTACTGTTGGTTTCAAGGAGTTTTAGGATCATAGTTAAAAAAAGACAAGATTTTTTTTTATATTGCAAAAGACTCAAATTTTCAAGAATAAAGTTGATATGAGGAAGTTTTTTTATCATGCACCCTAAAAATACATCATAAAAATAAACCCTCCTTATTTTTACTTTATTCATGAAATTATGATTGTTTTCATCTAGTGTATGATAAAAAAAAACATCCTTAAACTTTTTTCCTTTTTTCTCAAAATTTCATCTTTGTTCTTAAAAATTTGACTTTTTTTGCAAAAAAAAAAGAACCTTCCTTCTTGTTTTTAGTATCCATGACCCTAATAGTCTTCCATAAATTAATAAAGTTTTAGGCAAGTTCAAAAATCTTACATGGTCATCATGCTTAATAGCATGTTGGTAAGAAGTTTCAGCTAGTGGTCAAGTCTTGGCTAATGCTGAAACACAAAATACTGAAAAAAATTTATTCCGACATAAAAACTTTCTACCAAGCTAATTCGTTATATGAGGATCTATTTTGCATATTATTATACACTGTCATTTTCTTGACATTTTAACTAATGTTTTTTCTTATTTTGCTGTGCATCTCTCTCTCACTCTCTCTCTCTCTCTCTCTGTCTCTCTCTCTCTCTCTTTGTCTCTCTCTCATCTCCTGTTTCAACCAAACTTGCCTGGTCAGATGGCCGCCCACCTCTGAGCTGAGTTCTGGTCTGAGGTTTCTGCCTGTTAAAAGGAAGTGTCCTCGCCACTGTTGCCAAGTGCTTGTGGGAACTGCTTCATTTATTTAGAGCCTCGAAAAATTTTGGAGCTTTGTAAATTAAACTGACTTGACCAGTTCTGTCTGTCACAAAGTAATAAATCTTTTGTTTATAATAAGGTAATTTTTTATGTTATGTATACCCATTGTTGCTTTAAATAAATGTTCCAATTAAGCATCCTTTAATCTCACCCAAAGTTACCCAGAGTTTGCATAATTCAGTAACAATTAGTAACATACTAATGGCTGCAAACATATGATAAGGTGTAGGAACAAACACTTTCTAATGTTCCATGAAGTCAGTTAGCTACATGGCTAACAGAACTAACAGGTAGCGTTAGCTCTGTTAGCTAACAGAGGTTACAGGTCACTTCAGAAAATTCGAATTGAGGCAGATGACCGACAGATGACAGCAGAACATCTGAGGCAAAATCAGAGAGCATTTTCTCCACAAAATATATCCAGTTTCAGTTTAATTATGTGAGATGGAGTGCTGTAGAGTGCCATGAGCAGTTTTGCCCCTCCAAGCTATATGCTGGTGATAGGGCTACAGAGCGACTGACAGAGATAAACCATTACTTTTGCTATTAAGTTAAGTTGTTGAACCATTAAAATGTTTTTTTAAGCTGTTCACTAAGGACAGAATTGTAACATAGTGTTGCCTCTAGATTCTAATATGAAAGGGCTGTGCAAATGATCCATTTGAGCAAATTTTTGCTCATGAAGCTATGTTTGGGTCGATCAGATCAACCCACAAAAACTTGACATGTGTGTCAAGTAACTAAACCCATGAAGACTGAAGTTCTGAAATAGTTTACCCTGCACATGGAAAGCACAATATTGAATCCACAAGAGACCAAAACACACATTTTTTCAGTTCAAACACATAACTACTTGATATTTATGTTTAACCCATATTGGGCCCACATGCAAATGATAGCTTGGACAAACATTACATTTTACATTGGCCCAATAGTTACTTGACATTTTTGGGGCTTACTATTTTTTTGCCTGCATTGATAAGCCATAAGTTATAAGGTGTAGTTGGTCTATGCATTAAGAATGCAACAAAGGTATTTTGCTTCGAATTTATCCAGTAGTGTGTCTCTCTACCTGATGTAACTATTAGTCTATGCTGGAAAGGCACTCCACTTAAATGCACTCTACAAGGCTATAAAGAATGAATGGAGGTGAGCAGCTAACCTGGATCAGATGGCTGGATGACTGAGGCAATTTTCCATTTGAACAATATTTCAATTTATTCACATTTCATTTCAGGTGCTGAAAAATAATCCTCAGATCTCCTTTTTTTTAAAACAAAAATCCCAAATTAGGTTAACCATGTTTCAAATAAACATTACAGATGAGAATTGTTTCAGCTGTTTACTCCACAGCATATTTTAAATTCAATATCCATATAAAAGCTGCCAGTGTTCATAAACAATCAGAAGCACATGGCTAATTATGCAAAATGACATCATCAGACTTTCTGGGTGCAAGTGAGGAAGGTTTGACTGTTGGATTTTCAGTGTAATCCTTTTCACTGTTTGAATCATGCAGCATTCTGTGTTGCAGTAATATTATAATAACAAAGCTTAATAGCCTAAGGAGAACAAGCCACTCATATTTTCCTCATGTACACACACAGGGATGATTGTTTCAATGCAGAGGTCTGATGGTGAAGCTGAAGGATAAGTTAGGCGTCAGTTCTGTCAGCTATATATAGAAAGATGGTCTTTATCAACCGGAGAGGGAGGGTGTATATTACTAGGAGGCAGGACCTACTGATTGCAGGGCACGAATCTTTACAACAATCCCTGCAACCTGATTAGCTTGTTTCTTGTTTGCTTCTCCAGTTACTGAGAGGCTTTAATGTTGGAGAGACTCTGAATGTCACTTATCAGGCAAAACCCAGAAGCAGACCAGACAACAAGGTAAGATAAGAAATAATTAAGTCTTTTATTTTAGGAAAAAATCCCAAAGAGGTGATTCTCTTGCTTGGTGGATGGACAAGACATGGGGTCGGAGTCCTGCAGACACACAGGTGGTGAACAAGAATCAGCCAAACTGGCAGACAGGCAAAAATTCGAGTAAAAAAGACAGAATGCATAAATGTTCGCAGAATAGACTAGACTGGACACACACACTAATAAACCGTGAATGGACACATTCCAGCAAAGACTGGCAGTCAGAGCAGAGATGTTATAGTGGTGGTGATGACTGATGGTCAGCATGTGTGTTGACTGCAACCATGGACAGGTATGCCAAGAGAGAGGAGAGATAAAAACAGACAAAACCCAAAATCCACCAAGCACACATCACTCACACTAAATGAGGCTTAACAAAAAAATAAATAAAACGCACTCACAACAGGCCGGCTGGTTTCATGGAAGATAGGTTATGACTCTGAAGTCAATAGCAGAGAATAACAGCTTCCATGTAAGTTACTGGTGTCAGGTTCCAAAGTCTTCTGGCAGTAATCAGTGAATGTTGCTATCATGCATACAGTACCTTGAATGGCACTGATCACCTTTTGTAGGCCTGTTCACTTATCTTTAACTTTTGTGTACTGCATGTTTGATTTGGGCTTTCTCCAAGTGTGGAAAAATACAGTAGCTTGGCGGCCTCAATGCAGGGTGGACGTTTCATGCTTTTAACAGCAAATACTGTCTAGTATTAACTTGACAGATACACCTTGTTTATAGATTATCTTAAGTTCTAAGAAATTTTTAGCTTCAACAATTTACTAAAAGGTCCAAGGCTGCAACCTAACAATGCTCCTACAGCATTAATGTTAATAAAGTTCACATAATATAGTTATAAAGTCAACCTTGTTCTCCTCTTCTGTAAGTGTTTCAGCATCTTCAGGTGAATGGGCAAGGACACTGTTTGCTCAAAGACAGGTTTATAGGCCATATACAGCATTACAATTAGAAAGAAAGGGAGAGAGAGTGCAGAATAATGGCAAAGTGCACCATGTCAATTAAATTATGAGCTACTGAGGTTGCAGTGTTGGATAACTGTTCCCTCTACCTTGAGTTTTTGTATTTGTTCCACCTTGAAAGGAAAAAACTGAGATTTAGATAACACAGTCTCTTCTGACAGACTGACACCAAGGCCTGAGTTTTCTGTTGGAGTTTTAAGTAGCTGACATACTTTCTGCCATCAAATGGCTCCATAACTAAACTGAAAAACACCTCGACAAAAATCGCAATGTTATGTCACAATGCCTTTTATCAATTACAGGAATAACAGGGTAAATGTGGAACTCAATTCCACATAAATTTTGTTCATATTTAAGGTATATTTTTTAAAGGCTATTTAACCATCTCTCAGAAAATCATAGGAAAACCTAAAACACACACATGAACGCACATCACATAACCAATTGCTTTCAACATGTCAACATGTAGGTGAACTGACGTTAACCAGAAGTTGAAACACAATGGAAGAGCCTGTAGCGGTTTGGTTGAAAACCTGATTTGCAGAGATAAGACTTCTAAAGTTTTGTTACTTCTCTTTAATCTATGGTTCAAAGACTACCCACATTAATCACGGACAGTATGTGTGTATGTCAGATTAAATCCCTTTTCCTACTTTTATCTGTAGTTTCTCAGCTGGATTTATAATTTGTATTAACACATGCATTTGTCAGTTTCCTTTTTACATACCTATTAGTTCTGTTAAAATGATGACGTGGCAGTGTCAGTGTCAGTCAGAGAGTCAGGTCTTTCACTTTGGTCAACAGTGAAAATATTCAATAACTATTGAATTGAATAAAATATTTGATTGTGATTAATTGCATGATTGTCCATCCATCGTGTTATATCTTTCACTGTTTCATGCAATTTAATATAACAATGATAACCCAGACCTCAACGTTGTGTGAACTGTTTATTAGTATAAGGACATGACTTTGCAGCACATGGCTGACAACTACAACCCGGGGTAAGAGATTACCCATAATGCCCTAAATAATCTGTTATAGTTACCCAAAATATACAACACGTTCATCTTCTGCTGCTTATATATGCCGCAGGGCGGGGGCAGCAGCCTAAGCAGGGAAGTCCCTTCCCTTACCCTACTTCATCCAGCTCTTCCCAGGGGATCCCAAGACGTTCCCAGGCCAGCCGAGAGACATAATCTCTCCAGCGTGTCCTGGGTCTGCCCCGGGGTTGACAACTCCTTGACATAAGAATATGGGACCGTACTTTTGTTTCCAAATACGGGACGGTTTTGTTTTTTAAGGGAAAGTTGGCAACCCTAGTTGTGTTGTGCCATATTTTTTCGCAAGTGACAGTAGCTGGACCAATGAGATGAGTCGGATTCCGTGTCTTCATACTCGTTTGTCAGGGTGCTGCCAGCTCAGCTCAGCTTGACAGCATTCCTCACCACCTCACCATCTTAGTCAAGATAGCCAATAACTCCTTTGATATTCCTTTTTGAGTTTTACTTTTATGCAAGGAATCATTTTTGTCATGCAAAGAAAGGTGTCTTTTGGAACAAAACTGGTCATGTTTTGATATCACCAGTTTATAGACTAGCAGTATTTTTTCAGATAATGTGGCAGCAATAGGTGTATCATTTTCTATATTTTTGTTCTTATTATGGTCTGATTGAGCCTGCACAATAGGGGGCATGATACATTGTAACTGTATATTCATGTTGGAAGAATACAATTTCCTTTAAAGGAAATCAGTCATTGTGTGTTTTCTTTATATTGCATTGCAGTACCCTGTTTAAAGACTTCATATAACAAACAACTGATCAGCACGGATACTTTATGCTAATAGATAAAGGAGGGATAATAATACAGAAGATGCTTTGAATTTCCTAAATACAGCCGTGCAATATTCTTAGTAGACTGAATAGCAACAGATGATAGAAGGCTCGTTTAAACAAGAAGAGACATGAAAGATTTATTTTTAGTGACTTGAGACTTGACTTGGACTTGCAAAAAAAGACTTGTGAACATCTCGGGTGTCCACCAATGAGTACGGGGACTGCCACCACTACAGGCATGACCACCTTACGGCCACTGCACCGATTGGCCGCCTCAACAACGGAGGCACGGAACATGGCCCACTCAGACTCAATGTCCCCCGCCTCCTCTGGGACGTGGTCAAAGCTCTCCTGGAGGTCATAGTTGAAGCTCTTTCTGATGGGAGACTCTCCAAGATGTTCCCAGCAAATCCTCACAATACGTTTGGGACTGCCAGGTCTTACTGGCATCCTCTCACACCATGATTGTCCATCATTAATTACAAGTTTTTAATAGTCTAGTTTTAGTCATTTTAATAGTCTTGTCAACATGAAGTGGACAAAATGCTTGCTTTATGCAAAAGTCTGTTTATGATTATTGCAACAATCCAAGACAATCCAAATCCAAGACAATGACTAATACCGTCTAAAATAGGGGTGTCAAACTCATTTTAGTTCATACAGCCTAATGAGATGTCAATTGGGCTAGACCAGTACGATCATTGCATAATCACCTATAAATAACAATAAGTCCGTGTTTTTCCCTTTGTTTTCGTGCAAAGAAGTACAAGTACATTGGGAAATCCTTTTACAAAACAGCAACAACCTTGGATTTCTTAAGACAAACGTGCAATTTGCTTCTGATTATCGTTTACATGTGTGCATTACAACTAGTCACAGTGTTTGTTGAAATACAAAAAAATAGTCACAGATATTTGGAACTTAAAAAACATAATATTGCACTTTAATATTTATGGCATTGCGTGAACAATAGGATTCCACCAAACCAAACTCTTTTGTAGTGAACCTCCGGCTTACATTAAATTGCACATTTTTAACTAAAATTTTAACTTAAATAGAAAGGACCAATTCACTCCGATTCTGTCCAGCGCTCCAATCAAAGAGCTGGAAATGTCCTCAGCTGTTGTTGTGTTCATTATAGGCACGAACTCAAGGAACTCTTTAGTGACAGTGAAAGTCTCATGAAATCCACAAATAAATATGGCCAGTTGAGCAACATCTGTAATCTCAGTGCTCTCATCAATTGCAACAGAAAATGCAAGAAATTACTTGACTTTGTGTTTCAACTGGCAGACCAAATCTGCCGATGGTTCCGAAGTCCTCTCTGCCATAGTATTCTAAGTCAGACTAATGTTGGCAAAAGCTTGTTGTTTCTCAGGACACACGAGTTCTGCAGCCTTCATCATGCATGTTTTGACAAACTCACCATCAGAAAACTGTTTTGATGCTGTTGCTATTTCATTAGCAATTAGGAAGCTGGCTTTTATCGCTGCTTCACAGACTTCTGAGCTCCGGGTTTAAATGGACTGCTGTTTCCTCAGATCCACCAGCAATTCATTTAGCTTTTCTTTTCTCAGTTGTCCTTTCAAAATGTCGTATTTTTTGCTATGAGTCTCATAGTGGCGGTGAATATAATATTCCTTGAGCACAGACACTTGTTGATGACACACCAAGCACACAGTTTCCCAATTTATCTCTGTAAATAAATAGGGAGCTGTCCATTTTTCTTTGACAACTCTACACTCGATATCCACTTTTCTCCCTTTGAACAAAGATATTTTGGCTAATGAGGGTGTGAAGGCGAGAAAACCAGGTAGACTAGTTGTGCCACTTTTTCTACTTTGATTAAAACAGTGCGCCCCTCTGCTTTGACTGAAACTGTGCGCTTTTGGCGGATAATTTAGGAATAGCTAATTATTAAAATTTTCTAGTTTGGGTTTTTTATACATTTTTTCACTTACAAAATTCATCCTGCGGGCTGGATTGAAACCTCCAGGGGGCCGTATGCTTGACGCCTCTGGTCTAGAATAATCTCCAAAATAACTTAATTTATGTTGTGCCTTTTACGTTTGTGTTTTTGCTTTTGCAAAGCAAGTTGGATGCACAAATCTGATGTGTCCCCAACGCCATACTGACACTACAACAATAACAGCAACAACAACAATATTATTATTATTAATAGTAATAATATGAAAAATAATGATGGAAAGAAGAAGTAGAAAAAAGTAACATGAATAGCATAAGTTATATTCTGGTGATAACTCAGTTCCTTTCTGAAGAAAATGCAAATTGTTTTGCTCTTCTTGAGAGAACCTTGCAGTGCTTTAAAATTGAACTTTCTATTGAAAAGATCTGTTTCTTTATCCGTTACTGTTCAAGGAGGTTGTGTTTCTTCTTGCCATCCACAACATTCAAAAAAAGTCAAAAAAACAGTATAACAGGAATTTGTGTTAACTTGTTATTATTGCACTCATTTTAACAGCCCTGACTGCAATACCATTTTGTAAAGACATTCATGGTCCAAGAGGATTAATCTTACTGACTTTGGAGACATTTTTTTTAAAACCTTCAGCAGAACAACGCATTTAGTGTTCAATGAGATATATCTATTTATTTTATGGAAGGTCATTAAATTCGGTATATTAGTGGTGCCCTGAGGTTAAAAACTGATGATTTTCAGGACTTCTGAACTCAGACAGCACCACCAGGTCAAAAACATTTCCAGTATCAAGTGAAATATCTGTTGTAGTCATATGATTTTGTGTTTGTCTCAACAAGTATTGGATAGACATCTGTCCACTCTGTTCACAGCTTATTGTGTTTCATTCATTGACAATTTGACCAGTACTTTGGTTTATTTATCAAACACATTGGTTGTTCTCATACTGAACACAATAGCACCACAGAGCCGGTAGTGTGACCCTGTTTTCATGGCAACGCACCACAGTAGACATGGTTCAATTGTCATCATTTAATACCTGTGGTTAAAGCAGAAAAAGCAGTTAAAACAATCAGCATTAATCTATACTTTACAGTAAATTATATCTCACAGTATCTGTTATTTAGAGCATCTATACACTGTTTGAGAAGCTTCTTTTTTATCTCATTAAATTCCTGCAGCCACCTGATGGCAGCAGAACAAATACAGTATGTTGACAAATTTGCAGCCTCTGACTGGAGAGCATGTGGTATTACAAGCAGACGTCCATCTGCAACTTAATAACCACACAGACGTCTACACAACGGGTACATTTCGTCATTTGTCCTGTTTATACTGGGGAGATCAGATTACCAGAGCTCAAGCCTGTGCGTCACTGCCTCCATTCAAACTTGAAAAAATCAGCAGTACATGTTTTATTCTTGAAAAGCAATAAGAAGCAAATGCTGCTATGTCACATTTCTATGATGTAACATTTGTGACATTAAATGCAGTATATTTATAACTGAAGTAGTGTCCATTGATGTAGTTATAAAAACTACTTCACAAAACAATTTTTTTAAAATATATTTTCTCATCATTGTGAGCTTTTATTTTTCGAGCTGCAGATCAGCTGTTTCACAGTAATGAGAACAGGCATGCCACTGTACAAGAGTGTATTTATCACCTTACTTTTTTTTTTATCACCTTACAATTTGAGCCCTTTGTGCTGCTGGTCAGTGATGATAGATGCGCTTGGAAATGCCCACAAACTTTATACACCTACCACTTCATGTGGTGCTTTGTTAATTTTATTTATTATTCATAGCCACTCTTTTATAATGCATAGTAAAAAGTCCCAAGACTGGTGGAAGCCAGGGTAGAGTGGTCAGTTAAACACAACTTTAATCCCGTTACTGGTAATGATTGATGAAAACTGTGGATTGGGGGTGTGAAAAGAAAAGTTTCAGGACAACTGAACTAAACTGATTTGAATTAACCATAAAAAGCTCCTTGAGAACTGATATTTAAAGCTCATATTGTAGAACGCTCCATGTTTCTATGCCAATATAAGCATTCATACAGCCAAGTTCAGTGCTCTGCACATCCTGTTCCCATCAGAAGGTCCTTGATGCGTGGTGAGAACAATTTAGTCAAGTCTTAAAGAGTGTTAAAACCAATCATTTATGCTCAGGGACAGGTTCAAAGCAGTGCATCCTGACAGCACTGGCACATGATGAACCACAAGCACATTGGAGCTATAGTAACAAGAACTAAGAAGGGAAGTACGGCCAGTAAGCAAGCTATTATTAACTTTCATAACCTTGATAGCTGTAGACCTGGGTTGCTTTTTTTCAGTGAGTGTTTTAATCAGAAACTGGTTCACTATCAACATCAGCTGCTTTAGAATGGATGTAGATTTAGTAAAGAGAGACTGCTTAAACCATCCTGGGAAGATTTCAGCTGTAAGGCATATCCCTCCTACAATTTCTGCTGTCAGCTGATAGAAACAGCCCTTACCCTCTAGTGCAGCACCTTGAATTGATCCATGTAGGGGGTCAAGTACTGTAGTGTTAGAATGTTAGAAGTTGCAGCTTTAGCATGCAGTGCATCATGCTGCACATGCCTTAGCAATATCATTGCTAAATAAGCTCCTGTTAGCTCCAGATATGACTCTCCCTTGCCTGTCTCTCTGTCTTGGCCACCCAAACTGCATTGGCAGACAATGGATGCCGCAAATAGTCATGCCAAAACTCCTTGGTTGCTTGGCTGGTGGCTATCAGGCTGACTTTCAGCTTTCCCCCCCCACTCCTCACACTGTTTACTGCACTTTATGGCCTGATAGACAGACAGACAGACAGACAGACAGACAGATAGATCAATAGTTAAAATGGATATAATCTTGATAAATGCAGTGAATTTACCTGATTTAATAAGAAATCCCCAGACATATCCTTTCAT
>JAQNCA010000009.1:7751593-7764949 GCA_029783725.1 Acanthurus tractus
CAAAAACTCCTTGGTTGCTTGGCTGGTGGCTTTCCGGCTGAATTTCAGCTCCCCCCCCCCCACTCCTCACACTGTTTACTGCACTTTATGGCCTGATAGACAGACAGACAGACAGACAGACAGACAGACAGACAGACAGATAGATCGATAGTTAAAATGGATATAATCTTGATAAATGCAGTGAATTTACCTGATTTAATAAAAAATCCCCAGACATATCCTTTCATATTCATTTTATGGGTTTTTGTGATTTTTCCTTGTTGATTTTGGTCTCTTTGTATCGATGGGGGTGGCTGCAGCTCAGGAGGTAGAGTGGGAGGAGGTTTGGCAGTTCAATCCCTGCCTCCTCCAGTCTTTATGTCAAAGTATCCTTGGGCAAGATACTGAGCCCCAAAATGCTTGCGGTGCTCGCTTGCAGTGGCTGTGCCAGAGGTCCATGAATGTATGTGTATGCTTTTCTGATGAGCAGTGTGGCCCTCTGTAGAGTGCCACCTGGCATGAGTGTGTGAATGCTGACATCTATGATGAAAAGCTCTTTGAGAAATCGAAAGATTGGAAAAGTAAAATGTAAGTAAAGCCCATTAAGCATTTACCTCGATATAGTTTCATACCCTGGTACATTTATTTTTTCAAGTCAGTATCTCCCATCTATGGTCATGTTGTGTTGTGATTAAGTGTTAAATTATTAGTAATACATGTATAGATATATATGTAAACAGTCTGAATATGTAATGCAACATCGTAAAAAAGAATCTAACATCATTGACCTTAACCCTACCCCAAAATTGTTTGTTCAAAAAGATGACAGGAAGACGGAATAAAAATCTGTCTGAAAAACCTTCTTGAGGCTGTTGCCTCTCTGTTGTCTTACTAAAAAGATTCTTTTAAATTCATTAAACAAAAGTAGTCAAAGTCCTGAGCCGTTGCTTTCTTTCTGGTTTACAGCTCTTGCAAACAGTCTCTGGGGGTTCAGTAAAATCTTGCTGGCTATGTTAACTATTTTTGTGAGCCTCATTTTGTGCCTAGCCTCTAGGCTTCTATACAAGTATGTGTTGTTGTAGGAAAATACACTTTCTGCTAGACTGGTGTAAGTCATCCCCAGGTCCTCTTTGCCTTCAACAAACCTATTTAATATTCTCATAAGACACTATCTTTCCATTGCCTTTAAAATGTCTTGTGTGTTAACTACAATTTGTGTCGGTGTCTCAAAGCTTTACTTGCTATGTAATACTATCTACCATCTCTGCAGTTGGGTGAATTATTTTAATTGGCTGACACATTTGTTGCTCAACCCTACTAATGACCCTCTAATTGGTCTTGTGAATTTTGGGGCAAAACACTACCCTGACACCATAGTTATAGATTGTTTATGTGATTAATGTAATAACTCCAGTTTATCACTACCCTTAAACATCAAACCCACCATCCATGTGCCATCTGCTTACCTAAAAAGACAGAATCTGCGCTCAGGAGGAAGAATGTGGTCTTAGAGTTCAACATGACTTTATCAGACGAGAAGTCTTGCAGGCAGTATATTGGGGCAATTAGAAAAAAAAACTCCAAGTGTCCACTGGTATCAGTTAAATGGACTGCGTTCATTTGGCACTTTTCTGGTTTACGGACCACTTAAAAGTGCTTTACAAGAAGTGTCACCATTCATCCCTTCACATACTTATGGCAGAGACTGATAGGTGGAACACCTGCTCTTCCTCCTGAGTCACAGCCACCCAGTATGAAAGGTTATTTGATAAAATGTCAATCCTGAATGATAAACTAAACTCACATGCTTAAGTAAAATCAATAAATAAATGTTTTTGCACAAGATATAGCTTGCTGGATATTCTGGTAATCATGTGTGGTAGTGTTAACGTGGCAATCTCAGAACATTTCTCTGCTTGAAGTCAAATTAGAGGTTGCCTGCTGTCCATGAAGAAAAGATCAGTTAGCTTGTATAACTTTTCCCATGCACCTGCATGAGATATCAGTAATGGTAATGCACAGGAGTGATTGTTGTATTGTTGAATGTTCACCAAGCAGACGCTGTAAATTAGCTTGTAAAACAGCTTTTAGTTATCCACTGGGCTCTGCAGCGCATACAATACCTCTTCCTCTAAGACCCATAGCATTGTGTGGCCTAGCAGGGCTGCCTGCTGTCTCCCCCCTCACTCAGTGTGAAAGGATCACAAACTGGGCTACAGACATCATCCAAAATGTCACCATGAGCTCTTTGTAAAAGCTACCACAGATCTGCTTTAACTGTTTGGCTTGAGAAAGTAGTTGTAGGTAGGCGGTGTTGTTCCTTAGCCTCTCTGTTAACTATTGTATTGAGAAAGCTCTACGCTTCCTTTGCATAGCACGTTATATGTTTTTTCTTCATATCACAATCATACTTTCTAGATCTCTAATAATCCCCTCCTCTTCTTTAAAATAATGTCATGTATTTATGGACAAAAGCAACCCTTTTCTCACAGAGGTATTTTATACTGTATATAACCCATTATCATCGGGTTCACCTCTATGGTTTTTATTGTCACTGCATTTATTTCACAGAGTGTAGTGTAGGTAATTATCTCTGTCAGTTTGCCCTCACATTAAAGAAAAACTTTCCAGTTTCTCGGTCTGTTTTTCCAATCTGTTCTTGCATTTATTTGACCACAATGCTTCTTCCCTTACTGCAGAATTTTCCTGTTTATGCAATGCCCTGTATTTTGGCTACAGGTAAATGATATTCTAACTCAACCAAAGGTGGGCATAAAATCTCCTTGCCAAAACAAGGTTCTATAGTCAAAAATTGCCGTGTGGGACAGTTTATGTTGGCAGGTGACATGAAAGAATCAAAATCCCCCCATATGAAGGCCAATCCACACATCATGTGGATGCACTGTTAAAACTCTCACTCATCCTGCTCAATGCTCTCCAAGTACATGCATCAGAGCGCTTGTGATCTGACTGATTTCTCTTGGCAGATGAAAAGGTCCAAATGAAACCAAGAGTGGTTCATGGTCAAGTGTAGATACCTTCTCATGAATGTGTAATTGATTTGCCCAGTTTGCAATAAATCAACACATGCTTTCCTGAAAAATTTGCTTGACTGGTGTTTTTATGGGGAACTTCTCTTGTGGTAAATCAGAAAATGCTTCCTCATTCTCATCCTTTGGCTCCTTTCTGTAAAACATTTTAAAGTGTTTCAAAGTCACATTTGATCCTCTCTCTGGTTTTCAGTTCATTTTATATAAAGGGACTTGCACATCAAATTGTTAGGGTAGAAGGAATCACAAACCCAGCATCCTTAGTCGGGCACATGTTCCCCTTTTTAAGCCTGTTTCTTTATCTTCAGTTTTTTTCAATTGTGTACAATGTGCAACTTTAGATCAGTGTGTCATAAGTCTGAGATTCAGCCTCTTCAAACTCTGTAGAACCAGCAGTTTTTGTTTGGAGTAGGTCATATCATGTCATCTTTGCATGAAAGTGCAAATGTTGAAGATTAACAGAGATAATTGAATTCACAAGGTGGTCCATCACCTTGTTGTATCCATTGTCAGAAGTTTTTAAAATGTACTAACTTAGGCGAAATGGAACACAAGCACATAAATAAAATAAACAATAGATAATCCATCAAGTGTTGGCACAATAGTCTGGGTCAGCTGCTGAGAAGCAGTCCAGAAGCAGCTTGAGCATGTTCTTTACTTTGACTCTTATCCTGCTAGTTAATTCATCTTTGTAACAGTTTTATAATCTACAGTATTCTTTTATTTTTATTCTTTTATATCTGTTTGACTGCTGCAGTGACTCAGTTTCTCCATGCAGATCATTAAATTTTCATCTGATCCGATGTGTTGTTATCTGATCTAATATCACTCCAACTCTTCTTTTGATGTGTGTATGGTCTTCATGGGCTTTTTACAGTGGATATTAAGGGGTTTTGAGCTGTGAGAGATTTTAACTGAATAGTGCTTTAGATCCTAAGGGCTGTTCACTTGCACAAGAGTTAAAAAACAAGCACTTTCTTTGTCTCTTTCTTTGTCTCTTTCTTTGACTCTTTCTTTGACTCATTTGAGACTTTTTAAGGTCATGATGTGTTTTTCTACGAAAACTTTCTCTTGAGTTTGACAAGGAAATCATTACTTCAGAATGGTCCTAATGAGTTTTCCATTAACAAGAGTTTGGACCTTAGCTGTAAGTAAGTCACTGGGCCTTCTGAGAAATCATCCTTCTGCTGGAAAAGTGTCAACATTCTTATCAGATCTACTGTGACATGCTGAGAGCTTTCATATGATTACGCTGCAGAATAGTTTCCAGTATACCAAAACAATATTATTATGGGTTATTTCAAATAATCATTAAATAAATATCAAACCATAAATGTTCCAAAACCAAGTTGCAGAAGACTCAGTTCGTTTATCATCTGCAGATTCTAAACCTTTAGCTGCATATTCACAATGTATTTCTACCACTCCTTTTACACATAGCTTCAAGACTATAGTAAACATTTTAACAGATTAATGCTGAAACAAGCCGAGCATGTTAGCACTGTTGCAAAAAATGATGCTTTGGTACCACAGGTGCCGGGAAAACAATTCTTCTGGACCTTTTGGAGACAGCATATACGCCTGCCATGTCTTCAATTGAATGCTACAGGTAGAAAAAAATACCTTACCAGCTTTACTTTGGACTGTGGGAGATTAAGAAACCAAGAACTTTCTTGCTATGAGGAGACAGCAGTGATCACTGTGCCACCAAACCACCATGTTCTCCTTAACCTGAAAAACACCAACACCATTTTGTTTATGACTACTGACACTGCTTTCTACAAAACTAAGATGTTTACAATGGCTAAATGCTACTGAGCTATGCTAACATAAAGTAATCACAGCTTGTCAAAGAAGGCTGCGGTCTTTAACAAAACATGTCAGCATTTTAAAAAAATATTACTAATGGTTGGTCAACATGTCAGTAAATGTAAGCCGTCATTGTATACGAGTGTGTTTGGGTGTATATATGTGTTTGTGTTGAATTACATGTGATGTACTTTTGGGTCAAATTGGGTATAAAGAATCTTGAAATTTTTACTGGCATTAGTATCAATATGACATCACGTTCACACATGCATTTTGCATAAACTACCCACTAATCAAGTGGTAGCTCAGGAGACCAGTCAATGTCATCTTCGTACATCCAGCAAGATCAGCCAGACCAAGCTGCATAGCAAACAGTGTTGTTACCTCAGGCAGAGAGACTAACCCAGGCTGTACCTTCACTAGGCTACTTCTAGCTGTTGTTATGTTGAAGGAAAATAAAATGGTCAAACATTCCTGGCAGCTACAAAACTCGCCCTCATTCCTATTTTGTTTCATTAGATCACATGTCCCTGCTTTAGCTGCCTGTTTACTTCGGACTGATAAAAAAGGCTCTGAAAATATCAGATTAAGTGTGGGCAGGTGAAGCTATGGTAGCTCTTCAGGACTGTCTTGAGTGCACAGACTGGCACAAGTTTAGAGATTCTGCTACCCAAGAGAACCACATCAATCTCAAGAACTCTACATCTACTGTTACATCACACATCAGCAGATGTATTAATAATGTGGTCATTACAAAGATAATACAAATGTTCCCAGACCAGAGAAGCCTGGATGGTAGGAGGGTCAGGACTCTATACAGAGCCAAAATAACCGCTTTTCAGTCAAGTGACAAGGAAGCATTAACACAGCCAGATAAAGACTGAAGGCTGGTATTAAGAAGGCAAATCAGGAACATCACCAGAGACTGGAGAGAGACCTAATCACCAGAGATACGTGGCAAATGATTCAGAATATCACAGGCTACAAAAGCAGGAGTGCACTTGTCATGTGTAAGGGGACATTGGCAGATAAGCTTGACAAATGTTACACTCTTTTTGATCTCCTCAACGAAGAGTCAGTCATAAAGCCTACTCTGCCTTCGGAAGAGTGGCCACTCTCAGTTTCCACAGAAGATGTAAAGGAAGTCTGTTGAGAGTGTATATGAGCAAGCTTCAAAACAGCCATCATTGTACCTGTATCTGAAAAATCTGTATTGTCAAGTCTAACACCCAGTGGCACTCCCCTCAATTCTGATAAAAGTGCTTTAATAAAACTTGTTCTTCGGCACATAAAAAACAACATCATAGCTAGCCTGGACTTTGTATTCAGAATCGACAGATTCACAGAAGAAGCCATCTCAACTGACCTCTACTAAATCAGTCCTATATTTAATTGCTTTTTGTTGATTTTAGCTCAGTATCAAACATGCTGTCTTTTCCATAAAACTCAGTGGAAACTTAACATTCAGGGCTTTGACACCACACTGAAACTGGAAATAGCACTTACTCACTAACAGACCAGCAATTATTCCTCCTCTATCTTCTTGCTTTAAACAGGAGACCCCCAGGGTTGTATACTTAGCCCACTTTTGTTGCTCCGCATACCTATGACTACAGCCCCAACATGGGGAGAACTGCACTGTAAAGAATAAGGAAGACATCACCATAATCAGACAGAGTTCTGACAAGGATGAAAGTTAACATCTGCTTGTAGAGTGGTGCACAACCACTTTTCAACATCAGCAAAACCAAGGAGCTGATTGTTAATTTTAGAACAAAAGGTGGCAAAGATGAATAGCCCTGCCTATATCAGTGGAGCAGATGAACAGTTTGATGTTCTAATGAATCCACATCACAGAGAACTTGACATGAACATACAGCTTTGGGTGTCTAGCTGTGTGTTTGAGACATGCTGTTGGCTGGCTTCCTGGGCTGGTTTAAAAATGAAAAACAGCAGTGACTTTTTTTTCTCAAGGAAACATTAGAAAGCTAAATGCAGATGCAAAGTTCTTGTGAACTCTTTGGAAACATCACAAACTGGCATGGGATGTGCACGTCCCAGGGCAGAAAGGCTCAGCAGAAGGTAATTAAACAGCCCAGAAAATCGTTGGTATCCATTAACCGAGCATCAGTGATATTGGCGAGGTGAGGTGCCTGCTCACCCTGCGGCCATCTGGCCAAATATACAGAACTAACTGCTGCCATAAAACCAGATAAAGAACTGGGTTTATCCTCAAGCTGTGAGACTTTGAGCTCAAATGTGAAAATATTTGTTTAGTTTCATAATCTTGGAATTACTGATAGATTCAAATACATTGTTTTAAGTATTTCCCATAGAGGAGTACAGCAGCATTTTATTGTATATCCATTTTTTTTTGCAAAATGACGGTAAACAAATCTTATATTTGGAAACATGCTTCTTTCTCATGATTGTAATGGATATTTATTCCTATGATTGCCTTGTTTCTGCCTCAAAAGTTGACCAATGGTTTTGCACATTAAATTTTGTATTGTAGACCATTCATACCTTAACATGCCGTTGCCAAACTTAATTACTTCCATGTTTTATGAAAAAGATTGAATCAATCTGCTCTATCTTTTACCTGCTTCAGAGAGCATTCTTCAAGTTTTTGTGGTTTGTCTGAAGTGCCATCCAGCAATGTAAAAATCAAACAGCTGACCTTGTGAACCTGTCCCCTCTCTGATCTCTTCTACCTATAAATAAAGTATCTGTGTGCAGTTGAATGCCCGCTCCCTCTGGCAACTGGGGCATTTTGTTCTGGGAGCTGTCAAGTAGAGTTACTATCAGCATCAACACAGAGGGCTCCAGACCAGTTCACAAACACACACACACATCCACACACACATGCACGCGCACGCGCACGCGCACACACACATGCACGCATGCATGCATGCACACACACACACATACACACACACACCCACACAAACACACACACACACATCTCATAACCAGTTGTTTCACAGGTCAGCATGTAGGTTAACTGACATTAACCAGAGAGTGAAACCAGCACTGAGAATGGCCTCCGGTAGTTTAGCTGTTAAACCTTTTGCAGACTATTTTCAGACTGAAACCAAAATACTGCATCAAACAGGAGGCTATTCATTAAAGTAATATTATTTAGGCTAACATAAAGCATACAAGGTGGGCCAACTTAATGTTTGTATCAACAATGGAAAACTTTTGAACTGCCCTTTGAGGTAACTTCCTGTTGTCACCTCTCTGTTCACAGCATACTTCCACTTAAATTAGTTTTGTATAAGCAATGGTGTAAGCAATGGTGTAAGTTTGTGGTAAGGTAGATATCTAGATGATGTTTGTCATCCACTACAAACATCTAGCTCTTCCATGTTTGCTTAATTACCGTAATTTCCGGACTATAAGCTGCTACTTTTTTCACATGCTTTGAACCCTGCGGCTTAAACAATGATGTGGCTAATTTATGGACGAAAATAAACAAGAAAGTGTGTGACAAAGTAATTCTGAGGCTGTTCAATTCACTGAAGAAGACAACTTTAGTGGTTTTAGTGTGCAGGAAGAAGATGAAGATAGCGATCAGTGACTTTTCTGGTAGGCTGCTGTATTTTTTATTTTTTTAACCAGCCGTGTTATAGGCACTGTTTGGAAAAATACATGTATTTGATTAAAAGTTAAAAAAATCTTTCTGTGGTCTATTTTTCTGTGTAAATATCCCATGTTACGACGTGAAAATCTGCAGCTTATAGAGAAGTGCGGCGTATATATGTACAAAATCGTTTTACTTTATAAATTTAGTGGGTGTGGCTTATATTCAGGTGTGCTCAATAGTCTGAAAATTATGGTAAAAGAGGAGTTGATCAAAAACAACATTAAGGGAAACTAATGAAATGTTTGAAGAATAAATAGCACTATTCTTCAAAAAAGAAAAAGTATTTCAAAAAATATTTCAAAACAAACTCCAAAAAAAGAGCTTTGAATCATTATAACGACAAGTGTAAGATAACCCTCTACAGAACATGTACCATGATGAATCATTCATCATCAGATGAATTCAGATATTACTGGGATGATCCTCGTATTTGTTAAAAATATATCATCGATACTGGATTCTTGTTTCAGTGCTCAACCCACCAAAAAATCCTATCTAACACAAATAAATACAGGTAGGGAGTTTTACTGTTGCTATAGCATCAATATTTCAGATATGACAAGTGCTGTAGTTCATCTTGGGTAATATTAGCTAGTGCAAACTCTAGAATTACAAAGGTGAGTAACTGAAATAAAAAAGTCAGTCTGCTCAAGTCATTGATTTTAAACCTGCCCAGAGAACAAATGTAGGTAATTCTTCACCCCCATCCAGAAACAGTAAAAGCTGTTGAGTCCTATCTAATACTCTTGGGCTACATCCTTGTATTTTAGAGTGGATCTCAGATTGGTTACAGCGTAAAGAGCTGCTTGTCCTTCTCTCTTTTTTAAAAATCAGATAAGTGCAAAACTTGACCATAAAGTGGAGGAATTCAAATATGTTTTGCTAATCTGATATAAAGAAATATGAAAGAGGAGAGCACCGGTTTTTGTGCATGACCCAAGCTTACAATGAAATAGTTATCAACTAAACTCCCTGTGGGCAGAAGAGCCTCTATAGATCACAGAACACATCAGAGATGCTAAACTCACAATGTAAAAATATTCCGTATTGCTAGCTTTACTGTTGGAACATCATAAGGCATCAGATCTCTTCTATTAAGGCACACTGCATTGTGGGTGAAGAACTCTACCATAAAACAATGCAAACATACTCAAGTAAAAGGACATATCATCGAATATTGCTTGAAGCATCAACTTAAAAGTACTCATAATAACTAATTTATATTTATTTTCCTAGCTTAACCAAACAGTTTCTGTGCTCAAAAGGCCAAAAAGATCTCCAGGTAAAACTGAGAGGTCATAATTTCATGAGAGAGGGGAGAAAAATTCAGATACATAAACCTCTTGGGGCCTAAAACAGGTTCTGATATGAAGACATCTAAGAAATTCAGGAAGAAATGTCTAATAAACAGACATCTAAAACTTGACAAACTGTACACTGTAACTTTTGGAATTGGACATAGGTCAATCCACTAGTTTTCTTCAACAACGTACTGTGATATATAAGCTGAGGGCTGTTAATATAAAATCCTAGTCTAGAGAATAGCTAACCAAAGGCAGTAAATACATGCATAAATGACTAAGAAAATACAACAAAATTTACCCAACCCTTCAAGACCTGAGGTATTTCACAGTCATGATTTATTTTGTTTTTCCTTTACTTAATCAAGCACTTAGCATCATGTGTCATACATTATGTGATTCATGAGACCTGAAGTTTCAGCCTTGATCATTTTAAATTCATGATTCTACATTTGCATTATTTGAAAATGGATTTAGTTAACTTTAACCTCAACCATTAGCAATTTAGAGCTATTTTTACAATATTTCCCTGGCAAAAAAGACATGTTAACCACTGAAAAGCTGAGGAACTGCAGTTTACTTGACTTTTTAAGTATGTTTATTGAACAAGGGGTTCAAAAATGATCAAACATTAAAAACAAGAAAAATTTTTTAGCTTCTGGCAGTTGTCTAGGTCTTTGTATCAAGGTTTGAACAAAAGGACCCAGATACAGACAACTGGCAGGCTGCAACATAAAGCAAACTTAAATGAAAAAGCTGGTCGTAAAACAAAACTGAAAGAGCCAAGAAGTGCACAAAGAAACATCAAAACCAGAAAACATCAAGAACATAAAATAAAACAACAAACTGGGAAAAAGCAGGATGCAGATGCAGAATCAGGAAGAATCACTGTGCCA
Organism: Acanthurus tractus; assembly: GCA_029783725.1. Taxonomy (NCBI): domain Eukaryota; kingdom Metazoa; phylum Chordata; class Actinopteri; order Acanthuriformes; family Acanthuridae; genus Acanthurus; species Acanthurus tractus. Next base: position 7,762,278 of record JAQNCA010000009.1, read on the forward strand.
GTGAGACATCAGAACCAGGGGACAAAAACAGACAATCTGCCAAAAACAAATGCAAAGACACAGAGGCTAAATATACACTAAGAGCAATGAGACACAGGTGGGGCAATCAACACAGGTGAAACACATCAGGGCAGGGCAGGTAATCACAACAGGAGGAAACTAGACAGGACATGAGTAGACAAAAGACAAAAGACACAAGACGAAGGTTACCAAAATAAAGCAGGAAACACGACAGAACATGTACATCATGTACTGAAACACAGGAAACTTGACCAAGCTCAAGTAACACAGAAAGCGACAGAACTTAAAGCACAGCCGTAGCACTATGAGGGTTTGGTATTGCAGAATAGAATTATAAAATAGCATACAATGTAAATATAATAAAGTAAAATCACAGTACTTAAAAGTGGGACTCATTTAACATTAGAATGTCACTAATGTTGTGCTTTATATGACTTCTATTCAGCTGTAGCTACCACTGAGGACTTTGAGGTCATGTCCTTAGTGATGTTTTTGAGAATCTGGCAGGTTGAATGACATCAGGGAGACTGACTACATGAGATAAAAAGAGCAATTCTCCTACCTAGCAGTCTTTTTTCCCCCTGACATCCTTCATCAAGCAGGCCAAAATCATGGAATTTGACTCTTGTATGATGATATCATCTCCAAAGCATCTGACCTAAAACATTCTCAAGAATGTGTCTCTAATCTTAAATGAATGTTTAAAATAAAAAATAACTGATAGATGTGGACTGACTATCTTGAACTATCTTTATTATCAAACTATCATTACAGTTTAGCATCAGTTTATTGGAGAAAAGACCTGTGACTCATCTCATAAACCTTCATACATAAAAGCACATAGTGTCTTGTTACGCAAGTGTTCAGTTCACAGTCATGTTGGGAAATTTCGGAAACTTGGACTGTCTCCAAACTATGTTCTAGACGTCTGATAAATTGAAAGCTCAGGCCTTGGAAAACACACCCTGGAAAAAATATCTAAACAGCAGATTATACAGCGTCATTTAGTAGCAGTTGACTTACACACAGTGAGTACTGCCAGGTTCACTTCAGGACACAGTCGAGTGAAGAAGACTTGAGGGCTGTACTGCCGTATTGCTGTAGAAGTGCTGAGATTTCTCGGACTCCCCCCCCACCTCTGTTCTCCCAGTATGTAATCCCAACAGCTGGCTGGACAGTTTAAACACACAATAACCTCAGTTTCTCGCTGTGTCACCATGAGGCCTTCACAGCTGCCAAATCCAAATATTTCACTGCATCCTGGCAGTTCTCCCACTGATAACGCTGAATTTGATATGGGCCCTTTATCGCAATGTCTTTCCTCACAGTACACAAGAGCAAGTACAAAAACAAGAATCAATCACATATTTGTTCTTTATGTGTTCTACTTTTTTTGTTTTATCTGATTGGTAGATACAGTTTGAGTAATGTGCATATTATGTAACATAAAACCCATAGACTACTGCTGCCATCAAGTGGTTATATACATGAACTGCAAATTATTTCAAGGTTATAATACATAATTCTAAAGTTACAACACTGTTGAATGTTTGCTTATTGTCATTTTCATTTGTTGAGGAGCTTTTCGTAGGTACCTTTACAAAGAATATTCTTAACAAAATTAGTTGATCCGTAATATTTTAAAAAACGGACTACGATAAAACCTAATTTCAAACTTTTCGTCCTTTTGCCACAGCTTGAAAGTCATAAGACATGGCTCCACTTGTCTCATATACTTAAGTATACGCATAAGGCTAAGTAAGGAGATGTGGAGGCATTCTTTATGAGCCCCTCCCTGCATCCATGGCTATTCTTTACAGGCCAGAATCCTCAAATTAAGCTCCCGTGTCCCTTTTTGCACCCAGTCTTACGTCTTTGCTTGTAAAACAACCTATAACGCAATTTTTCAGTGAGCAACAGTAAAAGCAAGAGTTTAGAGCCGGAACAAACAAGAACAGTGCCACTGACTGTGTAAATGAAGAGAACTGGTAATTTGCCCAGAATAGCTGACATATGTATGCTTTTAATTCATAGCAGTAAGTATTTGCAGACTCATCTGTTCTGTACAACAGTACAAGCCTTACTTGTTGGGCTGTTACGTTATCTGATTTTCACCACACAGTTATTGTATAAAATTTATATTTTAATGTATAAAATTCATGGCAGCATTTTTACAGCATTATCTATGGGAAAAATGTTATCTGTCAAATTTATCTTGTACTTTGTTCACTGTGAATTGTATCTCCTTTTTGGAAATTAAATTACACTCACAGTATGAGGGCAGGGAGGTGGAGAGAGAAACTGTGCAAAAATGTCATCATACATACCATACAATTACACTGAGTGAACTTTTCTTTTTATGGCAACTGCCAACCACCATTTAGGTCACTTACCACCGCCTATTAGGACAAAACAAGTACAGACGAAAACTAAAGTAACTTAAAATGTGATTTATCATTGACACAATATTATTTATATTTTATATATTGTATTTTTTACAAAATATTTCTGTTTTATAATTGAATATCATTGTCAATACTGACATACTGTGACACCTCTGTTTATTAGTAAAATGTACTTGAATTCAATTTCATAAAGTCTTCAGCAACTTGGCCCCTGTTTGTTTCATATTATTCTACAAGATCGGAAGA
>JAQNCA010000009.1:7778687-7790781 GCA_029783725.1 Acanthurus tractus
AGTTGAATTCTCTTATTGATGGATAGAAATGTGGGATTTCTAAGCAAAAGGTATTTTATTATGAGCACTTTACAGTGTATCATCGCATTTCTTCTCAGCCTTGGTTTATGGTTGTCAAGGCCTGAGGAAAAAAAAGAAACAGAATATGTCTTATCCACCTTAAAAGAAATGCCTCTGCAGCTGTATATGGGAGAGCAAAATGCAGTTCTTTAAGTGGCAACAGCACCGACATTATAAGCATAACCCAGATAAGACATGAGGGGATAACTGCAGTATAGTGTAAATCTAATAACCACACCAGCAACTCTTATCCACATTTTAAATATTATTAAAAATCATTATAAATTAGTTATTATATTACACTGTTGGTTCAACTCTTTGTCTGAATTTTGTATAAATTAATCTTTGATAATATCCTGTACCGAACATGATATGATATAAAAGTATGTTTTAATTAACTGCCTTCAACAATATAACCATACTTATTTGATATAATCATTTTGAAATTGCAGATCATAGACATTTTTAGGTTAATTTTGATCAGAAACTTCAAAGCAAAGGCGGGCAGGACTGGAACATGAACCCTTGCATCATCTGCTGAGAACCACTTAAAAATGGCTGATTATAGCTCAAGTTGTTAAAGTTAGATGCCTGTGGATGCATTTGTCAAAGAATCAGCACCTTTGGTAAATAAAGCTGTTGATCATACAAACAGGGTTTTCTACTAACATTTGCATTAAATGTTATCAATAAAGAGAAACACAAAATTAATTTTTTTATTGTTTCAAGTAACTTATCAAACGAACAGGCCATGTCAGAAATAATTTGTCTACCAGAAAGACTTTTCACAGTCTTCCATGAGCTTTCATATTTAACTTTGTGCAGAGCAGCACATCAGTAGTTTAAATGGGTCATAAAGTGACTGAGGACGTGTTAAAAGCTCACATTACTGTATGATTTGGACAGTGGCAGGAATGTGGACACAAACTGTGTGTATGACAATTAAACTCAGATTACTCCTCAGGCTCACCAGTCATTCCACTTTCTGGTTATTCAGAAAATATGAAATACACTCAGTGCGTATCTAGTTCTCTAATTAGTGACAGTGCTCTCACATAGTTGGAATACACTAAAGTAGAAAGGAAAGGGTAACGAATCTTATTTTCCAGAGATAGAGTCAAACTTTCGACTGAAATGTTCATTTCACCACCGCAACTGAAACTCCTGTGGGTGTGAAAATGCAGCAACAAGCAGCTTGAATCAGCAAATGACCCCATTTAGATGATTTGTTGCACATTTGGGCATCTTCATGTATTGCATAATGACACTTTCCAAATAAGCCATGGGCACAGAATAAATTTCTGTTGTCTAGAAAGTGGTAGTTATTGACTGATCTTTATCTGATGAAAGAAAAGCAAACTGTCACGTTAGCCATTCTGAAGCTTTGTTGGAACATTTTTTAAAAAGGTGCTTTTAAATGTAAATCCAGTCTTTGCTTGATCTTGAACACCTATAATTTAATAGTGTAACTGTACTGACTCTTATGCTCAAACTAAATGCCTTAAGTGAATTCTGATGAATTCATCCTTTAGATCCCTTCTGGTTTTGGCACAACATGCAGGTCAGAGGTCATGTAGGCTCAGCTGACTGTGTGAGCTGCAGGGGCTCAGTGCCATATTGCTCAAGGACACTCAGTGTGGTGGTTGGATGCCTGCTCAGTGGGATGGATATACAAATAATGACAGTCTTGTTGACTTGCCTTGCTGACTGTATTTAAGTGAAAGGGGACTTTAGACATTTATCATTGTGCTGGTGCTGTAAAAAGGGCCATTTTTAGTAGTTTGGCATGTTTATATCTGACGTGGGTGAAAAAGTTGAGAAACTTATTTTTAACTCGTCTCTCCTCTAACAAAGAGAAGCAGGCAAAAAGCTTAAATATTTATTTTTCACCTCAGAATTAGTAAAACAATCCTTTAATTCAACGTGAGAAAATATGAATTTGAGCACTGATGGACATTTTATCCTCCTCTTGCTCCATCTATTTAAACAAAGTGGGATTTGTGTTAATAGTTTCTTAAAGCCAATTTTTTTTATTTTGGTGCTGTTTGTTGGATAACTATAAAACCAAAATGTATTAAAAGACACTTTACATCACTATTAAGTTTCCCCTTTTCCCTTAAAAATGACGCTCCCTTAAATCCCCCGAATTTCAAACGGATTTCAGCCCATAAATCCGCGCCAGCCGGGGGGGGATTCCGCTCCGTGTCCCCGCTGTGTCAGCTTACAGTAGGGAGGATGAACTGTGTTGTGTGGGTGAGCGCCACCTAAATGCTCGTGTCATGTGGTTAACAGTGTCAGTTTAACGAGCGCTCCCATCATGCTGGGTTAGACCCTGTGCTGCCGTGTTACGGTCGCGCGCCCGTTAGAAATAATAAAGCGCTCTGTGTGAGAGCGGCGGCTGCGCGCCGTCAGGTCGGGTTCCCCGTGCCAAAAGGACTTCACCTCCGCTCCCCAAGAGGAAATAACGGCGGCTCTGCTCCCTGCTCTGCTGCATTCAGGCAAAAGGTTGCTGCCGAGGGTGAGGAGCATCAACTAAGGATACAAGTTTGAGATGAAGATGTCAGGACCTGCAGCGGGATGCGGGTAAGTTGCTGTCATGTCTGAATGAAGCAAATTCTGCGGCGGATGAGTCTTTGTGATGGATAAATGTTTTTGATATATTCTATATGAGATTAAAACACACAACAAAAGTTATGTGACGTGGAAATATGCTGCAGCCCGTCAGAGATGACATGTGCGGAGCTCAGTCTGGGTGTGTGAAGTGGGTCACGGTATGACGCGTGGCTGCTTTCAACCAGGCACCTGACGAGTTTGTTTTGGTGCGTGTGGAAGTGGAAGAGCTTCGGACCCTGGACACACAAACATCCCGCCAACTTCAGCCCGAGCATGCTTGTCTTTTTTTTTGTTCCCATTTGCTGATGCTGCTTTTGTCCATCAGGCATCAGTGTGGTGCGTTGGCGGAGACAGATTGGATCATGATGACGATGATGGTGATGATAATGATGATGAGGATGAGGATGAGGAGGATGATGGTGGTGGATGTGATAGCATGTACCTGTTGCAGCTCAGGAGTGACCGGTGTAAAATTGGACAATTATCCGGCAAAGTGCAGTGATGCATTTTGGACATTTGATAATGTGGAAAGCATGAATGTGTTTCTATACAAGATTTCCAAACAGTGTACAGATTGTTTTCTCTTTATTTGTGAGTGAACGCTGCAAGTGTAGATTTTAATGTAATTTTTTCATAAAAAGTGATTGATGTTCAAGGACGGAGAACTGGTTTGAATGCAGACACACACAGCTGATGGAAAATTCATGTGTTCGTATCACAGCAGCAAAGGTGACACTGACTTAACAGAAAGAAATAACAGGAGTGGAGGGTTTAAGAACCAATAATGTAGCCAGAGTCCACAAACAGACAGGATGATTAAAAAGCACAAGACATGATTGTCTGAGCTGTTCCTCTGCCCCCCCGCCTCCTCCTGCAGCCGGTGGGGTGTGAGGCTCGGAGTACCTGAGAGTCAGCGAGAGGCTGCTCTCCTCCTGCAGGCTCTGGCAGTGCCTCTCCTTTTGAAAGCTCATTTCCCATGCCTTTCATGCCTGCAGTTTAAAGCCTTTGATGTTTTCTCTCGCTGAACCCTGTGCATTGAAACCACTCTCGAGTATGTTAATGTTCTCTGATTGACTTATGAATCTTTTAATTAACCCACTTGTATGCGCACCGCAGCATTGTCCTCTGTGAAATGCCATCAGGGGGAAACGGAGCCATGACAGAATGACACGCTGTCAATGGGGATTTCAAAGTCAATGGCAGTTTGTGCTGAAATGATAGCTTGTGTGATATTGTCTGCAACTTATTTCAGTGAGAAATCCTCTCTGGATGAAAAAAGCAGTGCTTTATACACTGGTGGATCTGGTGATTAAGACTTCAGCTACACTATGCAATATTAATGACTTTGGAAGATATCAAAGGATGAACCTCAGAGATGCAATAGCCTGAAGTAAGCCTACATTAATAATGTGCTTAATTCCATCAGCGATTCAAGTGTTTCTTTAGTGCTTTCATGTCGGGTCTTGTGCCCAATTCAAAGCTTTTTAATTATTCTATACATTTTCATTTTTCTCACGATTTGCATTGCTCTGATGTGTCCCTGGTTTTCTTCTATTTCCAGGCTTTTCCTTTCTGGTCCATATTTACATAGTTCTGCAAAGGAAAACATTGTCTCCTCACATTTGACATCCTGGATATTTCAAGTGTGATTTTAAAATCATGGATCACACTTACGCGACTGCACCCTGAATGTACAGTATGAAGAAGGTGCATGTGAGATGTGATTAGTCATGTGATTACCACTATCAGTCAGTAGGTGGCAAAATGCTCTCAGGGATAAGAGATCTATCACAGCGGCGCTGTGTGACATTCTGAAGGGCAGCTCACTGTAGTCAGAGACGCTCAGCTGAGTTTCAAAGACACTGTTGCCTCTCTGTCTCATCCCATTTAAGTCTTCAGAGGATGAAACTTAGGCCTCTTTCAAAAACAGATTCAACCTTATTACAGTGCTAGGATTTTTTTTCAATGTACTGTCAAGGAGTATATGCTTCAACTGACTCAACTCTGTTCGAGGAGTACGTGTTGAATTCTAATTTGTGTGGTGCGCCTTATACCAGAGTGCACTTTAGGGTTAAACTCATGCTGTAGCTTGAAGGCTGTTGCTGATGTGTTTTAAAGCTTGATTTCCTGCCATGTGTGTCAACTGTTTGTATGTCATTTGAATAATTACACGGTTGAGACTCAAGGTCTTCCCAGCTTAAAGTTTAGCTAAACTTTTACATTGACAAGGAATCCTAAAAACCCTGATGAATAATGGAACACAAGATCCATGAAAATCTGAGCAAACCAGAAAGTACAAAGTAAGAGAGAGGAACTTGAGAGGAACCTGCTGTCTCCAAGGTCAGAAATAAACTGTTAAGCCTAAATGATAAAATTGTGAAGGGATTTGTTTGAATTAAACTGATGCAATGTAACATTTCAGTGGAATTTCTTAAAATGACCATATTTTTTTTTAAAGTCCTGTACTTTAATGATCCTGAATGTTTCCAAAAATGTTCAAGCTCAGAGAAAAGTGCCATTTTATTCTGGTGCTTTTTCATTTTGTTGCTCCTTTCTGGGGTAACAGCCCTCAGACAGTGAGGAAGGAAGTCAGAGGTTGCTATGTAGCAATAAAACAATTAAATCCAATGAATACACATAACATTATTATACAAAATCTTTTGTTTTCATTGTTTTGATTGCAAGACCTCTAATGGCAGAACTCACAGTTTGTACATTTGTGAACAATTAAAATGTAAGCCTAAGTTGTGTTTATATTACACTAAGAGTCATTGATCACAGTAAGTTTACATTATAATAACAGCAGCAAGTCAGTTAGTAGTAGCAGTAGACAAATGACATTAAATGAACATACATAGTTTGCATTACAATTTTAAGTAATGATGCAAAATTAAAAAAAAGAAAAATCTAGGACGTGTAACAAAAATTAGAGTACACAGTGCTATATTAAACTATACTGTGTTAAGTACAGTAATATATATAATCATACATGTTTGCAAACTTAGAGAATTAATAAACCTGATCTATATGTACACTGTAATGAAAGAGATTGAAAAGAATATTGTTTGCATTGTAGTCATATAATACATTGCATTCATTTTGATGGCCAGTATGATTTATATCGATTATTTATTGATTAATCAGTTTCACACCACGGGAGGCCTGAGCACAAATGGAGTGTATGTCAAAGCAGCAACTACATGGAGAAAACAACAGTGATCTAAAGCTCAAGAACTGCAGGGAGATTAAGAGGGACAGACAGTAGCTGGTCCTGACAACGACTCTGACCTGAAAATCTTTCTGAAATGTATACCTTTAACTTTTTGTTTCCTTGTCAAATAGTAAAAGACTTTTAAAAAAATGTAGACAGTAATTGGGCACTGAAACTGTCAACTAAAAACCAAGGCGATTAGTTCTTTAAGGGTTAGCAGCACTTAAAAGAAAGTGTAAAAGATGATACCTCTGCCTTTTGACAGACCTTGTGTAATATGTTGGGGGGTTAACGTAATTAATTACCAACAAAATACTACTTTAATAATTAAACAACCTCACTTATATAAGCCATACTGAACTCTATAATGCATGTGGAGTATTTTATCCCTCACCACCCTTCCACTTGTTTTCTCCTCCTGTGTTTTTGACCTCTTTTTGCTGAAGCAGCTGTGTTCCTGTAGCTCCCAGACTGTACACTGAGGCTAACTGTGTGTGAGAAGGGTGACAGTCCAATTGAGAGCCTCCACTCACTGCCTTACAAATACCACAGAGTACTAACACGTCTCCCTCCACACATTTCCAGAACAAGAGGAGGAGCAGAGATGTCAGGAAGCCAGATATCATGTCAGGAAGGGACAGACTGCAATTGTTCTAATGATGAATACATGTTATGGGCTATCATTAACACTGTGGAACATGGTGGAATGCTTTGGAGACATTCCTGCTTCCTGCCTACCTGAGAGGGAACCTTGACCATGTTTGTGTCTTGCTCTCGGGAATGGAACCCAAAAATCTGGCAAGTAAGCACAAGGTTGTTGGCAACATGTCAAACAGTGCACTTGCATGAAAGTTTTGTGGTTTTTTTTCCCTGCAGAGAGCCAAACACTGATATATGTGCAAGAAAGAGCTCAGTGGCAGCGATAATAATGAGGTTTTTAATCGATGAAGATGCCTAGTCGCAGTGTGTGGAAGAGGAGCTTGGTGATATAGCAAAAATTTGATCAAGACAATTTTTTCTCCTCATTAATCAATATCACTATTTATAAAAGCATACATTTGCAAACACTGCCAGTTAAGTGCTCTGACTGTAGCCGAAACAGCCTTGTAAAACCCCAAGGTCATTAGTTTAACTTGAGAATAAAGTTTAGTACTAAAAAATACAACAAAATGTAATCAAATTGTTTTAAATGGTTTAAAATGTGTTGTATAATAAAACAGTGTATTAATATCAGCCTAATATTAACATTTAATTTGGTGTAACCTTTACTTGAACAATTTTTTCAACATAAGCAAGTTTGCAAGTTCCCTCTCAGCTCTTTATTTGAGTATGAGCTTAACGTTTCCTAATTAGCCCTAAAAGGAATGCAAATAGTTTTGCAGGTGTTAGCTTAATATTTAAAATAATGGGCATATTTTATATGGTGATAATGCTAGATGAAACTCACAGGATCTCTTAAGTTATTACAGTTCATCTTTAGAGGGCCACAGATGTGTGCACTGAAAAGTTGTGAAGACAGTTTAGACTCGACAAAGTAATGGACCAACAGGCTGACATTCCTGATGAATGAATGAATGAATCTTAAAGAGAAAAGTGATTTTGTTCAACTTATTTACAGATTTAATCTCACTTGTCAAACAAAATAACCATATTACCATTATTCCCTTTTCCTCTGTCATTACCAGACTTAGAGTTAGTTGGATTTTTTCTGCAGGATAAATGTCAGCTTGTTCTGCAGTGGCACCAAACTGGTTTTTAAGTACCACAGCCGTGCCACTGTTGGTGGGTTCTATGAAAGAAACATAGAATTGGACAACACATGCTATATTATACATATGAAAAAAATAAAAGAAACAGAAAGTAGCGACTGGTAGCAATATTGCTGCATTATGAGAGAGAGGGAGAGAGAAGGTGTAGCTTGACATAGATTTGAAAGGTTAGCCAAAGCAGCAGGTGCCAGAAATCAGAGATGAGGGTAGGAGCATCCAGATTAGCTGCAAAACACTGCACACGGTGCAGCTTTGGACATAGCACATCCTCTTATAAGCAGCTTTCTTGATCGTGTAAAGGCTGCTGCAATGTATGCACTATTCTGTGCAGCTATTTCAGGAGCTCTATAGGAGGACAGAAAAGGCCTTTGATGGTCCGGCTATAGAAGGACTGAATGCTACAGAGTTTGTGCAGAGAAAAAAATTTCATTACACATCATTTCAAGTTTCAACTGAAATTCTTGATCAAGCAATGCTGGAACATATGGTATACTGGAGTCTATAAATGACCATAGGCATGTCTTCAAAGTTCTGGTAAAAGAAAACCACTTTTGTTCTGTACTGTTGGAGCTTTGACAATGTGGACTCATAACATCAGCTATTATGAATTCATGTCAGCAAGTCACATGTTTTTACTTAAATTAATAAAAAAAATAACATTAGTTAGAAACAGTATCTTAAGTTGATTAATAATTACATGTTACAGGTGTTCAAGTGAAACATTTCCCCACACTTTATTGTAGGAACATTTTTTGGATTGCCTCTTAAACCTCCATTGTATTTGCCCCTTCAGCCAACACAAGGCTATTACAAACATCTGAGTTTTAGTTATCATTAACTTTAGTTCCTTGCAAGCACTGGAAGAAATTTTTCACTATGTGTAGAAGGATTCTGATTCACTAAAAAGCTGCTGAACCTCGACCGCGTTCAAAAAGAAATGATGCAGATGTAAATAATTCACAACACAATTGACTCCTTTGTTCTGTCCAATGCAACACCTCAGTGCAGGAGCATACCTGGGTGAAGTCTTCAGAGTAGGTGTATTATCAAGTATAGTCAAGTTTGCAGGACACTTTTGTGCAATCTAATTAGTAGAGCAGGACAATGCAGAGATAAAATAATGTGAGCCACTCAGTACAATCCATCCATGTTGGATCAATGCTCTTATACACTGAAATTTAGCTCCTAATAAGGATATCACAAATAGCAGCCGTTGCGCCGTTCATTCTGCTATCATATTATCTACTACAAGTGATAGCATAATTAAACATGTATGGCGAGGGGAAGCAGTAAATGAGTAAGATGGACCATGTAATGTGGAGAGTCAGGATGTGGAGGGGTGGGAAAAGAGAAGACAAGATTATAGAGAAGCCTTTGATGCTGAGTCTGGCTATGGGAATCCTAGTGTGCCTTCAGGGGAAAGCTCCTCTCACACAACATCAATAATGAATGAAAGATATCTTGTTCAGTGGAAGACTGAACTTAAGGGGCATACTGATTTGTTACCATGAACCTTATGTAAAAATTGCATCAGCTTGTTTGCTGTGCTTCATTAGCCAGATAAGGAGCTGTCACTGATGACTGATGCAGGGAGAATGGAAGAGTTGTCAAAGCAACAATTCAGAAAAATAAGACTTTTTGCGTCTCGTTTTGCATACAGCCAATCAGCATTGGGTACTTAATCGAAGTTTGCAGGGTGTCAGCTAATTTTTTTCATACCATGGTCTGTGTATGTACTTGGGTCTGACTGGCTGCAGGATGTCATTAAAATCTAACGTAGGACACCTGCTAAGTGGTTCCAGTCAAACTGTCCTTTCACTGTTCTAAATACTAAACCCTCCTGGTGCTAAGCAGTATCTCAGGTTTGTCTTATGAACTAGAGTGGGGAATATCTTTTCTGTTGCAATAGAACTAAATAGGATGGTGATGGCAGTTCCAGGTTTTAGTCACACTCTCGGATGTTCCAAAGGAAACTGAGTTATGGCTTTTGAAAAACTTAGGATTTTAATTTCAACCAAAACATAAATTAATTGTCTGAAGTTTTTGTGTCTTTGGCAAGTGACCATGGTATAAGTGGGATAATGCCCTTTGAGGTGTCTATAATTAGTAATTAATGGACAGCAACCGAGAGCTGCAGTGGAGAAAGCCTCTCCTGTTCTTAACTATGCTGAAGATTGCAGCTAATGGGTCAGGAGTCACTGTTTCACCACACAAGTCCAAAAACTGGCCAGAGATTGGCATCAAGATCTGTCATGCCTTGCCTCGTTTGTCATTCCAGTGATTCTGTCTTTCCTTGCATTTTCAGGAATAAGCTCTCCAATATCAGTTTCCACAAAGGTTTTGGTCTTTTGCTGTGAATGAGAGTCCAGTTTGAAATTAAATTATATATTTTGGAGACAGTACCTTTCTCATGAGGGTTTACATTGAGAACCCAGTATCTAAGGTCCTAAGAGGGAGAGTTGAAATAACCTACACAATGTTTTGAGGGAAAACTGTGTACCTGAAAGTACCTAAAGTAATGAGACTTTGGTAACTTGTGGTCTTGGCATATTACATCACTCAGAGTCGAATGATGTAAAGCTTTCATCATTTAAGAGACTGTTGGAAAAAGTTTTAACCATTTCAGTTCCAGACTGCAGATGCATAGTCTCATGAAAATGGTGTAAATAGAAATCACTGGAAATATAATTAAAAGGCCAATAATGGATGGATCCTGCTAACCAAAGGCTGATATGTTTTATTACTTTGTGTCATAGAACTCAGTTGTCCAATAATTGCTAAACACAGCAATGACTGACATGACTTTTTTTTACCATGAACACACAACTTCACTTTATTTTGACTCAGATCTATGTACACCATTCAGCTGCCAAAAATACACATCAAAGTGCTAAGCGAAAATTACTCAACCCTGATAATAGTCCCTAAACAAATTTTCTCCTGACTAATGTTTTTTTTTTTAAATTACAGTGACCAGCTGTTAGGAAATTACTTTCAAAACAAAACTATACAGTATGTTTCTGACTTTTTTCAAGTAGATTTATTGTTTCAGCAAAAATAGTTCAAGTTGCCAAACATGGATTTGGTAAGAAAAAAAACAAAAGAAATTTACTGTAAACATTTTCCAACTGTGTCAATGTTAAAAAAACATGTTCTGATTAAATTCAGGATGCATTATTTTTCTTTTAAACATTTTAGCTGCTGTGAATTCATAGTATTTAAATATGACTTTATTAAAAAGGAATGCTAACAGAAAGGTAAGCTAAAAAACATTGGACCTTCCACAACAACTTCACATTTGTGCCTTCCTTGAAGGCTTATTTTACTCTTTACAGTCACTTCACCATGAGTGCCTCTCTTTATTAGAGTGACAGTGAGAGAAAAAGCAGCATGACACAATGATGATGTAAACTTTAGATGTAAACTTCTTAAGACCTGCCTCTAGTCAGGTGTCTCATGTAAAAAGTCACATGCTTCAGCTGTTTTGTAGCTTTTCGATCAACGCATCCTAACAGAGGAAAACGAGGTAAATACAGTGGTGTTCCACTGCATGGCTGTGTATCTCCATGCAAATGTTTCAACACTACTTCATGAGGTTCTTCACAAGGTCTTATTGATTCTTTAAGCTATTTAACCTGCAGGGGGAACACAGAATGATTTTAATGAATTAATCACATGTTGAGTTCCCTTACAAAACTGTCCATGAAATGATTATGACACAGTCTGTCGTATCTGAGAGAGGAGGCCGAGCCAGCGATAATTCAGTGTGATGGTGATGCTCTGTGCAGAAGCGCTGACTCTTTCATGTGCTGCACTTCCCACCTTATAACTATTTCAACAGGGAGGAGAAGTAGGATTTTTTTTGCAGAAGTTATTTGAAGGGCATGTTACTCTGCTTTAAATACTGTTTTAATTTGCAATGCAAATGACTCTCATTCTCATCTGAATAATCCTGTCGGTTACCTAATACTCCAGCATATCCATGCACTGTAATGTGTCTGTTGCAGCCTCGCTGCTGTGGTAAACTACTGGTTCTCTTTGTCAGTGCCCGTTTGCTTGCTGCCACCTGACCTGAGCTGAAAGGTCAAGCAGCATTTACACCAACATGTTTTTTTGTTCTACACCTTGTTGTAGTTCAAAATAAGTGGCCTTTCTCAATTTCGGGCAGGTCACATCCTGCTCGAAACTGTTAGACTGAGAGGTGTTTTTTTCTGAAGCTGACAATTTGTCAAATTTTATCTTAGATATATGAATTAGATATATATTAAACAGTGCTAATAAATCAGGACTGATATTGGAAAATTCATGATAAGTTATTTATCCTCATCAATTATATGCACAATGTTGTATAACCCGAACCATTTAACAATCCCAGTAACATTTGCCACAGCTGAGTATTTTTTTTCTCCACTCCAAGTTGATGGTTTGGGTCATTTGGGCC
>JAQNCA010000009.1:7790881-7807100 GCA_029783725.1 Acanthurus tractus
GCTCAATGCATCAGATAGCTTCAGAAACATCTGTCCAGATGTTTGCTTCGTCTAATGTGGGTGTTTGGGTCAGATTTGGCACATTTTGATTGGCCAGGTGTGAAAAAGGTGAAAAGGGTCCAGCAATTTCCCATATTTTTATTTTTTGCACAACTCTAACTACCACTTATCATGCAACACATAGCATCTAGCACAAATAAGCAGAAGAGAGACTGTCTGAAAGTCTCACTTCAAACTGTATTGTTGCTTAAGGCTGTTCAGAACAACTATAAACACTTAGCATTTCCCATACATACTTGTACCAGCCACATTTTTATTAGTATAAAACACCTTTAAGTCAATAAAATATTCTTTGCGTCCTGTCTGAATGTGCTTAAAGAACTTACAGAAGCTAATGCAAAACAGAGCAACAGACCTGTATGGAGAGACATTAAAGAGAGCTCAGTTCTGCAGAGTTAAAGACAGTCTGGTGGAGTTGGTATACCTCTGTGACGTGGCTTTGACTCAGTAGTTTACTTTTTCTTGTTGCTGTTGCTGTCTCCACAGGGGGAAGTGCATGCCGTGGTTCTCCTTCCACATGTCAAACATTCCTAAATGTGGATTTATATTTGATGTAATGGTATAGCGGTAGTTCTAATGGTGAACGTAGCAAAGGTAGAGACAATCTCTCATTTTCTCCCTCCTCTGTTTTTCTCTTTTATTTCTCTTTCACCTTCTTCAGTTTATTTCCTTCTATTCTGGTCCTTTTTGAAGGTAATTTATGCAACTGCATTGGAAATTGGTGTACACAGACTCCCCACTCAGCAGTGAGATTTAGTTGCCTTTTAATATGCAGAAAGTAGGCTGCCTTAATGAACTACACTTGAGTAAGTCTAGTTTACAACAGATGAACACACTTATGCTGCTTACGTTCATGTTCTTTCTCCTGCTGAGAGCTGAGTCAAGTCACTAATTACACTGAGTCTGAATCAGTTCTTAGAGTTTGATCCTCTGTTTAATTACAAGTTCAGCTTTCTCCCCTGCTCTGAATATCCAGGACACCTGACAGGCCAAGGATAAATCAGAATCTGAATTTTGCAGCAAGAATATTTATTCACATTATTCCAAGAGATACACATACAATACATCAATGAACACGTGGCTGCTGTTATTATTTTCTCTGAAGCTGTTGCCTGTGTGTTGCACTGGGATTGCAGGAAGAAATGAGATTTTAAAACTCTTTTTGGTCCCATGTTAAAAGACATTCAAATGTCTTAGGTCACAAAACTGTCTGCACAAAAGCTTGCGCAATTTGCATTCTGAAAAAATTGAATCCAGAAGTGAAAAAAGGGCTAAAATAGATTTTGTAAAAAACATAAAATGAGTTTAGCAATTTTTTAATCTGCAGTCCAGCAACTAAAGTGTTATAAGTGCTAAAGTGATACACAATTGCTATAGTACAAGATATTTCAATTTATGGTTTATTCCATCAGCCTCATTCACATTTTGTATATAACTATATGCTTATTCTGAATTTGATATTTCAAACAGGTTGGGACAGACAAAAGACTGGCAGAGTTTTGGGACATTCTACAAGTAAATAGGATAATTGTTAAAAGGTGCTAGTATCATGATAATTGTATGAAAGGAGCGTCTTGGAAAGGCTCAGTAATTCACAAGCACAGGTGTGCAAGGTTGATGAAACTGGGCACCATCATTAGTCAAAACATGCTACCTCCAGTGCAGTGTTTCTGCCTAGCGCCATGACTAAAAATGAATGAATAATAAAAAAAATACAGATATAAGTCACCTTATACTTTCACACCAATGATCAAAGAAAAGGAAATGGGATCTAAAGATCCGCAAAACAACTGAAGAGGAGTCATCATCAGCTTTTGGCTGTGTTATTAGCTGCTGTATACATATTTGAATCTTTGCACATCTCTGACAACATTACACTTCCTCAGAGCAAAACTCTCCACAGGATTCCCAAACTGTTTGCTTGTGATGAGACAAGCTCTGTGTTTTAAGGGGATGAAAATAGTGAGTGTAATCGGCCATAACTGTCACAGCCTCTAACAATGAACAGAAATAAATGGCAATGTGGAGATCAATATAAAAACAGGTCAGCAGTAATGTAAATATCGACAATTTGTAGTCATTCAGATACATTATACACAAACCATAAGTACTGGCACTGAGGAAAACACAGTCCGGACAATTGATCATTATTATGTATCAAAAAATATGAACAGTAAAAGTACCAATGACTAATGTTCTTTAAGTAAAAACTAATGACAAAATTTTCAAAAAATGTTCTCTGGTACTTACTTGTAACCATTTTGTTCCAGCAGCAACTTCAGCTCACCACAACATACAATATAATCAACAGCTAGTGCTAAACATAAATTACATTAGTTTGGTTTGTAATTTCCAACTGATGATATTTGCAGTTGCAGCTTGCGGCAGTGTTTACGGTACAGCATGCAGTGTGTGTCTGTGTCTACTGTTGGTGAGTGATGATTCACCTCTCACTGAACCTTCGGAGTCGATGGCTGCCAGAGTTGGCTGTTGGCAAATTCGTTGCCTCACTGTGCCAAGCGTTTGTACCCGCTTGCTGTGTCTAGCGAGGGGGTTGTCCCTGGCACCACGCCGCCCCCCTGCCCCCCCTGTTCCTCAAAGACGACAATGATAAGAGGGGAGGGGGTGAGTGGGCGGGGTGTGAAAATCCCCTTCAGATTCTCAGCTTGTGGGGCCAGAGCCATTCAATATGTTCCTCAAAATCCTACTCAATGAAGATGAGCAGCGCTGCATCGCCATGCATCGCTCTGGTATTTAACTGTCACTCAGGGTTATCACTGCCTTACATGCACAGCATTTTAGGGGTTATTTTTGGTAAAGTTAGCAAAAATGGAGGCTGGTTCAAAGCAAGGACATGGCTCTGTCCTCCACCCTGTCCTCCTTTGAGCGTCTCCTTCCTGCTCACCTTCCCTCCCCTTTCCTGTCGGGACACAGCAGGCCAGGCCATGGCCCTGTCATTTAGTTCGGTCTGTGTAGCTTCAGCCTCCTCTGTGACAGCTGATATAGAGCAGTCTGACTGGGAACTCACTGAATGAATTCTCCTTGTTTCAATCACCATGGTGCGTAATATGGCTGTCAGCAATAGCTGTAACCAACTCATGACAACGTGATGTTATTATATATAACTGAAATTGCACTTCTAAAGACACAGACATCCTGGGTCCGATGACAGATGTCAAGACAACAGATCCCATTTTTCTTCCCCATAAGGAGTAGAATATCTGGCCGTATGGTGCATGATGGCCCGGCAATTTAAGGACCAGTGGCTGTTTCTGAATATGCAGAATGAGAACTAAACATCCATTTTAGCGCACCAGGCACTGAAAAACAGGTCAAACTGTTGGACTAGTTAGTGCTGTTAAAATATAAATCAAGAATTTGTTCTTAAAATTGCCTTTTATCCTTTTTAATTTTTTGAAACATAGAGCAGACTCTCCTTTTTTCCAGCAATGATACAAGGAGGCTGACAGAAGCTATCCATGGCTGGTTAACTCACAATATCTGTTTTGTGGCTGTTGCCTCACCGGCCAGTGTCTCCTTACCTACCGCAGCCCACATTACCTAGCCAAAAGGCCTTGCCCTTTTTTACACAGTGGTTTAGGGTTAGCAAAACAATCCTTCAAGGCTGCTACAACAAGCTAAACTAAGCTAACTATGCATCAGCAAGCATAAGTAGCTAGCTTCTGCTTCGACCTACCTACTTATTTTTTCTGAAATTAAAATCACTTTCATACAGATACATACAATACAGTGGCAAATAAGTGAAGAATTTACATTGAACATTATGATTTGACCAATGTGATGTCAATAATGTGTAATTGCTGTTGATGGGTTAGGAACGACTGCCTCAGTGGGAACATGATCTGATGAGTTTTGTCCAGTGACAGATTAGCGTGAAAAAAACTAGGACCATTATATTAATATAAAGATTCCATCCAAGTGTTGGACAGCAGGAACCTGTCCTCCACCCACACCTATCACTTAACACAGACAGCTGTTCGTCCACCAGCCTGCCCTGCAAGTGTCACTGTTGCAACATTTGAACTGAATTTCAATAATGTAGTTTTTTCAAAAGAAAGTATTGAATAAATAACAATTGTTCTTTTTTTTATATTTATACATTTACTTTAACATTGTGATATTCCTCTTGCCTCACAAAAACAGAAAATGAGCAACCTACTTCATACCAACCCCCTCTGGTATTAAGTCCACATTCAGGAAATGAGAAATTTGATAGACCAAGAAACATAAAAAATAAAGTCAGATCTAACTAGCAAGATCATTATTATTTAGCTATCATCATTATTATTTTTAAGTTGCTGTTACCCTTACTTTATGTATCTTAATCCACAATTTTAAAGCTTTCCTGTGAAACTTTTAAAACTGGGCTGAATATTAACATATTGTTGGATGGTCACAGGAGAGGAGATCTGCAGGAAAGCAATAGGGATTGCTGCTTGGTTGTCGAGAACAATGATATTCACATTCACAGCGTACAGTTCTGTCAAGCTGATGACTGTTCAATTCAAGTGCTTCTCCTCCCCAATCGCACAGATTGATTTATGTCTCCTAATCTCACCAATAGAAAGAATGAGGATAAGAACATTTCTCAAAATGTTCAACTGTTAAACTCACATGCAGAGTGATGGGAATCATGTTACTGTGTATGTGAAAGGAAGGTTAAGGAAGTGTTCAGCTTTCTGACTTTCTGTAGGTTTGTTTTTTCCTCCACTTTGCACATTCTGCTCATTGTATTATATTTTGAGCTGAATAATTATCATGCACTTACAATGTGATTACAGTGCCTAGTGATTCCACATGAGCATCATGAGGATTTTTTTATTGCCAAAATCAAATTTAGTTAGTTATTCAGTGGAGGGGGGAGCTGATCACTAACGGGGAACTGGAATGCCAATTAGACTCAGCGAATTCACTCGCTGTAAATACACATTTCTGGCCCTGGGGAAGACATTCCTAGCATTCCTGCTCATTTTTAGAATAAACTGAAAAAGGAGAGGACTCATCTCTCTCTTTTTTTTATTTTGTATGAGTGGATTTAGTTCTTTGTGCCGCTTTATGGGCGCTTTTTTTAATGCAGTGTTAGGAGTTGTTGTATATGTGATGTCTTAGTATTAAATGCAATTCTTTTTGTTTAAGTTCTTAACTAATATAATTTTATTTGATGCAGTACCAGTAAAATATAGTTATTGTCGAGAAGCACCGTTGTTATAAAAAACCTGTAGTCATGTCACTTTTTTAAGCCTGTGGATAAAGTGCATTCATTCTGATCCATGTGCTGTATGGTTATGCTGCTGATATTTCATGATCTGATGGTGCTTTTTAAAGCATTTGTCAGGCAGAGCCTTTTAGAGTTCAGTTTGCATACTGATCTGTCATCTGTACTCAGGTTCAAGTGTTATTCAGGTTAATCTGATATGAACCTTTGAATGATCTTCTCTCTGTTTTCATGAATAAACCAGTTATTTCCTTCATCCCTAACTGAGCGTGTCTTCGTTTTTGGGCAAAGGAGAGAGAACAATGATAGCTTATGACTTTTCTATGCAATCATGCCGAAGATCGGAAGTGAAAGCGACAAGATGTTTTGTGACCAGTGTATGCAGTAGAGGTTTTCAGTTAGCCTGTGTGCGACATACACATGAGCTAACTTTGTGCCTTAAAGTGTGAGACTGCAGAGTGTTATAAGTCCAAAAAAGTTTGGATAAATGCATTACAACAGAGCACATAAATTAGGTGATTTATTCATCTTTAAGGTTTGCATGCACTGACCCCAAACCAGCAGTATTAATTCATGTTTAAAGGTGGTCATCGTACCTGTAATCATCATTCTCTGGCAAAATGCTCCATCGCTAACGTTACTTTACTCTCCCTGCCATGTTCAAAGCTCCTTCTCCTCTGAACAATTCATTAGGCAGCATGCTCCAACATCTCTTCACATTTCATCCATCTCACCTCAGGGCTGATGGAATCCATCACCTCTTCTAAGGCCTCTGACCCGGTCTAGGCAGTCCAGTCACGTCTGCAGGCCCTCAGAGCTGTCTTAAACACTGCACAGATCATCTGGCCTCGGCTGCTTTGATCTCACAGAGACAGCACCGGCTTCTCAGAGGCAAAATCCATACTAAAGCTTTTGGACTTCACAATGCCGAACCAATCTAGCAAATGATTCCGGGATATGAGGAGCCTTTCAAATGGTGGTTTGATTTCCACCTCTTTAGTGAGATAGACTCTGCCAAGGCATCCAAAGAAAGGGGAAAAAAAGAGAGAATTGCTGACTGGGTGGCCAACAGAATACAAATGGCTACTTTCATATTTGGCCCTGGAGAAATGTGTAACTCATGTGCACCAAAGGCACAATGATCTGCTGTAAGAGAGGCTTTTGACAACAGACGCTTTCTTTTTATCCTCCCCAGGAGCACTTAGTCTCTGTCCTGGGGAAGACAAGGTCTGACATGATTAAAATGTCATTGATCACACTGAGGTTGTTGTAACAATATGTTTTAGTAATATGATAAAGATAAATAAAAATATACAAAGGAGTGTATCATTTTATAATCATTTATATATAAAAGGAAATTGTGTTGAATGCAGCATCTTGCCACTGTCAAGTTGAGAATGGCCAATGTCTCAAAATCAAAAGTTAATTATTTTGTGATCTCAAAATAACAAAAATGGTTTTCTCATAATAACAAGTTTGTTAATTTTTTGATTTGTCTTGACATAAGATAATTTATCACAAGAAAATGACTTGACAAGATGTGGACTTTAGAGTGGATATTGACATTTTTAAAGCATACCATATGAACTTTTATCAATGTCTGTAACTTGCTGTATCTTGTAAATATGTTTTTCCCAGTAATTTATTTGGGGTATTTACAGAATGGCTTACAAGCAGAGGTCAATTTATAAGTTATCATCTGTCTAGAAGTCTGAAGCCAAGAAAAAAAAATCACTGGTGTAGCAGAACTGGACAAGAAACTACCCTAATTAGTAGATGATTGAAAGACATAAACCACGCATATATGTGAAGTACAATCTGATGAATTGATCATCAATATGTACTTAATATTCCTCACGTTTCCAGCTTGATTCTGTTGCTCCATTTGTCAAGTCCACATCTGTGTATTCTCTCTTGGAACTCCTGATCTCTGAGCATGAAAGATAAAACCAGAAAACCAGAAATGGCTTTTGTCTTCTCTTGACAACAGTACAGTTATCTCTTTCTCTCAAGATGGCACATTAAGTTCACCTGTGATCTTGCATAATAATAATAATAATTACAATAACAACAACATCATCAATAAGAATAAATACAATAATTATTTATTTGTGTTCCTAGTTAAGAAAGTAAGAAGTCAGTTCCTTCTTTGAGAAATTCATCTAACTAATGCAGAAGTTCTTCCCTTTTTCATTACTGACAAAAATGGGAAAATAAACGCAGAAAAAAATGACTATCACATTATAGACAGAATAACTTGCTGACAGACTAACTGGCTTACTACCTAATGGCACTGACAAACAAGTTCAGCATCTTACTAAAGATTTGACTAACTCACTAAAAGAACAAAAAGAAGTGTAACAAGATACTGTATATAAATATATACAAATGCTGTTGTGTATAAATGACATCTTGTATAAATAGCATTACCACTGTATATACTTAAAAACATTAACACAATCTATCGGATTGGCACATTAAGCGTATTCAGTGATGCTCTGAAATGGCTTTTTAAGTGCCATTATTTTCACATTACATGAAATAACATAATTCTTCCTTTTAAATTTACCATCTAAAGAGCCATGTGTCTTTGTTTTCATGCTGCAGTGCCATTGAAAGAGTCCGGAACCAGTGTGATGTTCACAGTATATAGAGTACAGTACATTGTTTCAGCTAGAATCTGTTTGATTGCTGCAGCGTGTGTGTGCCTGTGTGTGTGCCTGTGTGTGTGCTGTACTGTACACAGTCGTGTGTTCTGTAGGAAGCTAAGCTCTTTTGACCTTGCTGCTGATTCTTCGATTTTCACTACTCACACAGAGTCAGACAAATTTCTTATGGCACATTGATCAAGTCAGGATTGAAATAAACCTTCCTCTACTACCTCCATCACTCTGTAGCACTCTCATACTCATACACACACACACAAATGCACACAAGGAAAACAAAAATGCTGATTAATTGCACGTTGCAGTGGATGATAGATGGTGACCTCTGTTTCGCCTTTGCTATTGTCATTGTCCCACAGCATGAAGGATCGACACCAGAACACAAACCAATGATCTTTTTCCCATCCAGCCCAATGCCTCTGAGTCTGAATAATTCAATTTGTATCCACCAAAGCTGCATTTGTCATAGCTGGTATGTGCTCTCGGGCACTTTACCCAGGATGCTTTGCTCTATACACTTTGATTCACCACATTCAGTGGAGGTTTCAAGAGATCAGACTGCACACAGGGAAAGCAGGGTGATGGTATTTCACAGCACTTGCTACAAAAATGTTTAGTTCCTTCATACTGCTCAGTTAAAGGCACTTCAAAGAATATTTTAGCCAAACATATTGTCAAATTAATAGGATTTTTAAAATGTAACTGATCCCATCTTGATGTGAATTGATGCTCATTGATGCATTAATTTGCTGCAGCTTTTCTAAAAACAAAACCTTCGTAGTGGTTTATTAGATTGAAGACTATTTTAGAAAAATAATAAGTTTATAATGCTGGTTAAAGTCATTTATTGTTCTGGAAAACTGTGCACATCCAAATTAACCCCTTTCCACACCAAACTTGCCACATACAGCAGCTTGGTCCTCTGGCTCTTATGACTGAAAGCGTCAGTTTTCCACTAACTCTAATGTGAACCACCTGTACCAATACTGGACACTAATACCAACAACTCCACCTAATTAGGAAAAATGACCAAAAAAATTGAATAGAGGTGGAGGTCACGGTGGGATGGGTGGTCACATGCAGGACTTTTAGTCTTTTAAATTGGAAATTAGTCAAAGTCAGGACTTTTAAATTGAAATTAGTCAAAAAAATCCTCTAAACTGAAATTTAAACACTTATCTGATCATTTTCACAATAATAAACTTTCTCTGTGCTGATGAAGAGCTTCAGAACATGACCTTTGTAGAGGATTTAAGTCCAAATAAAAGAAAAAGACAATGACATTTTCCTAAAACAACACCAAAGGAGCTTCTGTCAGAGAGACTTCTCTTAGCACTCAGATGCTAACAGAATATCCACTGTATTAAAAAGTGAAATTCAGGATGATTGTCACAGGATTTGCTCATGGCCCACAAATTTCCAGTTTTGGTCCTGATTATTAAGTTCATGAATGATGAAAGGACGTGGAGCGTAACATAATTGGAGAACAGTGAGTTGCGTCTGGGACACCCCATAAAACACTGACAATGAGTCCAGCATGTTAGAAATATTTGTATTTGTATTTTTTGTTTTCTTACGCCTCATGTGACATCTCCTACAGTGTGTTCCTTGGCATTGACCAGTGGGATGAAGGAGTGCTTTGACTCATGTACAGTTTGTAAACCTGGTGAGAGGAAGGGAAAGAAGAGAAAATACACGCCCCCACCACCTGCACTAGCTCTGCCTCGTCCAAGCTGCTCCATAACAGAGATATAGTCTCTTATGAGTGACAGGGCAGTGGTCATTTTTGCCTTTTCTCTTCCATTTGTCAGTGAACGTGCTATAACATATATGTGACAGTGGCAGTAGCAGTAGCAGCCGTGGCGGGGGGGCATTGATTGGAAATCTTCAATTGGACCGCAAGGTAGTGACTTTTCTGCATTTTTATGGGATTACAGCTGCAAAAGATGACGGCTCCTTTTGGTCCTTTTTCAGAGCTCATAAGTTATTGGTTGCTGTCGGGGTGCAAAGATCATTTCAAGCAATATAACAACTAGTGTATACTGAATAAAATCCCCAACCCCAGCTCTAAAGGGTTAAAAATGACTGATGCTTTTAATTGACAATGTCAGATAATGTTTTCGACACTAGCAGTTCCAAGGTCCTTAGCTTAACCCATATCTTTCAGTTGACTGCAAACTATTTTAAATTGTAAAGCATCCTGGATGGCTGTCAGCGCTGTTGCTTCACGCCTAAAGGGTCCTGGGTTTGATCCTGGTCTTCCCTACCATCAGAAAAGTTTGTTTGGTCAGTTCTACTGTAGGTGCTCATGACCAAGGCATTAGCTTAGCTTGAGTTGAGGGTTTTATGATGGCTGCCCAGGAATAAATGCAGAGAACATTTTTACAATGTTGTACTGAGTAAGATTCTTTTCCTCTTAAATGCTGAAGCTGGAGGCAGTGGTCCACGCCATGTTTTAATAAATCACATGGTCCTTAGTAGATGGAGTTTGCTCAGATGTCAAGGAAAGTTTTTCTCACTTGTCTCAACTGCTGTTTTATCTTTGCTGCTGCTGCTCTCAGTTGCATGCTTGCAATCTTTGATACTCTTTTCTGTCCAGCCTGCTGACAGTGGACTGCTGTATTTGTCTGAGGTGATATTTTATGGATTTTCTCTGAGAGAGAGAAAATAACTTGCAAATAAGCCCATAAAATGGGACCAGGATCAAAAATGAAGTAACAGTAAAGTACTATAATTTACACATGCATTACTTGTTCTATTTTTATGTCATAAAATGAGATTGTATTTGTGGTTAATCCTTTATTGCATCTCCAGCTGTATGCTGGGGGATCATGTGGTTCTTTTATACCACAGCATCATGCCTCTCTCTCTTTATTACTACTAAAGTTGAAGGTAATGAAATGGTGGGTTTAACCCTAAACATCTAACTGCTGCTGTCAAACAAACAGGAGATTGATGGATGTGACCTTTCTGTGACCCATGTAAGAAGGTCATGATGGATAAATTTAATACACAATGTGTTTGTAAAAAAAAGAGGGAGGAAAAAGCCTGAAAGGGCTAGAAAACATACAGATGGAGAAGTTAAATGCAGAAGAACCCTCCAGACTGGACTGTAGCTGCATCCATAACTGAGCCACATGAATTCTGAATCCAAAACTGACAAAACTGCCAAATCTGACAAAAAAGTTCTTTCCTGAGACCAAAGCCAGGAAATCCCCAACATTACTGAATATACCAATGTAGAAAGTAAAGACTATATTATTTGGCAGGTAATGTAAAGGTAGATATATCAGCAAACACTTAGTCTAAAAAAGTTCAAGCTCAAATATGATACTCCCAAAACACGCTTAGGACAGTAGAACAAAGGAGGTCTGGAAACCTGCACCTCTGATTAGAAGTTTGGCTTTGAGTACCAGGCCTGATGTGAGTGCTATTGCTTGCTTCACTCTGATGGTTTTACATCAAAGGACCCTTAAACTGAAACAAATTAAATAATGGACCACCATTTAAGCTCTTTTCCCCCATTGCATAAGACTGTTGCTTTCAAATTTGCAATCAAAATAATCATACATCCTGTCATCATGGCACTTATGGATTAGATTATAGTAAAAAATGATTTATTCAGTTTTTCTGCATTCCCAAACCCCACTTTGAGAAATATTCATCTGCTACATGTAAAATCGTACCTAGTTGGTTAAATGAAGGAAATGAAAACCACTTTCCATACATGCCGAACCATGAAAATATTTTGTGGTCTTTCAATCACTCCAGGCCCTCTTCTGGTCCAAACCGTCCGAAGTTAAATGTACATCCGTGTGTTTACACAGCTGCTTTTTTACAACGAGAGCACGCCGAGGAAAATGGACCAGAGGTTGCAGTGCCAACAATGCACCTGGTGGTCAAGCCAATGAACCTGTCATTTGAAAATTTCAAGGGCTCGCCTCAGGACACAGCTCACATCTACTAACATATCTTTAGCAGCAGCCACCCCCACTCCATCACCACCACTACACAGATCATCCAAACTGGGAGTTAGTGTGAGTGGAATGATTACTCCCCCGTGCTTTGATAATGTTTGATGCTAGTAATGCAATATCCAAATGATCGGCAGCGTGCTGTACCAGATGTAAAAAGCTCTGTTTACCGTTTAAAGCAATGGCAGTGGTTGTGGTGATGTGCCCTTGGGGCACTACTTTTTTTTAATGTCATTTTCTATCTTAACACCAAATGTAAGTCTTATCTATTCTGAATTATTGACCCTTACGAACAACTGCTGCAGCAGGCTCTAGAACCTAATTGTGTATTATTTCTGTCACTCACTCATTTTTATAGCATTGGCAATCAAAATAAAGCAATAGCCAAGTGTGTTTAGAAGAACAGATAGCTTTGATCTGACTGGGGCAGTACATTCTACGGCTCTACAAGGGGTAGTTGTCTTTTATAGCCTCTAGAGTAGCTGTGTATATGGGTCTGTAGCTTGGTTAATTGAGAAAACAGCTCATCTGTGTATTGCGGTGAAATTTAGCGCCTTAGTTAGCTGAACCAGAGCCATGGCAGTCTTTTGGTCTTAGTTTGAGATAGAACTGTAAGAGTTTCGGAGCAGTATTTTCATTCACAAAGAATATTCTGGTTTTATCTGTAGTTTAAATATCTAAGCAAGAGTTATCCTTTTTTTTTTTTTACAAAGACAGAATCAGATTAAATATAATAAAAGTTAAAAACTATTCAGTAAGTATGACTGCCTTGTATAATAAGTTTTTTTAGAAAAAAATGAAAAAATGTATCAATGTTAAAATGTACATAACATATACATAAATTCATTATGTTATAGGTTGTTTATAATGCAAAGTTGTAACCAATATCATTAGCAGTTGCCAGTAAAATATCAAATATTATCCTACTAGACACAGTTGTCATAATTTGCTATTATTAATATAACTTGCAAACTGGTCAATAGAGATATCGCCTATTTAACCTGACTGCATCAGAATATTGATTCCTGTTCATTTTCTATACATCTAACATGGCATGGCTGACAGCACTCCTGATTTATGTGTGAATCTCCCTGTTTTTAACCCTTTCTCCTGTTGTGTTTCCCACTGACAATTTCTCCTTTTAACATCTGATTTCATAGTGGTATGGGTGTGTTCAGTTTCTGTGGAAAATATTTTGCGGGACCAACATTTTGTGGGCAACTTAACCCAAAGACAGAGGTGACCATGCGCAAACAACCCTGTCTGATGTCAATGGTCAAAGTGAATGAAATAGAAGAAATGCATTTTTAAATTTCTCTCTAGTCAGTGCAAGACCTTCCCCATTTGAACTGCTAGCCAAATCAGTAGACACCTACATTCAGTGTTAAAAAAATATAGCATCTCATTTTTATGTCCAAAAAGGTCCATATTTTATTCTTGAACGGTAGACTTCTGCACCCTGGTATCAACAGTATAAATTGATCCTTACAAAAATAATCCTGACAGCTATGCTGTTCATCTGCCACAGTAAACATTAACGTTAGCTTCACAGACGGACTGCTTTATAGCTGAAAATCAAAGAGGTAAGAACTGCTAAAGTGATGATCTGTGTCTGCCAGTTGTCAGTTATAAACCCCAATACCTTCAAGATACTTGTCAGAAAAAAGGCTGCAGCTGAATACATTTACCAGTAAAATCAACAGTTGACAAAGTTTCCTCTCCTACTACTTGTTAAAATAAAAATAATTCAATTACAAAATTGGATCTCTAAAACAAACATCAAAACACACAAAAAAGATTCATATTAAACTTGAGATGTACTGCAGTTGTAGTCTGTGACATCCAGTGGCGACCAGCTTTAATAACAGCTTTCATTTATGTAAATCCATCTTGCACCTTAGATCAGTTAAAGGGCATCCATATACAATACATGTATGTCATTGAGATTTCATCCTACATAAATGGATAAGCAACCCATTCAAGCAAACGGGAGCTTTTCTGCATATCCGCTCAACACGGCTGCATGACTGATTGTTCTTCTGTGATGTTCTTTCTCCGGTTTCATGCTGTTTCTGCGAGCCTGGCCCTGCTGATGCTACACTATGTCTGAATAGCCCATTTGTCTTGGATGATGATTGGTGTCCCATTTAAATGAGCATTAGGGCGTGAGGTTTGCTCAGAGACTTGGGGTGAGAGATTGATGACACCCTGGAGGTGACTGGAACACTGCCTCGTCTGCCTAGATTTGTCAATATGAAGGAATCTGTCAAACTGAATCAATACAGGGAGGAGGGATTGCACTCACCGAGCGGTTATGGCTCTCTAATTGATACATTTCCTATTTTTCATTTCTAAATGTCAGCCAAAGATTTATTTTCCCATCATGATCAATCTTTCATTTGGTATGTAAATGACAAAAAAAAAATGTCTCATTATATTGTACAAAAGTTTGCTTTGAAAAGACTTAAGCGCTATAAGTGGGAACCACTGGCTTATAATAAGGCAGACAGCGTCAGTCATAAAAAATAACAAGAACTGCTAAAGGAGGAAAAACTCCATTTTATATTTGAGTAAAGTTAAAATAATCCATGCGTGACACTTATTATTTCTAACATTCTAGGAAACAAGAGGGAACGCAGTTAACGAGGTGATCCTGTGATCCTGTGTCCAAGTTATGCAGACATCTTGCTGAAATGCACTTCCTGTATAGAGTCAACAGATGTGCTGCCAGTGCAGAGCACCTACAATACTTGGGTACTCTTGGTATAATTACATGTTCCCTTGAATGCTCTCTGAAATTCCATCCATTCAATGCTTGTAGTCAATCCTGGCTGACAGGCTGCCAGTTCATCACAGGGCTGACACTGAGACATCAACCATTCATACGTTTTTTTAATGTATTATTTGTCACCTGCCAAGGGACTACGGATGTAAATCAGTCCTACTTACTTCAGCATATTAACATATGTATTCTATGCTGATGTTCATTAATATGCTCTGTCCCTTTCAAGTAAAGATTAAATAAAATAAATCATTCACAACTAGGGCATTATAGGCTTGCTATTTTACTCCTGTTGGCATGACACCCCCCTTTAAGGTTAACAGTTCTGAATCCTTTTATATATTTATTCTACATATTTGCTTCATAAGTATGTAAGAAAGACATCATACCACTTCCCATTTTATTATTAATTTTGTCTAGTTCTAAGTCCTTGGAGTACAAAAAATCCTAATCATATAAAAGGTCTCAAAAATAAATTTCAGCTGTGAATAAGTCTTGTAGAAATGTATGAAGTTTTGTGCCCTCCTGTCTAAACTAGAACCCTGATAGTACTTCCAAAGCTACGCTACTTATCATTAGCTAAACAAGCAATTAAAAAAATACCACTAACACTATTAATAGTTCTGAGAATGTCTGTTAATACGCTATCATAGCATTTTAATTATGATATCCCCTCCTCCTCTGTTTCCAAGAAAGCGGTCTGTAGACTGTGGACTTTATACTGTAATCTGAAGACACTCTGCTGCGGACACTGCTGACCATCAGTTTGATTCTGTACATAGATCCAGAAAAAGATGCACTTGTTGTTGATGTGATTGTCATACTGTGTGCACTGTGCTAGCCCTTTGTTGTACAAGATGCATGTTGCCTCTGAACTCCCCATAATATTTCACTTGACTGAGTTACACATCAAAAGTCATTTTAAGGAACTCAGGAGTAATTTTTAAGCATGTTTTAAAAGCTGTTTATATCAAGCTTGGTTGTAACCAGGGAAACTCTGATTTCAGTCAATTTATTTGAGTTTGAAAGTATCAAGAAAAACTTTGATCTGTGTTCAGCACATATGGAAGCCATCTCCGACATTCCAGCTAGGCTAAAGCATGTTTTTAAAAGCTGTTTAAATAGCTTCAATATATGGCCATGGTGAATAGTGTTTCAAAGACTGTAAAGATTAAGTTACAGTTAACACAGATTTTTCACAGGAGTGAAACACAGGTCAATGGAGAAAGAGAATGAGAAAGACATACTGTAGAGATAGATAAACAGAGAAAGAGAGAATGAAAGAGAGATTAATAGAGGCTGAGACAAAGTGTGAGGATATTGTATGCTTGTGTGTTGGATGTGTGTGACAGAGATAAAGTGATATACTTTTTATGAGCACATTAATATCAACGAGCCCAAATGAGAAATAACTGTGACTGCTGTACTTAACTGGAAAAACTATAATTTCCAGCCTTCCTCATAGATGAATTGGCGCTTGTTTAAGATATGTGACACAGAA
>JAQNCA010000009.1:7808549-7831350 GCA_029783725.1 Acanthurus tractus
TAAAGAAAAAGAGAGAGATGAAGTTCAACATGAGGTAAACAGAAGTTCACAGAAATACCCCGCTGTTTCACAACTGGGATTTCTTTTCTCCAATCCCTCTGAGGTGTTCTTAGAAATGTATTCCCTGTACTTATGGGCATTCTCACCCGGGCACATTTTCACACTTGACACATCGAGGACACAGTGGTTTTAAAAGAAATAAAAGCTGAAAAATGAATAATAAACAGTATATACAAAGGGATTTATGAGTTTGGCTTTTAGAAGTCTCACAAAGCTCAAAATACTCCACAGTTGCTATTTTTTGAATTATCTTAGGAAAGTCTTGCTTGAAATGGGAATCACAGAATGCTAAAAAGCAGCTTTGATAAGTTAGGTAGGCTACGTCGTCATTAGTATGTACTTTTACCTGCCTTAGAAAGATGTATTTAATGCAGCCTGAAAAAGGAAATATTTCTCCATTTTTTCAAGCCTGAAGATCAATACAAAAACTGACAAAGATAAGTCTGTTTATCCATATTTTCATACTAAATCCCAGTTTAGCAAGAATAGCTTGGGCCAACAGTGATCTGAATATGGAACTGATGTTCAGCCCAAATCCGCTTTACCATAACATCCTCAAACATGGCAACCCCATATGGGCCAGAGCTGGTTCCTCTGGTGCCAAAGCTCAGTGGTGCTGAAGTGATGCTGTGACACCCAGCAGAGTTGCTGGCTACCTAGTCAGGGGTGGGTAGAAATTAATATTAACACACATAAGTCAAAAGACTGTTTGTTTTAGGGCATGAGTACTTTTGTTATGAAGTCATTTTTTTAAAAGCAGGAAGAATGGAGTGATCAAATGTGGAAGGGGAGTGCACAACCACTGCACATGTCAAGTTACCCGATGCCCAGATGAAAAGGACAATTTCTTACCATATCTGGTGACTCTTTTTACACCAAAATCTGAAGAGGACAATATGATGAAGTTCTTGCTGTTTTTCCTGAAAAATGCTGAGATACCCACTTTTAAAATGTCCTCTAACCTCTACAAGCGTATCAAAGTAAGCTGTACAAACTGTAGAAGAAAATGTAGTTTAGCTATCTGTCTAAGGATAACTTAATTTTTTATGTGGCCTTAATGTTTAATTTTATGATAAGAAAATTAACTTATCTTGTAGCTGTAGTGGTCCGATAGGCTTAAAATAAAAAGTTATAAATTAATTATTAACAACAATGAATTCATTATGACTAATTATGAGTAACATTTAAATTTACTGAGGTATTTGTTTAGCACTCTACCCACCACTGCCCATAATCTCATGATATCTGGGGAACGTCTTGAGGGGGTTTTGTCAAATATGGCTCAAACACCCACTTGATGAATGGATTTGAATTTGGTGTGCATAAATAACTCTTAAATTAACTTATTAATTCATCTGTTATTTATGACAAAGTTCCTACTGATATTTAATAGGATAAAATAATGAACTGATGACATTGTATATGCAAAAGATCAAAGGTCAGTGTTACTGTGAGATTTTAATGTTCTGCAAAACTATTCAGAAACAGAAGAGACGATTGTGACCATATTTCACATTTGGTCTGATACTAAATTGGAAACACTAATCTGAGTTGCCCAGCTGAAAGTGTACTGCTCGTAAACAGTTTCCTTCTGCGCTGCAGCTTCTTTGGTGCAAAATCCAGTCTCGATGTAAAACAGCATTGCTGAAATCATACATGTTGATATGACATAATGGTATCTTCTGT
The DNA here is from genome assembly GCA_029783725.1 of Acanthurus tractus. NCBI lineage: Eukaryota > Metazoa > Chordata > Actinopteri > Acanthuriformes > Acanthuridae > Acanthurus > Acanthurus tractus. The sequence continues at coordinate 7,810,296 of JAQNCA010000009.1, forward strand.
TTTACAATGAATACACTAAATATTTTAATAACATTTTACAAAATCTTTATTATGTATGAGTCTGAATAGACACCTAAATGGCAACTCGACTGGTTGGTAGAGGTATTGAATTTTGTTGAACTAAAGCTAAAGCTAGCCATATTAAAATATAAACAGTTGAACTTTTGTTAGCATCTTATGTATAAAATTAGCTGAAGTGGTTAAGTCTTGGGGAAACTAAACCCCATTTTAAAGTGGTTCCACTGCACTTTTTGCTTGATAACAGTGGCTGAGGGGCTTAACATGCAGTATTTAATGAGATGTTTTTAGTTGTTTTTGTAATCGACACTCACTTGCAGGTTTTGCTGTTAGACTTTTAATGTCACTTCAAATTAGAACCCACACTACTAACAACATCCCTTCATCTTCCTCATGTTGCCACACCCACTCAAAGCCATCATGTCAGCTGAATAATCGTAACCCTCCATCCATGCTCGCCTACATCACTCTGCTAATGTTTTGACTCCATGACACCTTAACTCTGACACTAATGACTAATGCCGTCATCAGCCGCGCGGTTAATGACTTCAGTCATCAGAGTCAAGGATTAAGCTATGCAGTCATACCCCAAATGAGTTGTACATTTTGTGTATAAATATGCGCTGTGAGGAATATTAGCTGCTCTCAGACCCGTCGTTCTGATTTCATGAAAAGGTAATGAATTGTTAATGGCATGATTACTCTGAAAATAGAATAACTACGGAAAATGGTCCTAGCATTATGGCTCCCATTGCTTTCCATTCCCACAAAATGAAAGGTTGTTCATTATGTGTCAATACTTCCACAGTCCATTTGTCTAGCTGTGATCGAATGAAGAATCCCATTACAGAATATGAGAGCCAATTATTCTGTCTTTGTGAGCCTCTCAGGTCAGTTATCATTGTTAACAAGTGTTTTTTCTCCCCTTTTGTCGCAGATAGATTTTGCTTTGTGTGTCTCAGCACAATGTTTTGCCCACATGGTGAAAAAAAATATTGACTTTTATGCATTGCTTTTTTAATCAAGGCCTTACAGTTGAAAGGTTGCTTGTTTGATGCTGTGTACACAGCTGTGCTTTGCCTCTAAGTGTGGCTCCCTAACTAGAGATAGAATTGTTTGCAGAAATGCTCCACTAGAGGTTGAATGTTTCACAGTGTAGCTTTTGTATCACAGATAAATGCTAGTACTGTTCTAGATTGCTCTTATTGTTAGCACATTATCTATTATCATTATATATAAAAAAAGAAACTAAGAATGTGAGCCTGTCCTCCAGTATTTTTGACTTTTCTGTCCTTTCTGTGCATCTCAGCCCTGTGCACATTGATTCTAACTGAAGATGTCAATCTTAAAAAAATGTTGTTGATCCTAACAAAAGATGTAAATCTTAAAAAATGGCTAATATATGTAGTTTGATTTATTAAAAAGAGCTTAAGAAACTGGGCACTTTTTTTTGCAAACCTTTTCTCAAAGTGGATTTGCTAGAGGACTGTTTTAGTGGATCAGAGTTACAATTTACTTGAAATATACTACAGTGCCAACATACATTTTGATGACGTATTGGAGAGCTGAAGTCCTAAAGCCAGCACCGAGCAGAAAGCTCTGTTTCACTAGCTTGTGTAATTCAGTGTAGTCTCTCAGAAGTAGGAGTTCTTTCATTGGTCCTCAACCTTAACCACACTTGATATTACAAGTCAGACTCTTTGTGATTTGAAAAGTGAGTAATATTTTGCAAGGATAAGAATCAATATGTTACACAACTTGTACATCTGTGGATGGAAAAAAGTCTTTAATATAGAGAATTAAGATAAAACTTTCTTTTGGTAAACAGAAAATACTGGTTAGTTCATGTTTTGGTCTACTTTGGTCTACTGCTTAGGTTGGATGAGAAAAATATAAAATATTGCAAGCCTAATTCTTTAATAATTGTAGATTTTTAAACATTTATGGCATGAATATTGTCCAAAAAACAAAGGTGTCTAGGTGGCTACTCCTGCCAAAATGGTAGCATGGCCCTTTACGCCTTTCACTGGTCAAACCTGGTTGAGAACCCTCCAGCCTCTTTCTACCAGTAAGCCATCTCAATGCGTCGTGATGGAAATGAAGCTGAGAGGCTGACAGCAGAATACTCACCTGAGCCTCCATTTGTCAGCAGCGTCTTAATATTTCAGAGGCTTCCTCAAACAGCCATCCCCAGCAGTTTCAGCGGGTTTCTCACTGCAGGCAGCTCCAGCAGGGGCTTACTTGACTTTAATTAGAGAAGGAGGGCCCTTATCACAGGAGCAGGCGCAGCAGCAGCAGCACTGGGCGCCAGGATCCTGCTCTGAATGTTTTATCAGACTCTGGGCTGCCGGGGAGCACTTGACTGGAGGTGTCAAACAGAATGTGGAAAAGTCCCGAGGCGTTGTGTATATCAGCACTGGAAGATGTTTATATTGGGGGTTTTATTTGAGGGGGGATGGTGGCTAGAAAGCCTGTTTTGGGTTGGCATGTCTCCAATTGCACAGTTGCATTATATACATGTGTGCAGAGGAGGGGGTCCATGTATCAGAAAAGTAGTCTTTTCGAACCATGCTGCATTTTCAATTTGGAAACCTACACTTGCCTATACACTCATATCATTACTCCTTCAAAATACGAATGAAACTTATTCAGCTGGCTGCTGTGATAGAAGGAGTGTTACTGCTTAAATATGACCAAGAAATGACTCATAAAATGGAATGTTTTTTGCTCGTCTCTGGAGTTCATGACTGAACTGAGACAACAGCTATTACATATTTATCCATTTTAATTTATAATGGCTCATGCTATGAGTCTATCACTGGTTTGTATTTTATGGGAAAGATTACAGGCAAAGGAGGGTTGAATCAATTATTTAGGCTAAAATGAAAAGTACAAAGGAGCCATATCGCTGCCTGCAGCGAGCTTGGGAAATTAGGTCAGTTTCATAATATTCTAGTGGGATGTAAGCTCTGCAGCTGCTGCACTGAAGGAGAGCTTGGAAACAGTGATGCCTACTATGGTTGGTGCTGATGAAAATCCACTGCTCAGCTATAAAAATCATTTAGATTGATCAGATATGTGCCCGGCCACAGATATTCTACTGTATTTTGCTCATTTGGTTCGTTTTGAGGTTTTTGCAGGCATGAACAGTATCTTGTGTAGGAACAGAAATAGTTCGTAAAGCAGGTCATTCTATCCGAATTGCATCTGATTACTTTCTAACGACAGCTCTGCTGTGCTACAGAGAACAATAAAAAAAGACAGAAGGTAAACCAGCATCAAACTCTTTACTGACTTTTCACTCAAAATTTATACTGCACTCAAAATCTGGGATTCAAATTTACAAGTGGTGGAAAAGTACTTAACTTAACTACAGTACAAAATGTAGTGCATAAATCACAGTTGTACGCTATGCTCCTTTATACTGCAAATTATTTTACTGTTAATTTAACAGCTGTATTTGCTGGTTGCTTTGTATACAGCTATTAAGATTTTACTTACAAAGATCAAATTAATCCCACAGCATTAAATATAATAGCATGTGCTATGTGGTCATAGATCATACCACAAACAAGAATATACAGCAGCTGAAAATAGAATTTAAATATCTTGGACAGTAATATGCTAATAATGTGTCAGTGTGATCCAATAATAAATGACTGATTTTATGACAGATTATAACATGTGTAACCCATGAAATTTTTCCAGGGAACATGCAATTTACTTTCTCCTATTATATTTTGCTGATGATACTTCTATATTTTTAGAAAACAGCAATTTAGAAACAAAACTGTCGCCTCTAATCCAGCACCTTGAGTACTGTTTTCAATTTAGTACATTTCAGTACTTCAGTACCTTTAATACTGACTCCACAGAAATGTGTTTATAAAATGCATTGTCTCTCTGATCAAATATAAGCCCTTTTTTCCTGTTCAGGAAGCTGCACTAGAGGTGTTTTCTTTAATAACCTTAGATGAAAAACTAGCAAGCTTCGCTGTACTTTCCTGAGAGTAAACCATCTAAGATGTAGCAAAGGTAGAATTTAGATTTGATACAACTTTTTGACATAAGTTTTTTTTTTTTCATTTATCAAAATTCTGTTGCCTTACAGTAACGTTAGCTTGTCAGTCTAGTGGAGGAGCAGAGGCATCGTACATTATTGAGATGTCAATATAACAGTGTGTTATGTGATTAGGTGAGTTGTCAGTTATTTGTTCAAATTTGTCATTTGAAAAAGTGAGACCTTGCTAAATATTGCACAAATTATGTGATGTAGCTGTCTCAAAATCCTATTTAATTTTTTTTAACATGCTGTCCCCTTTAATGCATATGAGGAATGATGGAGCTTTAATGACTGGTCAAAATCTAGTCATCAAGGCCCTAAGTTTAAAGTCTTTCAGCATTGCAAACCTGAGCAACAAAAGTCTTTATCACTGCTTATTTCTCAACATTGACTGTGTCTGTGCACTGTTGCTGAAGTTTAGGAGGACGGGGCCTGTTTGGACATTCTGCTGGGTTTAATGAGTGTTCTTAGACTGGATCAAGGCCCGGGGGCAGCAAGGCTCTATCAAAGAGGAGAGAGATTGGAGGCTGATTATCCTGCCATCAAGAGCTGGATTTTTCCTTAACTTAAGTGTAGGGTGCTGCTCTGTATAAAATACCAAACTCTGCTGCTCATTTAGTCAGCTAAACATTCTCACTGTCTGATCGCATTTTTATGTTTTTTATTGAATTGAAATTTTCACCAGGAACTAAGCATAAAAATGACCAATAGGTCAAAAATGTGCAAACAAGATGAAATCTGCATTATTTTGTAAAAGTATACCAAACTGTTTAATCAAGGAAAGCCTCTAGATTTTTGTGTAGCCTGGTCACTAGTGGCAAATACTTCCAAGAGAAAAATGAAGGATAAAGACTTAATAGCAAAACTTGTTTGCTGATAAGCAGTCACTGATCTTTCTGTACATAAAAATTGACTAACAATTAAATGTTCTTCACCTCAAAGAAGAATGGTTAAAGTCTTTATTTAAATGTCATTAGGCAGCATAATTTTAGCATTCAAAAGAGCCTCTTTCAAAGTAAAGCATGTTAATCATTGAAAGTAAGGTACATGTTATACCAGGGGTCCCCAACTATATTTGTCAGAGGGCCAGAATTTTACCGGACAGTCACCGTGGGGGCCCTCAAATAAAAATTAAGTAAAAATCAAATTTTGGCATAGTATTATTATTTGATGTTTATTGTTTATATTTTTTTTTCATTTTATAACAAAACTGAAGTCATTTTTGCCTTTATGAGTCAGGCTCCTATCACCTATACCACAGTCAACCACAAGGAGTGATAGAGATACTTTGCCTCTAACTCAATTCAAGTCAACTATATTTATAGAACACTCAAAAAACAAACCGCCCAGAAGTGAAAGGAAAAGGCCTCTTAACACAGGTAAAATGGCACTCTCAGAGGCCATGAAACGAAAAGTTGATATGGAAAACAGATCTTTTAATGATGACTGGACTGAAAAGTACGCATCTATCATGGCAACCTTACGAAATGCGTCACATATACCTCATTTGCAACGAAACTGTTGCTGTTGCAAAAAGAATATAATCTGCACCGTCACCACAACACTTAACAAACAGTGCAGCGAGTCGGCCCTCATTTCAGAATGTAGCCTAAATAGAGTCATGAATTGCGGGGATTACTGATAGTTAAGAGTCTAAGTTGTTGCTGTTTTCAGTTGCTTTAATAGTGTGGACAACATATTTTCTCTTCGATCCTCACAATTTTGGAATCCAGTCGCAGGCCGGATTGGACGGTTCAGCGGGCCGCCAGTTGATGATCGCTGCTCTTTATGTAATCAAATCACAACAAAGTTGTGACGCTATATAAATAAAATTTAATTGAAATTGAATATATAATATCCATATTATCCTTCCGGGGTTTTCTCTTCCAGATCACGGGTTATTTTACTTGTGAACAACAACAGAACAAAACAGGGGAGCACTTCACCTCTGACTTTCAAACAATCAAATGAAAAAGAGGGTTGGTTTACAAAGTACAGTCAAATGAAATCAGATCTGATTGGTTTTCAGTACTCAGTCCATTTGGTCCAGATCCTATAGAATTTTTCTTCTCCATAACGTAGATCTCATGCACAATGTCAATCCATTCATCAATGGTAAGTGGTTCTACTTTTAACCATTTTCTTGTGATGGACTTCTTACTGGCGGCCAACAATGTAGCCAGCAGTTTTTTGTCTTTAATGCTCCATATTTCAAACAGCAAATCTGCCAAATACATAGTTTCACATTTGAATGGAATATTTACGCCATATATATATGTTTATATATATATATGTTTGTGGATCTCCTCCCAGTAAGTCCTTATCACCTGGCAGTCCCAAAATATATGAAAGTGGTTGGCCTCTTTAGACCCATAAAATCTTCAACAAGCGTTCCTGTTGCCTTGATGTCTTTTCTGAATGGGTGTGACAAAAAATCTCACAATGTTTTTCCAACAGAACTCCCAAAATGTGTTTGAGTCGGTTGAGAACCATTGAAGCTGGCAAATTTTCTTCCAGCTCTCCAGTGTGATCAATACCTTTCCTTCCTTTTCCCACCTTTTCTTTATGTATTCTGTACTCTTTTGTTTGGATAATTGTATGGCATTATATAATTTAGAAGCAATTTTATTGCTTGATCTAGGTTTAATTGATGATAAAAACACCTCCATGAACTCCGATTCCTCTTTTCCTGGAACCTCTTTCAGATTTTTATTAAAATAATGTCTCACTTGCGTGTATCTAAAAAAAGTAATCTCTTCCCAATCCTTCTGTAGGGCTTTGATATTACATCTTTATCATTTTATTTTATGCTGCATTAACTTTGTAGGTATTATTTAATTAGTGTGATGGAATATCTGCCCCAAGTCCATCTAACAATCCAGTCATGGCTTTACCACAGGAAGAACAAGCCATTTGGCTACTGACAGAATCTCATGGGATTTCTGGTGAATAAACAAAAGTAAATTAAAAAAATATTAAATCTTTCTTTTTGGTGTCTTTTTTTTCAGGTTGTTAGTTAAACTTTTTGGGATGTGACTGCAGGCTATTGGGAGATGTTGCGATGTAAAGAGGGAGTAGGATTGTTGTGAAAGTGGATTGTGCAGCTTGAGGCTGTTTAATCGTGTTTTTCGAGCTTCTGTTGCATCATCAGATCTGCAAACACTGTCACTGCTACAGTTACAGCAGCGTGGAAGTGTTGGTTTAAACAAAGACTGAAATGAAGTTGAACAAATTCACCTTTTTTTTAAATACTGCATGAGTTGTTCGTTGCTTTTTGGGGTCCAGTTCAAAACAATTTAATTAATTATATCCTTGAAGGTTCATTTTACATACTGCTGGAAAGAACATAAGAAATTCTGAAATTTTAAAAATCTTTGATTTAACTTTGAACATAATTTCCCCCCACTATTTACACTTTATACTGCAAATCTTTGTAAGGTAAGAAAAGCACATAAAGGTATTTTTCAGATGCAACGAATAATGCATGTAGGCTGTCCGTCACATCATGGGAAAAATAAGCTAGTGCCCTTAGAAACCTGCTTAGGAAAAGGTGGATGCAACATATAATGGATTCACAAGGATAAATTCTGTTATCTCTTCAGCACATGAACAGTAAGTTATAGGTCAGTCTTTCAGGCTGACCTGGAAACAGTGACCTAGTGTTCAATGCCACAAGATCCCATGACTTAGCAGAAGGCGGTTTTGGCGGAGGAAGTTCACATCTTTGTTTTTTGTTTGCCTTTCCATTCAGACCTCACAAATCAGTCATGTGCTCTTAAAAAACATCAACGCTACATACACAATTGTCCGCCTCCACCCTACAGCACAATGCCCGGCATTGTTTGGATGTTATTCCAGAAAGACCTTGGAAGACAAAGAAACATCCATTTACAGGAGGGAAAATCATTAACAGATTACTCTTGTTATTGCTTTTTAATGAAGGATTGCACAATAGAGCACCATGAATGTTTGTCCTTATTTTTAAATAGCTAGCCTAAATTACACTGCTGCTACAGCATGTGTGCTGCTGATTATGCAGAGTACGCATGGAGGCTTCAACAATATTCAAGCTGCCTGCATAGTAAACATGGACTGTATTGTAGCTCTAACATCTCATATTTTTTAGGAGTTATGTTCAGCATTTTTTCCTCTTGGACAGATTTATGTGTGCATTGATTTCTTAGGGAGCCTTGACACTGCCCATAATGAGTATCAGTGCCTAGTCAGATTCAAATTATATTAAATGATGACGATTACTATTGATGATGTCTCAACAAACTCTCTGGAATTATGGGAGTTTTCTTTCTTGGCTTTTATAGACCAGTAAAAGCATTTTTGAAATATGAAGAAGAGTTTGTGGCTCCTCTGTCACCCACTGAAGAGAACTCTGTCCCCAGAATCCTGGGTTTAACTCCCATCTCTGGCATGGTTAGGGCAACAAAAACACATTGAATAAGGCTAGGACAACGAGTGTTGTGCTAACTTTCATCAATTCAATGTTTTTTGGATAAAACATAATTTTATCAAAATGATTCATGTGCACTGATTAGAATTGTTCATTTTGAAGCTGTATTGACTGTCATAAAAATAATGTTTCATGAATTTAATCAGCACAATTCATGATGAGGGACACCAGTCCTCTTTTGGAAAATTAATGGACATTTCATGCTCCTGTACACAAATTGAGTTGATTATATTTACAACTATTTCACATCCTGCGGTCATACTGGGTTGCTCTGCATGTTACCTCACTGACATTTTACTCTTATAATATACCACCACAGTACACAAAAACATTCAAATTCAATAAAGCTGAGGTCAGAAAAAAGCACAATATATAAAGCATAATATATCCACATATGCTCCTTTCAAAGATATAACAGAGTTGGCAGCCATGATAAACTCAATAAATGTATTTTTTAGTGGTGAAATGTAATAAATTGTATTTGCTGAGGGACAACTTTTAAGATGCTTACCTTGATTATGTCCTTTCATAAATTGAAACTCAAAATAAACCTTATACTGTCCCCACATTGCAGGGGCAGTACTTTATTGTGTATCGCATTATTTAGTTTTTTGTGTTTTTTGAATTTTTAATATATTTTTTACTTAACTTGTGATTTGCTAATACATAAAAAAAAAACATTATTAACAAAAAAAAATAAATAAATAATGAAGCATCACAACAGAAGAAGACTTTCTTGATGCCAGGGGGAATTCCCAAAATCCCCAGCAGTATTTTTTTTGTCATTTAATGAGCTCCACCTTAACTTAAGTCTTGAAAATTCACTTATGAAACTGTGTTACATCTGGTGTTGCATGTGGAACTGGGCTTTTCATATCTATTGTTTTATGTGGTTTAAAAATCCCGTTCGTTTATCATGTGCATTTTGAATGGTGCTCTAATTAACATGGGACACACATTTACACTTCTGTAATGCTAAATATGCAATATTAAATGTATAAGTTTCAGGCTTCAATTTGATGGTTTTTATCGCAATATCTAACTCCCCCCACATTACTAAAGCCCCCAATTCCTGCCAAAAAAAGAATGGAAAAGAAAATCTCAAGAGGGAACTTAGATGGTTTATTAATGGACACATTGATCATCATTGTGCACAGCCCAGTAAATATTTCACTGTTAGAATTTTCCAAGGCATTGTGCGAGTTATCATCCTGTAGCTGTTTTGACATCCATCCTCCACTAAATTTGTCACCCTTCCCCCTCACACCTGACATAGCTGCCTTTTTACATGACGGCTTGATTTCTTATGCCTCCTGCATGGAACAGAGCTGCATCAAATCTACAGTGTAAAGTATGGAGCATGAGATTGGGAAAAAAGAGGAGACAGAGCTTTCTTTATTTAACATTCTTTATCTCATGTCCCGTTATTGCTTCCAACCTCCTGCTGCTTTCTGTGAAAATGGGCAAAATCAATTGTTTCCAGTCAAGTTGGTTAAACGGAGTGTATCGTACTAGAACAGAATTTTGGCAGATGACACAAATTTAGCCTTGGAGCCCCTGCATCATTTCCTCCCCTCTGTCCTGACACTGCAGCTGAATGACAATAGGACCGGAGGCGTCTTTGCGCTCATTTCTGCCATGCCTGAATAACGACAGAGAGGAAGATGGAACGCCTCTCTCGCATCTCGATGTGTATTCAGCCTTGTGTCCCCAAAATACAATCAGCAAGGGCGCAGAGCAGCAAGGTGCCACATGCTTTTTTTTCCCCCGGGGTTGGAATATGCATGGAGTTAATGTTGATCAAAGCAGGCATCCTCTCCTTTCTCTAAATGCATTACTTGCACAACACTCAGGAAGATGAGCTGCTATAGGAATACTGGTGAAAGACGAGGCTTATCTTTATGACTGACTGTAATGTCAATGTAAAATGACAGTTTGAAAAGAATGTGGCAATGTGAAAAGACTCACTCATAGTGATAAATACTCAGAATTGTCAACTTAATGTGCAACTCCTCTCAGTTTGGCAAGTTTCAGTTTAGTTGTCCATTCAACAACCCTACAGACTTTTTTTTCAGAAATAACTCTGAAACAACACTGCACACCTTCTGTTTTGCAGCAAACCACAGACAGTCACAGTTAGTCTGAGTGGTAAACATATGGAAATAAAGTTCCAGATATTTCTCTGAGGAGCTGGCAGAGACCAAAAACAGAGCCAAAAGACACTAGATATCATTAGATCTTGTCAAACTTTTACAGGATTCCCAAAAGAGATATTTAGAGTTTGCCAGCATCCAAACTTACAAGAATCCATCATAAATTGCCATAACATCTACAGTGATGCAAAAACTGAGGATAACAAATGCACAACATACTATGTCTTTAGAATGTGTAAGAACTGTTTTGTGTTTATTATAATTATGCATCATCATAATTTTCAATTGATACAATTCAGATCTGTGTGGCTTTTATTTTATTTATGTATTTATTTTGATCCATCAATCATTTGGACATAACCAAATAAAAAAACAAAAAAAACAAAAACAAAACAAATTAATATTTTTTATCGCAAATGATGAATGTGTAATTAAGCAATTCTTGCCAGCAAGTTCACCCAATCAGCTTCATGATATGTCAGGGTCATTTTCTGCTTCCTAAAGTTTGTAAAGATCTCATAACATCAAAAATTCTTTTATTTAAGTGGAATTTAAATTAAAAAAAAAAAGTTCTGTAAAACGTACCGTTTTCTCTATAAATGTATGTCTCTAGAACATGAAAAACATCAGTATCATCACAAAACAGACTGATAACAGGCAGTAAGTCTTGGATCAATTCATAGTATATTGTTGGATTAGCTGCGGCTATAAATCAGGTACTGATTCATTAGAAGAGGTCAAATATCAGCTGATTGATATCATTAAACTAATCTTTTTATCCCTTTTAATTGTAGTTGAGATTAAACCTAAATATGTTAAGAGTCGATCAGTCAAAGTGCAGAATCTGGCCTGTTGAGCCCATTTTTTTCATTCATTTTTCATCCAGAAAGTTAAAATAGGTCCAACATTGTCCGGCAGATTATCTGTGCAGCTTCTTAACATACTTTCAGAATCTAAAAGGCATGAGACGGGCTGGGATCAGCTGCGAATATCTAAATTTGGACCTCCCCTGCTGTCACTCTCCCTCTCAGTACTGCTCTAATAAATCTGTTATCCACTGATATGCATCTCTCCTCAGACCTCGAACCAGCCCAATCAGCCGACAGGAGCAAGGAGGGGAGAAGGAGAGACCGGAGTCAGTCAAGTGGATACAGTGGAGCCTGTAGGGCTTGCAGGAATCTGTATGCCGCATGTCAGTATGAAATTTTAATGATGGCGGGTGGTTGGGCATGAGTGCTGAAACGTCTGTATTAGGAGCTGCAGCGCTTGGCAGGCTGGGAGTCCTTGGAGAGACAGATGAGGAGCTCATCCAGGGGAGGAGAGCTTTGATCAGCTCCTCTTATTTCCATATCGCAATACGCCAACTGCTCTTCCCGCTAAATGAAAGACGACATGGATTATGAGTCACCGGGCTCAAGCGGCAGAGCTGCATGCGCCTGTTTCTTGGACGAAAACGAGAATGATGATCCATTATGCTGTTTAGTTCATCGTGTGCCAGTGCAGCAACATTTTGCATGCTTCACCTGCACTATTTTGTTTATCTGCCGGACACTGTAGAGCCTTCTTTAGAATTTTGGCCTTGAGGTGGTAATTCTACCTTATTCTTCTATTCTTCTAAAAGATGATGAACAGGCCATATCTGTGTGGAGTACAGTAATCTGGCTTTTCTCAACTGCTGGAAAACAGACACAGGAATTTGTTCCCTGTGAAAACGTGCAACTGACAAGAAAAAACAATCGATGAAAATTACAAAGAAAAGCTTTTAGATATCTGTCTTTAAGATTAGTTGTTCTACACCAGTGTACCACAACTAAGAAAATGAAAAATGGGGAGCAAATTTCAGGCGATTTTTTTAAATAAAAAAACAGTGGTCTGTTCAACTTTAATTAAACAAGTTGAGTAAACTTACACTTCTAAAACTCAGAAGACAACTCTGAATAAATTATTCTACCAAAGTTCATCTCAAAAGTGAAAACCACCTCAAAATAGTTTATAATTTAGGCTTACTCAGTAATTAAAGTCATTTGTTTTTCTGCGTTAACTCCTCAGCCCAAGTTGCATATTCTCCAAAGCAAGCAACCCTTCCACACTGGATCTTAGACATACATCACATGTACAAAAAGACAACCTTACATTGTGATTTACTAAGCAGTCAAGTTTTTAAGACATATTTGATAACCACTAACTCTGGACAAAACCTAGTGATTCCTGAACCAGTGCTTAAAAGAAGACATCACCTAACACACAACATTTAAATTAGACAACTTTGGAGGTAAAGGAAAGCATAACAATCCCCAGTAAATGTATGCTTTCATCCCTTGCTAAAAGAAATCTACATTACCGTAACAGTTTTTTTTTTTTTTAATGTGTTAGACACTGGCAATCAAATGCAAACATTTGCTACAAGGTAATAAATACAAAAGTGCTTTTTTAACCAGGGAACCTGACTCTGTCAGGTGTGTTGGAAAAATGTACTGGAAGTAAAGAGCGAATGACCTAAGAACCAAACTCTTAACATCATTTAACATCATCTCCTGCATTTTTAAAACAAGCTGCTTCTTCCCTTTGTGTGTGCCACTATTCACAGTTAATATGGAGCACTTTGCTGCTGATACTGTATGCAGTGTGCACTCCTGCTTGTACAGTGTGCTTGTCTGCTTCTTTAGTTCAGCAAACCCTGTATGTATGATGAATGGAGCTCTTTTCTCTCTGCTGTGTTATATGTTAATCTCCTTCCCACTGCCTGGTTGTTGTTCTTTTTGTTTTTTCGCCTTGGCGCTGAGCTGATGCACTATTCCTCAGGGCTCCAGCATGCATTGTGTGCTTCTGGCATTGGAGGATTGGGGGGGTAAAAAAGAAAAAACACATAAAAGAGGGGAATGGGGGGGAAGAGGCAGCAGCAGCGGTGGTGGTGAGGAGACACAGAGACAGCCGTGACAGTTGTACGACCCCCAGCTTTTTTTGCAGGAGCCGCAGTTAAGTGGAGATGTTTCCAAAAGCCCCATTTCTCCATCTTTGATCATGGTTATTACCAGTGCATGTGTGATGTTAATCTGCATCACTTAATGTTCTTTTTGTCTCCTAATAAATTTGGATGGGATGGTGTTGTCTTTGTATCTAATTCGTCCACGCTCTGACACCTTCAAAGGGTTTTTTTCTTCCAAGTTATGCCACATCACAGCATCCTCCCCCGCAACTGCTCAAACACAAACTCCACCCGCCCCACTTGGCCCAGTTTTCGCTGCATATCTAATCCATTACTCTGTGGCATTTGTTTGTTTGGCCTATAATGATGGCCAAGATGATCACCAAATGAAGTGTGTTGTCGAGTCAGTGTTAGTCACTCGCTGACAGAAGGAAGGGATTTACAGGGGCTTTTTCGAGCTGTTTTCAAATCATAAATGAAGCATGAAAATGAGTAACACCCCTCTCAACACACACACAAAAGGATATGTAATTATCGTAAAATGACAAAAATATTCTAATGACTTTTCCTGACACTGGATATCCTGCAGATATTTGCGCTACATGCGTGCCATCTGTGGAAATGTGAGAAGGGTGTGTTCATGTACCGAGGCAGAATATTTGTCGGCTTTTGATCCGACTTGACTGATGTGCTAAACGACACGTACTGTACATGGTTAGTACGACAAAAGACAAAACCAGAGGCTATTATCATGTCTGTGTGACACTGATCAGTAATCTCAGAGTCTCTGAAGTAAAATCAACCGCAAACATAGTCTATGACAATAAAGAATTCAGTTGCTTTGGAGCCTTAATTTGATCTTTTCTTCCTCATCTGAGATCTCCCCCTGCAAGAGACCTTCAAGTACAGTATGGAAATTATAGAATACTGTAGTGTTGTGTCTATAGTGTTGCAACATTTAACTTAAGTATGAAAAACCTGCCTGGTACGCAGATTTTTATGTTGCCTTGATTTTGATGCAGTGATTACTGCACTGAACTGATTATTTAACATCTGCATCGTTTACACTTTTGATTCTATTGGCAAAAACTCTTCTGATGATAAAAGAATGTGCAGTTTCTTTATTTTTCTGTCACTTGAAACCATATTTTGTTCATTCTGTAATTTATTCTTCAAACCCAGAATAAAAACAATGCCTATAGCATCACCTTAACATGCAATTTAAATAGGCAGGAAACAACTGAAAACCCAAGTTACTGTCTCAGTTTTTCTCCAGACAAAAAATAAGAATAATTTCAAAGATGCCACAAAATTAAAACAAGACAAAAGTGTGTTGGCACAGAATAAGAGGATGGAAAACAAAACCACAGACTGAAGGAAACGTGATCATAGTTTCTGTGAGGTAACCAGTAGCCACTGTGAGGCTTAGTGTGGTAACCTCAGCCACTTCTATCTTAGTGCCTGACACTGCTTCAATCCAAAATGGGTAAAGAAGTGAAGCATATTGGACGGACAAATGACGCAATGTTGCTGAAACACACCCACCCAGTTCAAGGCTAAAAAACTAGCTAAGGTTGACAGGTTGGTTAAGAAGCTATGCTAGTATTCTGTGTTAATAGCTGGTAAACTAGTAGTTGTTGGAGTATTGAAAACTGTACTGAAAACTTAATTTGACTTTGGAGCCCATCAGATTATTAGCTGTAACATAAGTTATTGCTGTGATGACATAAAGGATTAATGTTACATATAAAGAATTAACATAGCTGACATTATTATCTGAACCTTGGAATAAAATGTGCTTTGGATGATTGGGTGGCAATCGAATGGATTAAGTCTAAAGTAGACTGAGGATGGATTGGGAACAAATCAGCCAGGCCACCCCCAGAGTTTCTCAGGGAGGTATTATAATCACATTGAACACAAGCATAACATGTGTTTTTAAGCCACATTCAACAACAATGTGTGTGCAATAAGCATAGGAAAATGAACACAACCTTTTGCTGGGTACCAAATGATCTCTGTGGCTCTCTTCAACTGCATGTTTTATGGCCAGTCTCTTCTGGATAACCCTGTTATTTTGGCTTTCACAAGTAAAGGTGTCTTGGTGCATACATGCATTTTGACCCTGAGTCTTCATAAAGAACCATGAAGGTCCAAAACACCTTCCACTGGACCGAGGGTAGTGAAAGTGAAGAACAAAATAAACAAAAAAGGAAGAAAGTGGATAGCACAACTCTGAACCCTCTGAACCCTCTGAACGCTGAAGACATATGAATAAGAGGTGTAGAAGTAAATGAGGTAAAATCAGTGTACAGAATCTAGATAGGAGACACATGTTAGTACATAATGTAAAGGGGGTCTTATTTAAAAATGCTTTTTCTGATGACAAAGCAAGTAGCCTTCTTCATCATGTACTGTTTTTTAGATTTAAGCAGGTCAATAAAAAGTGTGGCCAGGGTTGCTTGAAGCTGCCTCTGTTAAAGGTCTCTGCTCCGTCAACAAGGCATCATGGTCGAAAGGCAAATGGGGCTTCTTTTACCACTAGTCATGACAAAGCTGTAATAAAATACAACATATATTAAGCCTAATGGTCCCAAACTATCACCAGCTTCTGTGTAATACAAATACCGCTTAGCAAGACATGATATCTGACTGTTTGTGAGATATTTACTTATTAACAAAATAAACATGGCAAACAGACCATAGCTTTTATTTGCAGAAAGGAAGTGACTAGCTGTCAACCAAGCAAAAACGTACTTCTAACTATATATAACTTGAAGCCCCAAAATAATTAAGATAGTCAGTTCTGTATAAATATTTTACACACACCTGTTTCGGGAAATTAGCTATAGAAAAAAAACCAGCTCCAAAGATGCTTATTTCTGATTCAGTTGTTAAGTTTGGCATTTTGACATGGAGGTCGATGGACAGTGACTCTTTTGGAGTGGGCGGGCCTCTAATGGTTCCACAAGAAGTTGCAGTTTTCAGAGCATCTGTGTTGCTACATTGTTTAGCTACAGTGGTTGTTGCATGGTCTCTGTATTGTAGAAAACACAAAGATGATTTTGGAGTTTCGTCATCACAGGTTTTGTTGCAGAACCAAAGAGCCAAACCACATAAGTTTTCTTTTTGTAATGGCACAATTGTAATCTCAATATATAAATACTGAAAAAACTAGAATCGTTGCTTTAGAATAAAGCCACCGATGCTCTCCCACCGACTTTATTAAACAGCCAGTAGAGAGAAAAATTTCAGGTGGTAAGGCCAAAGAGCTTTTCTCCGGAGCCTAAACATGACAAAGCACTATTATCATTCCCAGAGACGTTTCCTTATTAGATGTTTGTGTTGGACCTCTGCTCCACCACAGCAGCTCTTCTCTACTCCATCTTGCTCTCAGGAATGTCATGTCAGTGCTTTTGGTTTGTATCCGGAAATCTTTGTCATGCACCTGAACATCTTGGTTTTAAATATAGTTTTGTAGTTTTTCCATGCAGAAACAAGACAGATTGAAAATTCATTATTTGTGCTGAAAGAAATAAAACACAGAGTTTAAAAACACGTGACTGGTGTCACTGTAAAGTTTCTGAAGTTTTACGTTCTGACTGGCCTGTGCTGCTTTAATGTACTAAATGCTACAGAGAATACTTTCCCAGTATGTCATGTAATGGAGTTCTGCTGCATATTAGAATCACTCTCGTTGTCAAGTTGTAGTTGTAATTCTGCAACCGCAGTCTGCTGTGTGCAACCACGTCTGGCCTTTACAGCAGCTGGGTCAAACCATTGCTTTGACTTTGCAGTACAAGCTAGATTTAGCAAATTTAACGGGTTTACTTCAGAAACATTTAAATATTTCTTTAATATTTAAATAGTTTCAGGCTTTAATGTTTGTATCATTTTTCGGCTGGTTAAGATACAGACTTTGTAAGCTCAATGTCCCAAGTTTAGTTTAAACTGGGGAACTGATCCCCTGATATTTCATGTAACACAACTAACAAGTCAGATTTTTAAGTCAACTCAGCCCATTAGGTTTTCTGTAGAATCAGCTCTGAAATTCTATATATTTAATTACTCATACATCCCTGAGAGAAGGTACCCTCAGGACTCTCTGTGATCCTTCATTTGTAGCACCAGCAGCAGGTCAAAAAAAATTTCTTTTTCTTTTTTATGACCAAAAAGATCATCTTCATATTTATCAGAACTTCTAAACATTTACATAGTTATATTAGCATTAGCTCAAAGCAGAGCTGGGTATCACACAGCTTCAGTGCCACATTCTGAGGTCAGGCTCAGTGTGATCTGTCTACACTGCTCTCGTAGAGTCAGCATACTGTACCTTCGTTTGAGTAATAGCTTAGATATTTTACAACACATAGCAGCAAGCAAAAGTCTCTCTTTTAGTCAGTCATGTGGTCAGTCCAGAAAATGTTTCCTTGTCCTGCACATCACATGTGCAGCTGTGGGGTCCAACAGTGAAGGCCCCGTGAGCCTGACTGCAGCATCATTTGGGGTTTAGCTCACTTAGCAAAGCACAGCTATTCAATGACACAGATCCCAGCTTTTAATCCTGGGTGAGGCGACTTGATTGCAGCTTATCACCAAACACTGTGCTTGTTTCTCTGCCACTCTGTAACTGTGGATTCTGAGTGACTTTGAAGTCAGCATAGTTTGCTTGGTTTCTTCTCTTATCTTCCCGCTGCCTGATGTCTGAGTGTCGAAGCCAGTAATGAGCATCATTATGTCACAAAAAATGATGGGACTGAGTTGAAGAATCTAAACTAGCACCCCAACTGTCAAAAACACATTCATGTCAAGAAGCAGCCAGTCTTTTTACAACCACATTTCACACGGTCCAGAGAGATGAAAAAAAGGAATTCACAAATAAATAATAATATAACAGGAAGGTTTTGCAAAGTTGTGTCTAAAGCCAACTTCTGCTGTTGTAAATAGCTCTTAAACTATTCATCAGACCGAATTTCAGACCTAAATCCTTCTGTATGTCATTATACTTGATAAATGCTGCTCCATTTCAATTTTGCATTAAGTTTTAGCCTCAAGCTACTGTACAAACTTGAACACTTTTCCTAAATTTTAAATTAAATATGCTCTTTCCTTTCTAGTCAGCACCTCTCTTTCAATTCATCATCATTTGCATAAAAATATTTGTATAGGAATCTGACTACTGTCAAGCAGCCACAGGGACTGAGCGTCTGAGTCAGGAGCAAACAATAGAGCTTTACACACAGACAGACATCTTCCAAAAGAATATTCCATAAGGAAAGTGAACTCAAACATGGAGCAAACAACAACATTTGTGTATTTATGTGCAGATCCTGCAGGGGGATAAGAGAAGAAAAACGAGGCATCTCAGGTTTGTGTTTTTTAAGATGAAAAAGGGGGGAAAAGAAAACAGAATATTTAGATTTTAATGATTAATATTAGTAAAGTTTTGTTATTAACACATGGCTCTACCTGTTTACAGTTAAAAGGATTTTTGAACAATACATGGTCATTATTGTACACATACATGCCTGTGTATGGACTTAATGGCAGTATTTTCTGTATGGAGCACTTTGTAATTGTAGTTTTGAGAAGTGCTCCAAAATCATAGTTATTTATGATGATTTCTTCACCAACTCCACGGCTTTAGTTCTGACTGTAGCACTCATTCTCCTCAATCATGCTCTTTTCCATTTGCTGTTGCTGTAGTTTTTGAGTCAATGATTTTGTAAAAGTTCAAACACTGGTGTATCTCTTTTGGCACATGATATTGTTATAATGATAAATTCCCTTCTGTGCAAAGTGTCAGCTTGATAATTTTTTTTTATCAGAGCTCTTGGCAGTTTTAAAAAAACCCTTTAGATGTGTTTTCCCTGTTCATTTTGGTTGGAAATGGTTTGATATTTGCAAGAACTGGAAGAACTCAAGTTCAAGGACATAAAGATATTGTGGTGCAGATCACAGAGAAACTCAGGACACTATCACAATACTGTCTATGGTAATGATGGCAACATGATACAACTATTGTGTTATACATGACACATTGCAAAAATCTTTGCCAAATGTCCTATGAAGTGCGCATTAAGTCACTGTACAAGACTGCATATGATCTGAGCTTTGTGCCTTTTCAATGCAAACATTCACATTCACACAAACACACTGAATGCAACTTGCCCATGTCAGCGTGCGCCATCATTTCAATGAAAAATGGCCAGAAACGGGCAAAGAATGAATTGCCAGCAAGAAGAAAAAAAGAGGACATTTTTCATGAAGTAGGGACACTGGTACTTTGATGTCAGAGAACTGATGATGTATCACAAGAGGAACTGAAGGATATATTCCTCTTTAGATGTTTTATCTCAAAACAAGAACAAAACATCTAGTTCACAGGTGGCACATCTTTTTTTTTAGTGTGTTTATTGAGATTTTTAGAGCCCCATGGTGAGTTTGTGAATAAAGATCTTGAGAAAGAGAAAGCTTCATACTCAGCTGACAAATAAATAACTTGCTGAGCTGAGTTTATAGCTTAAAGATGTATCAACAGTTTATTAAATATTTATTGCAAGAAACTCCACATACACTGTCTGTGGAATATCAAATAACTCCACGTTCATGCCTCAACTGTTGAAACATGTTGGTGAAAGTGATCAAATAGGATTCTTCAAAAACACACAAGTGAATGTTCTGGAATCAGCAGCTATTGTATTGGGACAACAGCTAATGATTAGTTGCATTATTAATTAATTTGTCAAGTTTTTTTCAGTTTAATTCAAATGAGTGTTTTGTCTTACAAGCAGTCTCATGCCAAAAACAACAACAAAAACAACAAATATTCTGTTATGAAGCAGAGAAGAGAAAACTAATCCTCACATTAAATTACAATGAATCAACCAGTTTTGGCATTGCAACCAGCTGACTGATCAATTAACTAATCAATTCATTATTATATTTGACTTCAAACAAACCCTGCTGCACCAAGGTGGATGGAACAGTACAGCAATAAATATGTCTGTAATGATTCACTTGTGCAGTTCAGTTCAGTTTTTGTGATATTTTTTAATCATATCACACACTTTTAACAGCTCAAATCAGGGCCGAGTGCAACACAGTCCATAGAGAGTTTTATTAGTGGCTTTAGCTGGAAAGAGCCCACGCGACCTGTCCATGACAGACTCATCTGAAATGACACAAACTGGTTTGTTGAACGTCTTTTGTGTTTCAACCTTCTTACACTTTTAATTAAAACAACATTCTTTTTCTACCACAACCACCTGTTCAGTAAATAAATTTTAAAAAGTATGTTAACCCTTGTCTGTTAAATTGGAAGTGACTCAGGGGGCCCTATCGTACACCCAGCGCAAAGGCAGTGCGCCAGTGACGCAGATGTCATTCCTATCTTACACCCCGCGCAAACGTCATTTTTGCCACTAGTG
>JAQNCA010000009.1:7847065-7873752 GCA_029783725.1 Acanthurus tractus
ATAATAATAATAATAATAATAATAACAATAATAATAATAATAATAATAATAATAATAATAATAATAATAATAAAAATAAAAGCCATGGTATTAGTATTTTTGTAACAATAATCTGTCTGACATTCCTAACTGCTTTTATCTTACATGGATGTAAAAATACATTTTAAGGTTTTAGGAGGATTTACATGCTTATATAATGCATTTATTTTGTACTGAACACCTGTTAATCCATCTGTCCAACAATTTTCTGCAATACTCTGATATAGCAACTCAACTTTACATGAGCTGGCAGATATTTTCTATAAGCACACTATGTACGTCTGGTCTTTACATAGATGATGCCATCAAACTTTGTAATCTCAATTTGAGGGAGATGCTGCACATTGTATTTGCGCTGTTTCACCAAGAAATTGTTCTGGCAAAACTTGCTGTACAAGTAATTTTTTACACAGACGCATTGGAGAGGTTAACCTTGAGAACTACATGGAAAAGGACAGGCACCCTCAAACTAATACTTGGCTGAAAATAAATTGGATGAACCACTTGTCCATAAGGCCACCTTTGACCAATCACACCAACAAACAAAACAACATTTTAGAACTTGAAGGGAAAAGAGTTAAAGCACTTTTTCCTCTGAGAGAAGCGTTCAGTTTGTTCTTCTTTATTCCTCTTTTGATAACAAATACTCTTCAAAGCTAAAAATAACTGATACCTAGCAGCATCTTACAATCTCCTTCAGGATCCGCCATTGTTGTCTTCAAAGCAAACATCTTGTCTTGTTTGTTGTCTTACCTATACCATATAGCTGCCAGTAGTTTCTCATTAAATGCTGACTGGTCCAAACCACAGTGGTTGGCACATGAGCTCCAAGCTTAGCAGAATGGATTCTTGCCTCGCGTGTGCAAATCTAACTGCCTGGCAAGGTTCAGTAAGTTCTTACATATAACTCCCTCACAAGCCTCAATTTGTTGTTTTTACCTTTTTGGCTACCCTGCAATTTTGAATACTGTGGTTGGCTGATTAAAGATGCAGCATGTTTGGTTCAATCAGAGCCTTTTTTGGGCCTGTGGCAATAGCAATGTGTGGACCTAGACTCGCAAGATATGCACCTGAGTGTTAGTTAAAATCATGTCATTTCTCTGAGAACCTTTAGCTTAGGGTTTTTTTTCAAGGCATTAATATTCATCAAAAACACTGACAATACCTCATATCGTACATACAACAATGCTGTATACAACAAAGCAGAGAGATGTAGAGAGAGATGCAGCAACTATATAATGAATTTACACAATACATTTATTTATATGTTTGTAAGTTAATGAATAAATACATATATGCATATATAGAGAAATATTTATATGCATATACATATACATCATTACTGATCCTATAGTTATGCTCACTATGTATAACTGTAACAGCAGTCTGTATCAGATGTGTATTACAGAAAGTCCAAGCCAAGCTAAAGCTAGAGTTAAACTAACAAATTACTAACCACAGCTCACTGTGTGTACTGCTGAACCACGTGTAAGGGACCCCTTTAAATTGTATTTGCTATATGCACTAACCTGTTTTTAATGTGTTCTATTTTTACTCAGCTGGTGCTCAGCATGTGCTGTTGTCAGGTTTCTATTTGCTATGGCGGTAGCAGCGACATTTCTAAATTAAGCCTCATAAATTATTCTTGCACTGCATTGCCTCTTGTTTTTACAGTGAAGGTAGGCACTTTTCTTCAAGGGGACTGTTAAGACTAAATATGCATAAGGAAGAGACACCATTACTACTGATTACAGTGAATAACTGCAGACTGTAGGAAGTTTGGCTGCAGTATAAATATCTTACACATTATTCCCAGAAGAATCTGTGTCCCTCTGTAAGTCTTCCTCCCCACTTTCACTTTTTAACATTTAACACCGCTCAAAGATGATTTCTGTCATTTTGGCAGTTCCTGTCTTGCAAATGTATGTTCAATGGTTATTTTTCTTTAAAAAATTGATAATACATGTTTTTTGGATGCTAATTGAAAAGAAGTGGTGACATCATGGGGAAGACATTGACATCAACTAATCACCAGTGTGTAGAGTCAGACTATAGCTCAGTATGACATCATCAGTGCAAGATGGCAGCATCAGGATATTTTGGCTTCACTTTTGAACAGTGGGAGGGAGCAGAGACACATTGCTCATCTCAATTTACAGTCATTGTTTCACACAGAAGTTGCTATTGTGGTGCTGCCAGCTCTGTATTTTTACGCTGAGTTTGCCCCTTTGATAAAGTCATCGCTGATAGAAAGTTTTATATCATTTAATTATAAATTTCAATTTTATTTAGTTTAGATGGAATAAGGATTAAGAAGACAGTAAGTCTTAAGTTGAAATACATGTTTTCACATCTGTGACATATTCTTCGATACGCATGCTAAGAGAATGGTGTAAAGTTAGTGGAATAATGTCCATATGACTATTGACAGATCATTTTCACTGCCTGTCTTTACCTAAAACTGTGTGTTAGGTAAACATAAAAGGGAGCAACCCAAATCTCCATATGACGCAGTGCTTCAGTGAGATGTTCGGGGGTGCTGCATGGCTGCTGTTACCAGCAGACAGAGAGATGCCAAAATAAAAACAAAGAGGTTCTGTGACGCACACTTGTCTCTGCTGTAAATCTGGAGCTGGGTGTCTGGACCACTTCTTTACACTTTTAGCAGGACGTTGATAATTCCACTGACTGCCTGTTAGTTGGATAGTTGAGTAAATTTTGGGTAAATAATTGATTTCACTGCAAAAAATCACAAAACTGATAAACAAGTCAGAAACAGGTGACCTGTGTCTAAGTGGCTTATTTCTGAAAAACGGGCACTCACTGCTTTCTGCAGCGATTAGGAATTATTTCATCACAATGGAACAGTGTGTTCTTTGACTTGAGAGGCTATTTTTCTTATTGAGAGCTGCTGTTTACTTGTTAAGAGCTGCAAAGCATTGCCATGAGTGCAGTACAAGTATGTGAGATGCACTGTACAAAGAATACAAACTATGAGAGCTTTTCTTTCCGTGGTCTATTTTAAATGATGCTTTTATCCAGAAAAATATATGAAGCTTCCAATGAATATGCTGTCTGTCTATGTATTTACTTTCCCCTAACTTCTAATTAAACAAGTTTAATTTATCTGTCTAATCAATGTTAACAATTAAACATTAAACTTGCTTCAGGAGATGTTTTTTCTGACCACCACAAACACCCTGTAATCACTTTGCAATTTGACTTATTCAATCCATTAACATTTGTAAAGTCTCAAAGAGCAATGTCAGTAAATCGTTCCATGTCAATTATCTGTGAGGTGAGTCAGCACGAAGTTAGGTGACTGTGAAACCAGATAAAACCTATAGAATGCATGTGCCTCAGCGTCTCTGTCAGAGGAGCACTCCATTAGTACGCACAACTTTCAGTTCAGCACGGCTGACATCTTGGACAGCAGTATCTGCTTTTTCCAAAGACACATGTGGCACAATTGGAGAATGTGCAAGATTTTTTGCTCACTTTCAATTTTTGGACTTTTTGGTCTTTGTTGTCATGTTGTTGCAGTAAGTCAGCAGCTAAAATAATGGACAGAAATGCAAAAATCAGACAAAAGCTGTCATACCAAATGAATTCTTCAGACATCTCATCAAAACTTTTTTTTTATGGACTTGACAAATTCATTGGAGAAATATAATATGCAATGATGTCCTTATGCAGCTAACTTAATGAAAAGAATAGGGATGATAAAAATGTGATGCTATGCTCTGACACATGACTGTGTGGTGCAGAAGATTCCAGCAAGAGGCCAACGCAAAGTTCTGAGGAAAAGTAAAACAAAACAAAAAGCAATCTGCAACCAAACTGACTTAACTTCTGTTGCAAAGGATCATGGTATCATACAGACAACAGAAGTTAAATGAAACTGTTTTTATCTTGAAAATGTTCCAGAGAAAAAAAAGAACCTTCACAGTATCAAAAACTGCACAGTGTCTTGCATCTGATAAACCATTTAAAATAGTTAATGACCTTCAGTATAACTTGGAGATCTGAAATTGTACAGTCTATCAATCAAAGGCCTTTTGCACAATCCTCCCCTTTTGCTTACCTGAGATGAAAAGCTTTCATCGGTGAAGGAGCAGCATGCATCAAGAAATCTGACAGTTAGCATTAAAGGAAACATGGAAGGAATCCTTCATACATGTTTTAGCATCGATCAGACACAGACTCCGATGAGGAGCCTGTTTGCGCTTGTATCAGAATGGTCAATGTGGTAAGCATCTTTTATTTATGGTTTCTGTTGGCTTTTTAGCTTGTAACCGGCAGCAGTTGACACAGTGGCTGTGACTGTGCTAACGCAAACTCTCCCTCTCTTTACTGGCCCTTCCCCTTTATTCTGAAGGTTTTAGGTTTCTTGGCTTGTGATTGTCTTTTGAATTTGTGACGTGCCAAATCTAGTTTGCCCAAGGATTGGTTGAATGTCAAGTTTTGGGAGAGTGCACAGACATCTCTACTGTAAGTAAAGCAATAGGAGATAAATAGAAAAAAATACCCACATTCATGTGTGGAGGAAATTTAGATGAAAACTCAAGGATCTACTACTTGGCACTGGTCATATTTCCTTAACTGATGATGAATGGCGCTGACATCTCCTTTCAAGGCAATTGATCCTAATAAAGAATTTAAGGGGGCTTTGAAGTTTGCAGCTCAAAAATTATATTCCCTTGATTATTTGCAATTATTCGCATTAACTTGAGGTGTGAGGAGGTGAGATTTTCTCCTGTGCTTTAGTAATGACCTTCACTTCATTTTTCAGCGGTGTGTTGTGTGTTTCTGATCCTCTCTTTCACACTGACAGTCTGCAGCTGCAGCCTTTTCTGAATACAAAACTTTGAAGACTGAGGTTTTCAAAAAAAGTGAGAATAAAACTTGCTGAATGTGTATGTGTGTGTGTGTGTGTGCTTCCTCTGTGCCTCTTGCTCATACTGTCACAGTAATGTGTGTATGACAGCAGCGAGCCCAGGGGAAGACAAACCTGCTGGGGCCAAGCAAGCAGCAGCTTTTCTCCCACTGGAAGCTGCAGCATCTCTTATCTCTCACTGCTTCAGTCTGTTATTGAGACACGAGACAACACCCAACCCTAACTCCTGATGACTCCTCACACACAGGAAGACGTGACGATATATTCATTTTACCAGCTAAAGCTTGATTGTAAGGCAACATTTGACAATAAAGCAAAGCAAAAAAAACTTTTCTCAGTGTGTGCAGAGCATGACGTCACTCAGAGACAATGTATTGTAATATAATCAGGTGTCAGGTACATGTAATTGATCAGGTATCAATAAGACCACACAGGCTACAACCAGGTCCATGATATCCTTTATACCAAGGAAGAAAAATACATTCTGGTCAGGAAACAGAACAGATTTTGTTATCAAGGATCAGTATGGATTTTTTAAATATATATAGCAGAGACAAAACCGTATTAGTTACCTTGTGAGTGTACAAGTATTACACACAACCACAGCCATCTTGGTGCCAAGTTATTGCATTTTGCTCACGCACATATAGAAGTGATTAAAGATAAATTGCATTAATCATTTTTTCAATTAAGAATTTTTCTTGCATGAGTTGTCAAGAATTCCTATGGTACTCTCTGATAAAAAAGAATTCAGACTAAATTTGATGCTTAATATATTTTCTAAACACTCTATCAGCGGGATTTGCCTCGTGACTCGTCAACTTATTGAGAGGTCCAGCAAGGTCTACTTAAAAG
The DNA here is from genome assembly GCA_029783725.1 of Acanthurus tractus. Classification (NCBI taxonomy): domain Eukaryota; kingdom Metazoa; phylum Chordata; class Actinopteri; order Acanthuriformes; family Acanthuridae; genus Acanthurus; species Acanthurus tractus. The sequence goes on from JAQNCA010000009.1 coordinate 7,852,857, forward strand.
CATGTTTCACCTACTCACATGAGTAGCCGCGGCCTAAAGGTTAAAGCTTGTGACTGAGAGGTCGCAGGTTCAATCCCTGGAGCTGGATAAACCCTGGCAGGGAAAGTGAACAAGCAGGATCGACCTCTTGCTTATATCCTCTTTAAGGCCTTTTCACCTTAATGACTCCAGGGCAGCTGGTGAGTGACCGATAGAGGCTGTGGTTGAGCTGGGCAGCTTCTTGGTGTGAGTGATGGTTTTAACCGGGTGAGTTTGAACAGTGCATTACTGAAAAAAATTCCTGAATCAATTAAGGTGAAAAAAATATGATGCTGAGATAAAGAGCTGTTCAGCAAGACACTAAACCCCAAACTGGTTCACTAAATCCAGGTGTACAGACACAAAAAATTTACCATGAAATAAAACAATATCTAACAAGGCTTACCACAGTTTCTTTTATCTTTGCACACAGAAGCATATCAAGTGTTGGTATTTTTAAGTTAAGAAATTGAGTTTTTGACCACAGTCATGATGTTTCTTTTATTATAACTTATTGTCTTTTATATTTTCCAGTTATGGCATGAAACCTGACAAAACATTTCTAAAGGTGATGGCAGTTTTAAATGCAGCAATCGCAGCTGTCTACCTGCTGTAAAACACCTGACTCATCCATCTGACTCAGAGATCTGAGTCTTCAGAGTTGAACAATAGATGCCATCTAATTCTAGTCACAGACACACTATGAGCATGACAGCAAGATACAGAATATATTTTACCACCATCTTCCTGTCCTCTCCTCTCTCACCGCTCGTCTGTCTCTACCTTCCTCAGCGGCATTCAGCGCACCAGCGAGACACTATTGGGTGGTCGTTAATTAAAAAGTGTGGCTACAAATCATTTTAATGTTCCTCTGACTGCAGGTTAGAGCGTTATGAGCATCATTACACTGTAGCACTTTATAACTCTGTTAAAGAGAATTCAGTAGTGAAGGCTGAACACACCTCAGCTCCACCCTGCTCATTTTTATCAGCACCACTAGTCCCAACCAAAGCTTCCTTGGTGTAAGGAGAGTTAAGAGGAAGCGCAGCTGATATATGGACATAATCTTTGCAGTGGGAAATCTTAGAAAAGCCCTTGATATCCTGGGAGTTATTATTCTAGCTATTCAACCAACTACATTTCATTACTGTACATAGCTGAGGGTTTGCTCGTAGTTTTTTGTTTGTTTTGGTTTGGTAAACTGCTGACTGTAGATACAGAGTTTAAATGCACCATATGAAATTTGTAATCAGGTGTTTCCCTAGAAGTTAGTGACAGGTAGCAGAGTGCAACACACAGGTGTCTGGAATAAAATTACCAACGCACATAAACCCAAATTAATTTGAGATTACGTAATTACAAGACCCAGTGTAGTCTATATACTACATATCATAAGTTTAATTCCACAATACCACTTAGGCTAACTGGTTAAATGTCAGTTTATTAAATGTAAAGAAAAAATGTAAAAAATCCCTCCATGTGCTTTAAATCAGAGTACTATTACAGTTATGGTTTCCTTCTAAATTATTTTACAAAAACCAGGTTGAAAGGTTAGTAAAGGTTCACATCTCTAATAATATTGACTGCCAAAATTTTAAACCATATTAACAAACCTCCTAAAAGAAAATGGGGGGATAAAAAATTAAAAAAAAAAAAATTTTCTCATCCGCACAAGACAGTATTTTGAGCGAAGATAGGCACAGATAACCCAGTCTATGTTGCAGCTGTTAGATTGTCTCCATTCAACATTAAAATCAAATTTTGATGTCTGGGTGACTGGGTGGTCTCTTGAGTACAGAGATTATCTTGTGCGCCCAAGAAACTTGAAGACTTTTTTTTGCCCAATCCCCCACCCCACCACGTCCCTTTAAGGGCTCCATACACAGATAAATACACAGTAAATGAAACTTTTCTGCAAATATTCAGCTGTTGCTCAGAAGGTAGAGCAGGTTGTCTGCTTTTCAGAGGGTTAGTAGTTTGATTCACGATTCCTTCATTCTGTATCTTGAAGTGTCCTTTGGCAAAATACTTACCCCAAAATGCTTTTCATGGCTGCTCCATCATTGTGTGTGTGTGAGTTCCTGATGAGCAGGGTGACACTTTGCAGAGAAGCTGCCTGTAATTAGTCTGTGAATTGGTGAATGCTGACTGGCACTGTGAAGCACTTTGGGTAGTCAAAAGACTAGGAAAGCCTTTCATAAACGCAGTCCATTTACTGGTTTAGAAATACTCTCTCCCTATTTGTTTTTTAAGCTGAAAATCTCCTGCAATCACTTTGGACATTTAAGATTTTATGGAAAAAATTTCTCACATTTTATTTTCATGGACCCAAGGACCTGCAGTGTGTTTGGGTTGAAAAGTCTGTGAGGCAGCTCAGCAATATCTTAGAAATACTGAAGTTGCCATCCAAGGTTTTTCAAATCATCTCGTAACAGTACTGGTAACAGTCACAGTATTTGAACATTCTTCTTTGTTTCACTGTTTTTTTTCTTCACTGTACTGAAAAAGTCTTTATTCAACCAGGCATGGCCCTACAGTTGCCTCTGCAACATGTTTTTTTTCTGTCACACCACAAATGACACTTTCACACTCCATTTGATCATGTTTTTTATTTTACCTATTTGTGTGTGTTTTTTACCATCAGCCGTCTGCTAACAAAGACATTTTAACATGCTGAGGATATGTTTACCATGACAGTTAGCATTTTTTGTCTGTTTTTCTGTACTAAATTTCATGGCAATCCATCTGGTGGTTCTTAGGATATTTATGCCTGACCCAAAAATGTCAACCAAATGGTGGCCACTGATGAAAAATCAAAGAATCAAAGAAATACCAAATCAGAAGATCTCATCCCTGGTGGACCATAAATGTTTGTACAATTTTTCATCATATATTTCTATAATTTTAAATTCCTACATATATTCATGCATATGTAGTCTGTAGCCAACCAACTGATCAACTGACAAGGACATCCATACAGCCCAAGAACCAGTGAGGCTTAAAACTGCACAATATATTACTTCAGTTACAGAATGTGTGATATAATCAGAACTGTCTGAGGGCAGCAGGAGAAGTGATGAGACATTTTAATGTTTGGATAATGTCATTTATATTAAATTTAAAAAGTTGTTTACAAAATAAAAAAAGTACTTTTTCAACAGTCTTGTTCTCTTTTTTTTCACAAATAGGCTCAATATGTTTGAAATGTAGGACTTCAAACAAGTTCGTGAACATCTGGGATGGACATGCAAGAAATCCCCCGCCCCCCCCCGATTATAAATTACGTGTGGAAGAAAAAAACAATGGACAAATACAAATTGACAGTGCTACATCTTCTTTTACCAGAAATCCCCATGGGTTTCTCACTAAATTGACTTTCTTTTCATTAGTTTTTAAACTTTTGTTTAACATTAACTCTTGAAAGACCCACAGAGATGAACTCAAGTCTCAGTAACAGAGTAAATAGTAACTCATTTGTTTCTGTGTTGCAGGGTTAGTAAAAAAAGCCTCTGAGTCGACCTGGGTGATGTTAAACTACACCACCATGCATCTCTGGAGTGCTAATGTGGTACCACACCTGCTCCAGACTCACTAACTGCAGCCAGGGTTCACCTGATGGCCTCCCAGCTCCGCCAAACCTCAGCTCGCTCAGTGCTCAGTGCACCCTCGGCCCATCTTTGTGATGAAGACCGCCAGCCGTGCCCAGCCCCGCAGCAGTCCTCCGCTGGTCCAGATGAGGCGCTACACACCGGGGGTGTATCCTTTCTTGTTCCCTTCCATCATCAGCTCCCTGCCACAGCTGCCACCATCACCGCAGAGGCTACAGATCCAGCAGCCATCGAGCAGCGGCAGCACACCTTCACCTGTTGGTGAGTTCTACTGCCATACCTTCACTGATACTGGCTGTACATGTGCCAAAGGGCACAGATAAACATAAACAATGTCATAGTGAAAAGTGAAAATGGAAAGGTTTTTTTGAGCATTAGTTTGAATTGCTTGGGATCACCCTTGTAAGTTGTTCCCCCCCTGAAAAATAACCGGATCACTCAATCACAGGGTTTTAAAACACTGTTCTGTTCAGTTTGTGTTTTGTCTCAGTCAGTAGACAATGTTGTTGTTTTTATTTTTACCATAAAGACATTGGTCTTTACTTTGAAAGATAAACACTTCCAGGAAGTTTATGTCCAATGTCAACACTCATGCTAAAGAGGAAAATAGTTTGGCATTTCTGTAGCTAGTTAAACAGTGAGAGTGTGGAGTGTTTCATGGTTGATGGGTATGTAGCTCATCTGACTTTAATGCTGGACACTTGGCTTGGTGCTTTATCACAGCCATGTGAGTGATGGATTAATGATCTCCATAGTTGTTACCTAACCTTAACTGTTTCGTAGTCGCCATGCGCAAACATTATACAAAGCTATTAATGTTCTTAAGGACTGGTTGCAACCTCTCTTTTGAAGCGTTCGAAGCATAAATGAAATCTGATAGTAATCCATTGCATTGAATCCTCAAACTGATAGAAGTGTTTTGAGTTCTCAGTGAACTGCTCGGCTTTGACAAACTCACGTGCACCAAGAGAACTACTGCAATTATATCATTGCAGCTGGTGTGTGGACTCAGTGTTTGCCTCTTCAACTTTGAAACATTGTGGTGTTCAGTTGCACTGACTGCTCTTATTCCTTTAATCTGTGATGCTGTTCTCCCTCCTCCAAATATACACTCCAATAAGTTAAAAAGTGCAGTTCTGAAAATAGGAAAAGGCATGAAATTGAGGAAAAATAAAACATCCCTGTGTTGTATCGTGGTAATATGCATCCATTTTGAAAGTTCTACCAAATATGTTGTATGCAGCCTTATTTCTTCACCTACCTGTGTGCTGCAGTAGGTTTTCCCAGTAAAACTTTGAACAGTAAATGTCCATTTGAATAGCAGGTGATACTGGAGATAAATAAGTCCAGCATAAGTCTGATACTGTAGGCCTATAGGGGCTCACTGTCAAATCAATACGGGACTGTTTATAAAGGGGCATTCTACCAACTTTATCACTGCTGGTTTGGTCATCAGAGTGATCTTGGCTTGAAATTAAAATCTGCAAATTTATACCATAAAACTACAAACTGATGGAGTAGAGTTGGAAAGGTGCTTAAGGGGATGTTTTACAGTTATCTGTCCATCTGGACCTCTGAGTTCTCAATTTTATGGGAGTGTAACACTGAGATGCTGAAGTTAAACAGCATGCAATCACATGATTTGCTTTGATGTCTTTTCAGATTTTTTGCGAAACAGCACCAGCATCCACTGTACAACGTTCATACAGTGTAACGTGTTCAGGCAGACATGATGATAACAATCTGAGTCAGAAGTGAGTAATCCAGGTTGCTGCATGGCTCCAGGATTATGTTCTCACTGTAAGTGGCCCCTGGTGTCTCTCACTGCTGTAGCAATAGTTTGACACACTCTGATTTGTGTTCCTAAGCCTGAGCTCTGCTGTTTTTGACTTTCAGCTCCACATATTTACTCCATCTCATTCTTTTCCTCTCGCTCACCTCCCTCCACCACCTAAAAATCTGCTCAGACATGAAAACCAGCAGACAGGTTCACCCAGGGGGGAATCTTCTCCCAGTGAGGGGCTCAGGTGTGCAGTTTTGTGTGCTGTTGAACTCTGAAATGTAAACAGACTTCATCATCGATAGTCAAGCATTTTCAATATTTTTCTTTGTTGAACAAAGTTTTTACAGATTATCATTGTGGATAATCTGTTACTTCTTCTTTTGAGAAATCAGTCATAAACCAAACAATTTAAAAAACAAACAAACAAAAAGCTGGGGAATCTATGAATCTCTGTATCTTTTCCTATTCATCACAAAAATAGCTTTTAAACCAAAAAAAGTACTCAAGTTATTTGAAACACAGCTAGAATTATAAGTTTTAAAAAAGGTTTAGAAATATTATGAAACAGATCTTCCATCACTGAGGTTTTCATTGTGTACAAATCTGTACAGTTGTCATGAGGTAAATTAGGTGTCGAAAACCAACTGTTAGTAGGAAGCTGCAAAGACGTTAATGTTTGCTGTAAAAGTGGGCATCTAGAACTGGGAAACATGGGCATTGACTTGGTTTTGATCAAGCTTCAAGTGGCCATTTGAGGAAGTCCAGTTTTTGGCACTTAAGTGTTGTAGGAAGAGGATACTGCTTCATTTAAATGCATAACATCTACAGGAAGCCAGATGGTATTTTAACAGAAATTTTTTTTAAAAATCAATGGATACTGGTTTTAAAATAAGTATTAAGTAGCACTCTCACCCACAAGTCTCACATGCTTTTTCTCATCTCAGGGTCTTTCGATTCATCTTGTGACCCCCATATGGGGCCCTCTCACCGAAAATGAATCAGTGAGTGAGACCATGTCGCTTTAATCAAAAGGCCACAAAGTTATGTGTTCATTTTGCACATAAACACACAGTGAAATCTTTGCATGAGGTTGGGTTTAAAAATAAAATTGCACAATGCGTCTATGTTTGAAAGCAAGATGACAAAAGCATCAATACATTAATACGATCCAACCTCTCTGACTGGGGTGGGACGAGTGTAGCCATCAAATATGCAGCACCGTTCGGATAAAAAATAAATACAGTAACATAAAGAAGATAAAAGAGTACGGATGGTGTATTCTCCTTGATCATCCTTTGCCGTGTGAAATAGACTTCTACAGAAACTGTATTATTCACAGCATTAGAGACAAAGGAACAAACGCGCGGCTGGCTGATACATACAGATGTGTCTGAACACGTCTGAACCTTCGACACAGAGATAAAAACAGATGAAACAAACTGTGAGGTAATGAGCGCTGCTGTTGAGTGTGATTTGTAGATTCACACGAATGATCCAGGCCGCCGCGACGTCCCCGGGGGACACGCTCAAACAGTTGCTGTTGTTGGGTCAGCGGTCCAGTTCGCTCTGCTAGCTGCCTTCTACCTCCACTGGGGGATTCACAAAGGAAACTCAGCTCTACTGCAAACATCATGTACCTCCAGGGAACGCCAGTGGCCCAGTCAACAACACTGCGGGGTGTGTGTGTGTGTATGGATGTGTGCGTGCGTTTGTGTGTGTGTCTGTGACTCTATGAAAGAGATAAAGAGGGAATGTGAAGACAAAGGAAATATTGTCATCATGCACACAAATTAATAAACTGAACTTAAAATGTAAAATCAAACTGCAACAATTTCCATAATACAAAGCAAAAATTAAAAACACATCATTATTAAAAAGGACAGAGCTAGTTTTTGTGTCGGGTTTTTTTTTTTTCTTGTTTTCAGAGGGGACAAAAAGAGCATCTCTGAAAAACAATGTTTGAGTACAAAAATGCAGAAAGTCTGTGTGACAGGCATTTAAAAATGATCAGCAAAAAAGTAAACAGCAAAGGTAAACAGGATTAATAGTTGAAAGTTACGTTAGTAGTTACATGCTGGTATATTATCAGAGCAGCTTTAAAGAATATACACTTTTCCATACGATAAAATTTCATCTAATAAACATAAAAAGTAAAAACTAAACAGGGTGTTTTTAACAGCTTACCCGTTTATACCAAATACATGCTTATAATGTATTATAATGTGTGTATATTATGTATTTTAGACACATTTTCCTATTAAATATTTTCTACCTATATGTTTACTTAAAAAACAAATGTCAGTAGTTTTTGATGTTAACTTCATTCTTTTACTCTTGGTTGGGTATTTGGAAATGTTCATTTTAGCAGCAAAGTGTAGTGAGACCTTGGCTTACAAAGAGATTTCAATTTGAAAATTCTTAAACCTCATTGTTTAAATTGTGGGATACTGATAAGTTTAGAATGCGTGAAGCAAACTAGCATTAATGACAAGTCTTGCAAAAGTGTTTGTATGTGTTTTGAGTCACCACACTGAAGTGGGGTAAAATGCCTGCAGTGACGGCTGCATCCAGTTGCATCCAACTGCCTTCATGACTTTCCTTAAAAAGTCCTGTTCATGCATGTGTCTTTGCAGGCTCGACAAAATAAATATTCAGATATAGAGGTGCACACACTTGTGGACACACAAAGATATTCACAGTTTTCCACTTAGTTACACAAAAGCAAGAAAATCCCAGATGCAGTTCTGTAAAGATTGCAAGTTAAATTAAAAGTTGTTGCCTAATTAAAGGTATTTTCTTGCTTGTTTGGCCATAAGTTGCAAACAATGTACCCAAAAAAGACAAAAAATACTGACACAGCTGGGTTTTTTCTAAATAAAAGGCTGGTAAAGCAATTTTAGAGCAAATATTTACCTGGATAAATTGATTCAATCCTCGCCTAGTACAGGCGTCATTAGCAAATTCTAAGACAATAAAAAAAAATCATTGCACAGCATGTCAGCGAGCTGGTTAATGATCCTGCCGTTCACACACTTTCAATCCCTCCCCATCTGTCGTTTCCCCCTCTTACTCTCACTCTCCTGCCATCTGGCCTTAAGGGGGTCAGGGGAGAGGAATACCTGTACTTCCAACCTGTCAGAGTTTCTACCTGCTCACCACCCCGACAGATTACAAAAGCCTTCACCTGAATGTCAACAAAATCAAACCCTCACCAGAAAATGTTTGTTGTCTTTCCTCCACATGGAAATCCACATGGCAGCATCCGGTCCTGAGCAGAGAGAGAGTTCAGCTGCCTGAGTAGGTTCCCATTTAAAAGTAGTACAACAATGTTTTAAGGTATATTTACAGTACTGCTTAGATGTTGTGTCCTAATTTTAAAGAAAAAAACAGAATTTGATGGATCAGTTCATTCAAAATAAAATTAAAAACTATAAATTGGGGGGAAATTTTGAATAATGAAATAATAAAGTAATAGATTATTGGTTATTATATAAGTGCCTTTTGGAATTGATACAAAGACTCAGCAAACATGACTGGTTAGCAGCCATATAAGGATAATGCAACAAAAATAAGTTAAAAATTGTGAAAAATTTGAAGGAAATTTTGAGTTTAATAATGGTAATGCAGACTGATAATGCATCAAAGATAAATTATAGAATAAATCAAAAGGTTTTTAGTAACAATTAAAGCCAACTATGAAATGGAATAAGGGGGGCAATGTGTTAAATAAATGATAACACATGGAAGTGCAGTGTTCTGCTCAAAGATACTACATGATATAAACACAAGGACATACACGACATTACATGCATTGTTTCCAAAAAGCTGTTTTTGTGCCACTCACATAACACACTGATACAACATGTCTGCAAGGCGAGCAGTCTTAAAGAGACTTAGTTGTCAGTTTGCATTTAAACTTGGCAAATATACCCTCACATTCCTACATATTCACCCCCCCACCCCCAGAATGATCCCTTCCTATTTGCCTACCCCTTCCTTTTTTCTACCACGTTCAGTTAAAATCACTGTCTGCCTGACTGTCTGTCAGTGTTTCCCCTGTTGTTATTTTAAAATCCATCGCAGGGTATTTAGGTCACACGCGGTTTCTAGCCCTGGCAAAGTATGAATAATGCAGACTTCTCTCATTACACCATGTGCTAACTCTCTAGATTGAAAATCAATGTACACTCAAGTGGCTGGCAAACGAATGGAGCTGACTCGCCAGCCGCTCTGCCAAAGGAAACGAAGGAAGGCAAGGGCTACATCTCACTGAGTACCCTGAAGGTTTAACAGCATTTCTTTTTTAACAAGATCCAAGCCTTTACCAGATACAATACGTGTTTCATCTGCTGTCTGCGAGAGGCGTCATATCTTCATTCACCAAGGGCTGATTATGATGAGAACGAGGCTTGTGGAACAAAAAAAAAGTAAAGAAAAGATTATTGGTAATGTATAGAGGAATGTCTGGAAACGAGACCATTGTCGGGAGCGTATGACTGATTGAAGAAGGGGCTGGAGTTTTTTTACCCCCACTGTTTCCAACCTTTCAGTGCACTCCCTCCTACAGTTCAACCATAGTTCACATTGCCAGGAGTCTCCTCACCACCCGCCCCCCCACTCTCCCCATCTCGCACTCGGAGAATCCTATGCATACATGCTGCCGCACATTCCACACATACACTAAAAACAGTGTTTACAACATGATTTACAGTTTGTCTCGAGTTTGGAAAGGTGCCCTCTGCTGCTGCAGGCAACACCGGTTACACACTCAGATCACATTGGCCATGGGGTTTTTTTTACGGTGAAAGTTTTTTTTTTTTTTTTTATGGGAGAGACCCCCAGACATCTGGCACACATCTGGAGCTGTTTAATGAGAGGCTTAGTCTGCCTGACTCTTTACTTGGAGACCACCATCAATCCCCTCATTCTCGAGTTGTCAAGAGACTTCAGACCTCATCTCTGTGGCAAAAGCCAAGCAATGTCGATACATGAATGATAGTAGCCTGTAAGAACCTTTGAGGGGAACATTAGAAAACCAACAAGAACTAATTGGGAGAGACGTCAATTCTGAAATTCATCTTAGTCTTTATTTCCCAAAGCAATAGGAAACCTGTAAAAACTGTGCTTTATTGGTCTAATTTTTTTTTTTTTTTTGGCCTGTCACCTGTGAGCACATCGAGGGCTTTTCAGTTCTGTGTTTGTGCCTCTGAGCCTAAGAACGAGACAGATCCACTCGATAACAGGAAAACATTGTTGCTTGGACTGAATCCAAGCTCATTTTAGATTTTCTCTTTGGGAGAATAAATGACTTTATAGTCAACATGCAAACTGGTGCAATTTTTAAAGCGACGCTGCTGTGTAGTCAGAGCTGAGGATCCAAAAGGACGTCTTAACGTATGGCCTCCCCTGGCTGTGGTCACAGCGCATTCTCCATGGTAGCCGCCTATAAATCAAGAAAATGGCTCCTTTTGTATGTTCATTAATAGGCTGAACATGCGTCCATACAAAACCCCAACTATTCTTTGAATGGACTTTGATTGAAAGCCCGCCTTTTTAACAGCGGCATTCTCATTCTTGCCCTGTAGCAGCTTGTCTAGCTGTCCAGGCTCTTATTTATTACTCCTTGAAGATGAGACAATGAAAAAGCAGTTCTCAGAGCTCTGTTTGCATTGAGAGGCCCGCAGCACAAAGCAGCCGGAGAGCATCTCATTGTTCGACAGGGCCGGCAGAGATGCGGCTCGCTTCAAAGATTGCTTCTTTTTTGGTAGAGGTGGGTGGTAAGGGAGTGGAGGAGGGGCTCCGAAACTAACCATGTGGGGTAGATTTCATCACAGGAAGGGATGTGGGGGCAGGGAGAATACGGCGGAGCTGAAGATCTTGGAGTCAAACACAGGCCAACATGAACTCTCCAGTGCTAAATTTGGTTCCCATCTATAGGAAGCTTTACTGCATTCAGTTTTTTTGCCCTGCAGAGGATGCAAACACTTTGAAATATGGTCAAAGCTTGAGATCCAGAAAAATGATCACAGGAAGTATATCCTGCAGTTGCGACAGAGGTTTATTAAAGAGCTTTAAGTGGCAATACAAACAAAACCTGCCGTTGCTGTCGAACAAGGAGCAAAGTCCAGTTTTCACACAGTGTTTCCCTTCATTTGATTTGGTCTTAGAAATGAAAAAAGGGGTGGGAAATGAGTGGTATTCTTAAGCTACCCACAAAGAAGCTATTTAATGTGTGTCGGTGAGTTGTGTGTATGAACCTGCAATTATGAGGCAGAGAGCCCAAGTCTGCACTCAGAGATAAGTTGGACGGATGTTCACTCCTATTCAGAGAGAGCCAATGTGCTTTACTCTACTAAACAAGCCACAGATACTCCACAACAGACAGGCTGACTCTGAAATATACACAGAGATCGCAAAACAACAAAAGACTTTTTTTTTACAGTTTTTTGCCATAATTCACATTAGTACAAACCTGATAACACCGTATTCACCAAGTTCTTTCCTGAAGTGTAAATATGGAAACATCACAGCAAAAAACCAGACAGCTTGTAAACATCTGTAAACATCCAGCACTTTTTATAAATTACTTCCTAGATCAATTTTAACTAGCTGCACTTATAAAGGTTATAAGGCCTAATAATTATCATATTTTTGGTGTGCTCAGTCACATTTCACAAATAAATAAAGTGGTTTACATTATCTGGTTAAATGTTGGCTTTATTTACAATGTGTCGCATCCTCTGTTTTACTGTAGAGATGTTGCCACATTACTAGAGCTCATCCATGGACTTAATGAATACAATGCTATTCTATGGTATGCAGATGTTTACGGCTAGATACACAAGATTAACATTGTGCTACACAAAGTCTAGTTTTTTTTAAAAAAAGAATGAAACAAAAGGCTATTTTTTTAAGTCAGAAATACATTTAATGAATTATCTGATAAACCTTATCAATAAGCACTAAAAATGTTTTTTAGGCTCCTTCATTTAAAAAAAAAAGAAAAAAAGAAAAAAACATTTGTTAACTACCGTACATTAGAGGGGAAAGACTGTGCTGTCTTGCTGCCATATCTTCATATCTGCTGCCACAGCTGCTAAAAAACTGTGCTTTCACCCACCGCCATGCTTTATAATATACACCCCACCTCCACCCCAGCATTTACCTGTTGGTGCTATAAACTACTATTGATATATGATACACAAAAAGGCAATTTTTTTAAGATGAAGTGCAGAAATAAATTAAAAAGTCTCACAGCCTATGGAAAGAAGCTGATTTGTAGTTAGGTGGTATGGTGTATTTCTTGAAAGACATTACCAGGGTGAATGAACTGTTGTTTTGTTGTTGTATTGTCTTTTCAGATGCTTTGGGCTATGTGCAGGCCCCTGACCTCAGCAATATATCTGATGCTTGGTAGAAGGCTGGTGATAAGGGTGTCACACACAAACTTCACATCAGAGTTCTTTTCCATGTTGGAAAATTAAATCTTGGGTCTACAGCATAAAGGGGAGGGGGCTGAGTACCCAGCCATGGGGAGCTCCACTATTTAGCCCTCAAGTTGTATGGGATGGAACTGTGTTCTTTTGCATGACAGTTTGATGTATTACACACAGTCCACTTCCCTAAACTCTACAGTCTAACTTTGTTTAACTATATAAAGGCCTGTGTCTGACTGCATTGCCTCTAGACAAAGTGCAATCAAGAAGTTCAGAGACCGTGCCTATAAAAAGCAAAAACTGATTTAAATCTGGCCGCCATCCCCTTTAAAGTGGTCATTCTGTGCAGCCACACCACTCACAGCACTTCTACCATGCTTGCAATGCTCCCTGAAAGTCCTGTTCTATAAACATGTCAAGCACCATCTTCCATCATGTCAAAACAGTGACCCTCTAACTTCAACTTAGATTTAAATAACTGAATGAAGTTGCACTAAGCCTTATCCAGTCAGTAGGGGGGTGATGAGTGTTTGTATGGGCAGAAATTTGCAAGCTTTGTCATGTTGGAAAGTCAAATTGCCAAATTACAGCTCTAGATGTTTCAACCTAATATTCTCCCTCAGATGCCTCAGGATGTCACAGTAGTACTGTGCATTAATAATTAGACTCTGGGGGGACAAAGTCATGGTAAACTCCAAATTTTAAAGAAACTGCCAGCACACTCTTGGTTTGGCTTATAACTTAATTCAGCTTAGTTAGTCTTGGGGACTGCAGGTTCTTCAGCTGCTGAGACTGCTGTGTGGTTTCTGCATGGCAGAGGTAGACTCAACTCTCACCACTGAAGATGATGCTTAACATGAAGTTTGGGTCCCCGCCTCTTGATGGAGATCCACACCATTGTCAATTAGAAATACACACATGCAAGTGGTTACAAAAACATTAGGAACTTCGGTGCAGACGTTGATCAAGCAATTTAACAAAGAGTACTTTTATCAAGAAAGTTATTGCATGCACCTGCTACATGCACATTACTGTGCAGCACTCCTTTTTTGGCAACAGAAGCAGACTCAAAACTCTTTATCTGCACTTTGTAACTGTGCTGTAGATTTCTTGTAAAGATGAAAGGAATTCATAAGAATACTGAACTAGAGTAATTTCTTGATATTAATTTACGTGCACAAAAGTAAATGTGGAAATCATAAGGCCAGGCTACATTTGGAGGAGGCAAAAGCAGCAGTTCCCACAGATGCTCTGAGCCCTGCTGTCTCTTCTGTGATCTGTCATCTTTTGTAATACACACCGAGCAGTTTTGTTTGCAGTGTGTCTGCCTCAGTTGAGCCCTTTGTATAGTCACAGTGCTATATTTAGCCACTGGTCACAACTTAGCTCCTAGCTCATCAATAACATTAGGCTGAGGGAGATGCAGCGACTGGACAAATACTTAGTATAGCAGTAGAATGAAGAGATAGCATTATCAGGACTGGAAGCCATCACAGAAGCTGCTTTCATCAATTTCTGCTTGGCTTCAGGTTCCTGGCCTCCACCAGCACGCACAACCCATGAACAGATCCCTCTAATCGAGTGAGTTTGTCTTGGGGGAAGGCCAGCAGACTGTGAAGCCTTTCTTTTTTTGGTTTAGAGCACGAACAAAAGGTTGTTTATGTGTTGAGGCTGCACTCTCATAGAGGGAGCTTGGATAGCTGTGTCTGTTTGTGCCGATGCAGGCAGGCAGGCTTTGAAAGGCGCTAAGCCACATACTCCTGGGTTCTGCAGAGCAGCATTTGCAGCACTGTAGAGCTGCAGTGACTGATTAACAACCACTGGATGTATGAAGCCGAGGCAGAAAACTGTAGAGAGAGACAAAGACAGACAGGGAACAAACAGCTCGGTGACAGATTGATAGCTTCACTCACAAAAATACTGTTGTTGACTGGTTCAGCATCATTTAAAACAATGTGAAATGATTTAAATGAGAAATGACAGACAAGAAACTAAATACCAGCGTATATGAAGATCATATTGACTGGATATCCACTGAAATGGTTTTTGCATGGTTTAGGGCTCAAGCAATTTTTTATGTCAGGACAATCCTAAAGAAAAAAATCTTCTTTGGGCTAGCCAAGCCATTGTTGTCTGCTATTGAATCTAGAAGATAGTAGATCCCTTTATTCTTCCCTCTTACAATACCTCTGAAGGACTTTAATGGTCTCAGGCGAGTGACTTGACCTGGTGCCCTAAGCTAGCTCATGAATGTGAAACCTCTGACAGAGAATCTATAAGGCTTTCCATTTACTCCACAGTATTTCCAGCGTTAGCTGGAACCACCAGATTTTGTTTCGCAACATAGTGGAAGAGTTTGAATTAAAATGGTTGTAAAGATGTTGTGACAGTTGCGGCTCAGATTTGGTGACATAAACTTTGAAAACTGAAACATGACACTGATCAGGGTTAAAGCTTGCGCTATTGTTAGGTAAAGGCATGGTCTGAAAGATAAGGTTGTACCTCCACGAATGGGACCCCCACATGTTCAAAGACGGTGTTTGTCGAATCATCCACCCAACTTCAAAGGAAGCCCCTCCCCCCACGACTAGCAGATATTGAACTTGAGGGGGTTGTGTCCGACAGTTTGACAACCTGAAGCAGACGATCCATTTAGAACGTCTAATGTATACACAGCAGTTTTGACCCGATTTGAGCAGGTGTCAAAGAAGGCAGGATTCATCACAAAACTACTTCTATCAATTTTCAACTGCAACCCCAGTGAATTCCCTCAAACAGAAGCCATGCAAAAGTTCATACCGATCAATTTTAAAGGAATGAAAACATTTGCCTTCAGACTGATGTGCAGTATGAAATAGTTTGTTTTTATCATTTACCGACCTTTGAGATTCTGAGTGTTCCAGGAATTCCCTCTATTAATTTTTTTGTTTTCATATTAAATGTGGCTCTTTGGTAAAATCATGGGCTTTGTGGACAGTTCTATAACTCTAATGGAAATGATCCATTTTGCCAAAACAATTTATCTGTAAGACCAAGGGGAACTACAGTGAAAAAAGCCAGTAAGCAGTTCAACACAATAAAGAATTTTTCTTCTCCACAGACATCCTTTAAAGGCTTAAAGAGACACAGAAAGGATGAAGAAATACCGTAACCTACTTTTAAAGAATAGCAAATTGTGTGTGTGTAGGGGGTGTATTTGTCTTTTAACTTTTATAACAAGGTTATAAACTTAGGTGACAAAGGCCATTACCTGTCTAATGTACAGTTCCAGCTCAGTTTGTCTACTTGAAGCATTTATCTTAAAATGTTTAAAAATTTGAACCCAGAAAGTAATGTTGATTAAAGCATTAGGAATGAAACACATTTTGGAACTAAATGGTGAGCCAAAATAAATGACTAGAGGAATAGAAGGAGAGTTGTAGCAAAGCAGAAATTTCAAAAGAAACAAAGCCAGAGAAGAGAATGAGCACAGCAGAGGGAAGGGATCAGAGCAGAGGTGGGGGTGAGGCAATGTTAACTATCCTTTGGGCAGGACTCGAGTCCGGGTCACTGTTGGCCCTCAGGAAGGCCCTTCTGCATTCCTGTCCTCTGGGTGACCCCTCCTCTACGGCCGCGAGACTTATTGGAGTAATCAGCCCCTGTCAGCACCTTGGTTATGCTGCATGGACTCAATCCAATAAATGTGAATGGGAAGTGTAATAGCACCTGATGAAAAGTAAGTTTGTTTGCACTGAAAAGAGCCTCTGAGTTTTTCCTTTTTGCTCACTTTTTTTGCTCTGTGTTTTGCTTTCAGCCCATAGCCTTCTGTTTGTATCACGAATGGAAAACTACTGCGTGTTTGAGAAAGAGGCAGCGCAAGAGAAACCAAAGCCAGTTTTTACTGCAGAACCCTTTTAGACGATCAGTAATGCTTGAAATGGTCTCAAAATTGGTTTGTTGTTGGGAGATTTAAAAAAAAAAAAATAGGTAGAATAGATTTTTTGGTAGAAATACTAATAAAGTTGCCGACATGTAGTTTGACTCTTTGGTCAAGCCGTCCAGTTTATTGAAAGAAAGTGTGTTGGGGATGGCACTGTTTTTTCTGGAAAGGGTCATCAAATGGCTAACAGCTAAACTCGAATAAAGTCAATAAATTCTTGATAGCTAATTTTTATTTGACTTAAAATTTTCCTAACCCTGTACAGCTCTGAAGGAATGCTGAGACTACTATTTTACTCAGTTCTCTCTCCTCCTTCCTCTCGTGATGATTCTGAAATTCAGTCTTGTGAACTTGTTTTTCTGTCAAGCTTTAAGATTTTAAACTTGTGCATGTTTATTTTTTCCCGTTTGCACCACTTTGTGCAAATTTGTATCTTCTACATCCACAATCATGCATCTTGCCTTGAATTTTGCATGCAAAAGCAATCATGTTACTAATCACCTTAAAACTGTTGTATCGTCGGGCATAACAATAATTAAATGCTCTGGGTTAATATCTGTGAATGTTCTCATTCATCCAGGTCATAGTTATTCTGGGCAAATAAATCGAAGGCAACCGAACTCAGTAATATGTCTGTGAAGACGTTTCGCCTCTTATCCAAGAGGCTTCATCAGTTCATGCTCATCAGACAAGGCTAGGCCTGTCTGACTGGCTGGTGGACTGACTGGGTTAACTATACCTTTTCCATTGAGAACTGAAAGTAAGTTTCCCTCAGTCTGAACAGGAATAATGTCCTCTCATGTATTCATTATGAGAAAAACTGTTTGCTGATGATTTTGTTGATAATTTTAACAAGCAAAATTCAGCTCTCCTTCATTACTTTGTTGGAAAAGTTCATTGTTCTTACTTAAACCATAGCAATAGTCCCTAACATATGTGGGTTAACAGTGTTTGTTATTGTGTTATTGCACTGTGATGCTGGGAGCCCCTCAGACTCATGGGGAGAGAACAGTAGAAAAGCAGCATGGCTGAACAGTATTGATTTCTGGTACTGCCCTGCTTAAATTAAGAAATGTCAATACAAGGATTCCACCCCGACTCTCTGGTTCATGTTGAGTTCACTTGTCATTTTCTATAATTTTGACAAAATCAAGATGCTTAACCCTGATGTAGTTAGCCATACTGGGACGCCCTAGGGCTTTCTGATTGAATTAGGCGTCTGTGTTCTGCCATTTAGTACCAGCCTGAAGTATTCCAAACACTTAATGGGGGCATACGTTATTTACTGTTTTCAAAGAGGGGATTTAAAAAAAAAAAAAGTACAATGCTGCTTTTCATAAATTCAGCAACTAGGAGTCTCTCAGCTTACTTACAGCTAATGTAACTGTTTACTTTTCTTTAACAAGCTATGCTGTGGCTGCCTTTACACACATTTCAACAGCAAATTGCATACAGGATTTAGATTAGGCAAGTGCATGCCTGTTTGCCTGTAACTGTAGCACAGTATACACAGATGAGAGTTTTGACCAACATTTAGAATAAGTATAGTGAAAAAAACTATTATGACTGAACAAATAGATCAAAAACTTGAAAAAAAAAGTCTGCTGTTAAAAGGGGCCTGTCATGGTGTGTAGTTTTGAGTTTAGTTGTTTCCTTTTTGTTCTGTTTTGTGTACTTTGTCCTCCCATGTCCCATCAAGTTTGCCTCCTCTTGTGCCCTGACCTGATGTGTTTTACCTGTGTTGATTGCCCCACCTTTGTCTCACTGCTCTTATTGTGTATATAGTCTCTGTGTTTCCCCTTTGTCTCTGTCGGTTTGTCTGTTGTGTCTCCATGGCTCTGGGTTACTTCCTGGCTTCATGTGGTCCCCTGTCTTTGTTTCCTGGTTCTGTTTCATTCCCTGGTCTGTCTCTGTATCTTAGTCTCCATCTTTCTCCTGGTTTGTTGATTTATTTTTGGTTTTGGCATTTTGTAGTTTTTACATGTCCTCATGCACTTTTTGTCTCTTTTGTTATATCGGCTTCTTAAATAAAGCTTGTATTTTGTTGGTTCATTCTTGTGTTGTTTCATTTTTTGTTTATACTTTGAAGGGCCAAAATCAACACGTTTTCAGAAATTAAGGAGATGAAAGAGATAAATGCAACAACCAAAGGATAAAAAGTTTTAAGGAAGCATTTTAAACACTTTGGTGTAAATCATGTTCATGTTTTAGAAAAAAGTTTTTAGATCTACAGTGTAAACCCAATCATTTTAGCTCAGCAGAAAGTGTGGAAGCAGAAGGTCAACCAGCAGCAAACTGGTTATTTAGTACATTGTGTGTCTTTTGTTTAAATAAAAACAAAAATTGTGAAAATCTATACAGCAAAACTAACTGCAACTTTGCCTTTAACAATGCCTCACTGTGTAACTTTCTTAACAAGCAGCAGTTTATCCACTCACCAGCAGTTTTCTGTTCATTGTCTCTGGTCCGGTGTAAATGGTCAGAAAATATGGAGTTTAATTGTCTAGTTGTGCGATAGGGCTGTTATTTTGTTAGTGGGTCTCAGTGTCATTCGTCCCATTAATGTGCAACTGGACACAAGCATGTGAGCAAAGAAATAGTTCAACAAAAGGACAACCCAGCTAACTCATATAGTTGCTTTTTTATAATTCCTTTTCTTTATGACATGAAAGAATCAAAGTAGACACAATGCCATGGTTCAGAGACAAACTCAAGAGAACAACTCAGGGGGCTTTCCTTGAGCTTTTCTTTACTTAAAGGTGGGATGAATCCTTCAAAGTAAATTATTTAGAATGGGCCACTGAATCTAGGAGCCATCTTATAAGACTTCCCAGGTGTGTCCTGGATGTAGGACCAAACTTGCTGACCAAATGTGCATAAAGATGCTGAGTGTAAAAACTGTAATAAGCTGCTCATTGATATCTTCTAGATGTCCAGAGGAGAATGAAAAGGGTCCTGACCCCTGTGTGGTGGCAGTGTCTGTTAAATTTCTAGAAAGAGACGACACTAACAATTTTTTTTCAAATTTTCCTTGGAACTATGACAGGTCTACGGTAGAAGTGGAAGTATTGGGGGTCTGCAACCCACAGCAACTGTTGACCCAGGAAGAAAGAGCCCGACAGGAAACACACTGCATGTTCTTCCCCTTCAGCTTTCCATTTTAAACCACAGAGGAAAGATCTGCTCCTTAGAGCCAGTGTCTCCACCAGTACAGGGCTGCACTTATTAATACTCAGCATTTTGAGAGCCTAAACTCAACCTTTAGTCAGAGCTCCAGAAACACTGCCAGTAAATGAAGACCAGGAGGAAGGGTTCTTGGATGAGGTACGGGCTGTGAGCAAGGCCACCACAGATACAACCCTGGACTGCTTGGATCTTTAATGTACTTCATCTGGTTGCTTCTTCCTTTGAACACAAAATTGACACGTCTGTCTTCGCAAAGAGGTGGTCCTCCAGGAGTGTTTGCGGGAACCTCTGTCCTTGATAAAGACTGCCGGGGCATGTGGTGATCAATACTTACAGCCAGATCAATGAGAGCATACAGCTTTAACTGGATAACTCTGGAACAGCCAGTTCATCTTTAATTTTCTTAAAACAAACATTAATGGCATCATACACTGAGAGTTCATATTTCAGCCACGATTGCCTTGTGTCAGCATTTGTATATGTTGAGGTCTGCCTTTTGTACCAGTTGGTTCCCACAGTTCGGCTCAGTCAGTGAACAGGAAGATGATGTAAACTGCCTTTTTTTGAGCATTCACTGGGCAACAAAATAAAGCTGGAGTTGGAAAGTCAAGGTCAGTCAAGTCAAAAAGTTGGTAGCTTCTTGACTAACAGATGGCACAAAGAGGATTCAATTCAATTCAATTCAATTCAATTTTATTTATATAGCGTCAATTCACAACAGGTTGTCTCAAGACACTTTACATGTAGAGCATGTCAAGATCACACTCTATAAATACATTGATCGTTTGAATTTATAGGAATTTATAGGAACCCAACAATTGAAAGCAATTCCCACATGAGCAAGCACTTGGCGACAATTGAAAAAAAAGAACTTCCTTTTAACAGGCAGAAACCTCAGACAGATCCAGACTCAGAGGTGGGCGGGATCTGACGGCACCGGTTGGGT